>NTPY01000620.1:975845-1012897 GCA_002922825.1 Brachionus calyciflorus
TGTTTTGAAAAAAATTCAAAAAAAAAAACTTGATTTTCTCTAATTTTTTCACAATGCTGTAGGTTCATTTTCAATAGTTTTTTCTTTACCTTTTTGTTAACATAAAGGTCCTACGAGCAAACCTATAATTAAATGGCGCTGCCATACTAATATTTTTCAGAAAAAAAAATTTTTTTTCGTTTGGAGCATTATTTGAAAAAAATTAAATCAAAAATTAGTTTCTCATATCCCTTTTTATAAAAAAAAAACTAAACACATTTTTTCATTAAAGGGGATAATCTTATTTCTCTTTCTCTATTAAAGAAATAAAAGAATTTCTTTAATCATCTCTTTTATTTTAAACCGAAAAGGACTGTCAAATTAAGAACGGTCTTCATCTTTTTTCTTAATAAATGTAGTTATGGAAATTTAAAATAAATAAACTTTTTAATCGAGACACTTTTTGAATAGAAAAAAACTCGATTAAAAACTAGATTTTTTTTTGCCTCAAATAAAAGTCTCACGCTTCTCTTTGAGCGAGTTTGTATTTGAGAGAGTCTGAATTCCAAGCAAGAGCGGTCAACAAAGGATTTCTTCTATTCGTTTTTTTTTATCTAATTAAAGTGTATCAAATAAAAGATATTTTTTCAGTTTTTTTTCTTTTATTAAAGACAGAAAAAATAATCAAAAATGACTCAAATAAAATTAAATTTTTCATCGTGGTTACTTTTGTCACGATACTTTTGTTACACTTTCTAAAAGAGAAATTTGTAATGAAACCTGACAAAAAATAAAAAATGCAAATTTTCAAAGTGTAATTTTGTAACGAAAATACGAATCGTTACAAAATTTTATTTAAAATAAATCTGAAAATTTCAAAATTATTCTGTAAGACTACAATCAATTATGATGTCATTCCATTAAACTTTTACATTTGCATTGTTAAATTAATAGTAAAAGATAATAAAAAAGATTCTGATGATCTCAATTACAATAAAGAAAATAATTTTTTTAAAATGATGTATTAGTCAAACTGATTTGCCAAAATTTATGAATTATTGGGTATAATGTTAAACTTTATGTTGCCAAGTCTGATATATTTAAGCCTATTAATATGTTAAAAATTACTAGAAACAAGCCTTATTTCATTTACGATGCTTTGTTGTTTAACCAGAAGAAAATAATCAAAAATATAGAAATTTTAGTGCAAACTTATCCAAAGTTTTCCGTTAAAACTTTTAGGCTTTATTTTAATTGAATAAAAACTTAAAGAAAATTTAGAAACATAATCTGATGCGTCAGTGGCTATTCAAGTTCAGAAAAGTTTGTTTAGTATTATTATTTATTCAGATTTATCTACTTAATTAATTTTTTTATTAATTTTTCGAAATAAATAATTTAATCATTCAAAGTCTACTTTTATCATGGTAAGTGTAACAATTTTAAAATTTTCTAGAGTGTACTTTTGTTACATTTGCAAATTCCGGGACAAAATTTGATTATTCAAAAGTTTACTTTTGTTACACTCAAACCATTCGTGATGTGACAAAAGTAACCCAAGCCAAATTTTTAACTTAAATAGTAGGAACATTCTTCTATCTGTGGTTACGTTTATTTGAAGAAATACGGTACTAGTCTCATCATTTTTCATTCATGTTAAAAAACAAATTTATCGAGAAATCACCAAATAATGGTCAAAAACAGCGATGATTTTTTTTGGAAGTTTAGGTAAAATTCGCTAATTTTAGAAAAAATTATGGTATTTAATTTCTCTAACTTTAGATTTTTTCAGTTTAGAAATTTTACAGTAATTCACGGATTTTCTGATTGTAACATATTTTAAGTGAATTATTCACGATTCTAGAAAACTTGTAATTTTTACTGTTTTAGTTTTACCCCTAATACCCCCCACCCTCTCACGCATATTGGGGAGAAAATTTCGCCATACCTATTGTAAATTCCTGGATCCGCCACTGCGTATAAAATTTCAAAAGATTTGGATTAGAAAATATTATATCTTTTGAAAATTTTTTAATTTTTTTGAAAACAAGTTATTTAATATCCAGTTTATAATGTTAATCATCAAATTAGTGAAATAACTACAATACATTGTCAAAATAAAATTTAATTGAATTTAAATGATTATAAATACTGAAAAACCATAAAAAAATTTTCCCACACCGGGAATCGAACCCGGGCCGCCTGCGTGAAAGGCAAGAATCCTAACCACTAGACCATATGGGATTCATATTCAATTATATTGAAAGTAAAACTAGAAAAATGTTATTAATTTAATTTATTAATAAACTAATTTAATAATTTAATAAATCTTGGTCAAAAAAAATTGTTTAACTTTTAGAAAGTTGAATTAAATTTAGTATGGATAGCCATATGGAGATTGACCATACATGCTACCGTATTGTTGACATGGATTAACTGGTACTACTGGTACACAACATTGTTGTTTTGGTTGGCAACATCTGCTTGAACATAAACCCATTTTGTATTTTGTATTTTAAATTACAAATAATATTAGAAATTTATTTAAAACTTTTTGATGAATTTAGAACATATCTTGTGTAGGAAATTTATAATCGTACGAAAATCAATAAACCAAAAATTTTTTAAATAAATTTAATGAAAAATATTTAAAATTCTTGATTTTCTTGATATTTTTTGAGTAATCAAATAAGTAAAATATTTGGAGTTTTAAAAAATTTTTGTTAAAATTTTATTTTTGACAATTGAGTCTATTTTTTTCTTTATCTCATTTATTTTGATAGATTTCTAATTTTGTCAAATATTTTGAAATATTTAAATTAGAAATGATAAATTGTTATTAACAATTGTTATTTCATCATTTTTCTTATTTCATTTGATACAAAATTCCAAGAGATATGGTTCGAAAAATTTTGGAAAATAATAGATTTTATAAGTTTTTTTTATTTCCGCTTGGAATTGCTTTCGGTATTTAAAAAAAAAACGTTTCAAAATGTTGGTTTTGTTATGAAACTGTTTGCACACTGTGTTTCTATTGTTGAACTTTGTTTTGGATAAGTAATAAAAATAAATGCTTTTCTAGAAATCAGAAAACAAATGAATAATTATATTTTTTTATTCTGATTTTTTGACGGTCTTGAATTTTACAATTTTTTGCATTTTTGGTGAGCCTAAAAGAGACTATATGTAAAGAAAATTTAAACGGTATTTTTTTGATGAGTTATTCATCAAATAACTTTAACTTTTTGAACGAAAAATTTCAATTAGGGTTGTTAATTAGATTTTCAAGTCTTGAAGTTTCCGAAGAAATTTCAAGTTTAATTTTGGTATTCTAAAGGTTTCTTCTAACAAAAACAGTTTTACTTAAAAATTTTCTCTATGAAACTACCGTACAATATTTAAATTGAAATAATTTTTAATTGGAACGAATAATTTTTCAATTATAAATTTATTGATGTTTTAATTTCACTTCAATTATAAAATAACTTGAAAAATTTTAGAGTTATAAAAACTTAAGCTTCAACCCTCAAAATTTTTAATACTGCATTTCTATTGAAATTGTGTCGTACCTTACCGTAGCATACGGTACCTTACTATCATACCGTACTACCGTAGCATAAATTTCTGAAGGTTTATTCCTATTTTCGAATATAATTTTTGAAAAAAAAATGTTAGAATACTTGGATAATTATTTTTTAAAAATGATTTTTTAAAAAATCCGAGGTATCTAAAATTCTGGATCAAAAAAAAAATTTTAATTTTAATAGAAACTTTCAAGAAAATTTTGAAAAAATTATTTTTTCACGGGGATTCGCAGATATTTTTTCTCGAAAAAATAATTGTTTTTCAACATCCTATCAAATTTAAAACATAAAATAAATTTTTTTAAAATTTTTATGAAAAGTTTCTATTAAAATTAAAATTTTTTTTTTGATCCATAATTTTAGATACCTCGGGTTTTTTTAAAAATCATTTTTAAAAAATAATTATCCAAGAATTCTAACATTTTTTTCAAAATAGGAATAAACTTTCAGAAATGTATGCTAAAGTACTATAGTACGGCTACGGTACGGTCCGTTCGTATATGGTACGATACGGGTATGACACAATTTTAATAGAAGTGCAGTATTTAAAAATTTAAATATTAGCTAAAACTTATTTTGATAAAAAATTAGACTCAATATTACCTGTGAATTAAAAATTATTACTTTACTGCTCAAAGTTTTGTCAATTTTATTTATTTTATGTCCAAAATATTTAGTTTTATGCTTAAAAATTTATTTTAAACTAATGATGCCAATTTTTATTAGTTTTTGCACAAAATAATTAAAAGCATGTTTAATTTAAAATTTTTCCGTATAAATAAAGAAACTACGCCCAATTTTAAAAGGAGCGAAGATGCTTAAATTAAAATGAATTTTTCATTATCGCGATTATCTAATCCATAATTTTAACTTTTGATTTATTAATAATTTTCAAAAATTTTAATAATCTTATTAGTTGATGGTTATCCTTGGTTTTTAAGGTATATAAAGAATATTTTTATCCTTAGACGGTCAAATAATGAATCGCCTTGATTAGAGGTGAAATCGGGAAACGAAATATATTTTTCTTATTCAAAATTCAAAAATTTTATTACTATATCAACTTCAAAAAAACAATTTTAAAATATAAATAATAATTTAAAGCGGGAAATAAAAATTTTTAGCGAAAACTAATAATTTTTGGCAGTAAAATAAATAAAGAAAATAATAAAATTTGCTAACATTAAGCAATTTAATTAATTAGCAAAAAAATAAATTTTTGAACAGTGAACTAATAATTCTTAATATACAGGTAAATAAGAGCCAAAAAATTATTTTTATTCTAAAAGATAGACTTAAAAAAAAACGATTAAATTTGATCAAAAAGTTTGATTTGAGTCGCGGTGAGTGGGATAAATTAGATACGGAAAGTATGGTGTGTTCGGTACGGTTTGAGAGTGCTACGCTTCGGTTCGTTGTGGTACGGTACGGATACGCAACGCTTTGTCTAAGTAGAATATTAGTGCAGTAAACTTAAAGTTGACTTTTCCAGAGCAAAATAAAAACTCAAGTCACTTTTTAACACTTTTTGATTTTTTAATTAATTTTTTCTTCAAAAGTAATTAAATTGTAACTTATTCTGAAATAATGCTATACTTTTTCACTTGAAGATCTTTACAAGGCAAAATAACTTTTTTTTTTAATCAAAAATCCTATTTTTATTTCTTAAAAACTCATAAAAATTTTAGTTAACTAAAAATTTTTAAAAAAATTTATTTTAAAACTTAGATAAAAAGCAAAATTAAATTAAGCAATAAAATTTTTAAAAAAAATGGGTCTAAGTTTCACTGGTTAATTAAATACAAAAATAACTCTTTTATTCAGATGTAATAAAAAAACTAAGTTTTTATTTAAAATGTAGAAAAATATTGATCTAAGCACAACGTATCATTCTATGAAATCAATTTGTTTTACTTCAATATCATTTTCCAGATCTTCAATTTGATGAATTGTGTCTAATTCGCTGAACTGAACTTGTTTTTTAATTGACTCATTTGATTCCGTATATTCGTTATTTTCTTTTCCGACTTGATCTATAGATGCAGATGATTCAAGTACTGATTTTGTTTCTGTACTATCGGCATGTACTAACGCTTGATTTACAATTTCATAAAATGATAAATGTTTTTTTAAATTAGTCTTTTTTTTGCTTGGTGTCATGCTAAATTGTTGAAATGGAAATTGTTTGTGGTTGGCTGAAACAGTTTGTATAATTTCGCCATTTTCATCAGTTGTATGTTCAGTGAATTCGTCCTTGTACATTTCTCTCATTTCATTACCATATAATTTATATTCATTAAAACGATTTAAATTCTCCGACATAAATGTAGTATTTTTGAATATTTCATCACCCAATATAGTCAAACCAGCGTGTAGAAGAGTAATACTATGAAACGATTCTTCTTTTGATTTTTTCAAATCATTTTGCATTTCATAACGAATCATTTGTAAATCTTGTTTCAATTCTTCAAAGTTTCTTTCATTTGAATCACTAGATTCACGTTGATTATGTAGTAAGAAACGTTTAACAATACGTTGCATTACTATTGTATATGTTAACTCATCGCCATTCTTTTTTTTACTCTTAAGAAAATAAATTAATAAGCCAGAAGATATTTTTTTTAGAGTCTAAGAGCTATGTATTGTCGGTAAAATTTTGTATATTTTCAAAAATAAAAAAGGGTGTATTTAAAAATCAACAAAAATTTTTTTTAATATTGGTATTGCAACCAAAATGTTAGATATTAAATTTTTTAACAAAATATAACTTTATGCCATTAGTCCTTTTTACGGTATAACGTAATTTATTACTGAAGGAATTTATCACTGAGTAAAATATTACTGTAGAAAATATTACTGTTCTTATTTATCACTGAAAAATAAAAAGGAATTTATTACTGAATGAATATTTTACTGAAAAATAAAAAGGAATCTATTACTGGACGAATCTTTTCCTGGAAGTTTTAAAATAAAAAACAAAGAAACTTTTACTGACTGAATTTATTACGGAAATTATTTATTTTAAACAAATAAAACACTAAAGAACAATTTTTAAAAACACTATTTTAGAAAAAAAACAAAAAGAATTACAAATAAAAAGTTTTAGACTACAAGTGAGTCAAATGCCTTTCTCTGTAACGAATATGAACATATCCTTCTTCTACACGAATTAGTTTTTTTATTCTCATATTTGCATTATCATTAATTAGTGCTACTCTTGATACCACTTGAGCTACTCTCGATACCCTCTCCGACTTAACCTGTCCTGAGTATTAGAACATGAATATCTAATAGATTGGCCTTAAACCAATAAAGATAATTTTCATGTATGGCAATATGGTGCGGACCCCTCTAGGAATTTTACGATAACCGCAGAAATTACTGTCAATAAAGATTATTTGAAATTTTAATTTTAAAATAATTTTAAAATTTAATCAGTTAACGAAAGCTTTAATAATGAAAAAAAGGAACTAATTACCTTAAATCTTTGAAAAGCAGTTTCCTTAAATTTTATTTTGATCAAATATTAACTAATATCCCAGTTTTTTGTCAAAAAAGTGTTTTCACTATATGAAAAATGTGTCCAAAGTGTTTTATAATTTATTCAGTAATTTATTCTTCAGTGATAATTTCCTTAATTTCAATTCAGTGATAGATTCTTTCAGTAATTTACTCTTAATTTTTTTCCAGTAATAGTTTCTTTCAGTAATTTAAATTTTATTTTCAAAACAGTAATAGTTTGATTCAGTAAATTATTCCGCAGTAATTTTTTTTCAGTAATAGATTCCATTCAGTAATAGATTATATTGAATCCTTTTTACCTGTCAAAAATTTGAAAAATAACTGGAAATAAATTAAAAAACTTACTTTACGAGCCAAAATATCAAGTCCGTTATCACTTGATGTTTCAGGTATTTTTTTTTCATTTCCTTTTATTTTCCCAACAATATTTTTGAATATGTAAAAAATTGATTTTGGTGTTGGAATAATATTTAAAGGGACGGGTAGAGTACCACCTTTCTTTATCGACTCCATGTACAAACGAGATCTTGCAAATTTCCATTCTACATCTGAATCTTGCTTTAAAAAATAAATTGTAAATTGTAAAAAAAGAAATTTTTTATTTTAAAAAATTGTAAAAAGACTTGAGTTTTTTTTATTAAATTTTACTTACCAAAATGCTTTCATAAGATTTAGTCATCATGGCAATAAGCATGTTCAACAAAACAATAATGCTGGCAATATGAAACGTTCCATAAAGAATGAAACCAAAAAATTCTGTTAGCTGATTATTAAATGGTTTTAAACTAATGTTTCCTGAATCTCCCAATCCAAATATAGACCAAAATATAGTTGTAAAAGTTGACTGAATTCTGTAAAAGGTATTAAATTTGATTAGGAAAATTAATTTTAAAATTAATTTTTTGAAGTTTTTTTTACGTTCCAAAAGCCTTTTCAGCTCTCGTGATTGAAGAGTTTGTTTCGTCGTCTAAGTGATGATTAACCTCTACATTGTTTCTTACATTCGATAAATAATACCAGTACAAATTATTTATTGAAAACATGAATGCCAAAAAAATGATCACAAAAATAACAATAAATTTGAAAATATCCTTTAGTTAAAAATTAAAATTTTTATTTTTGGAATCAAAATAAATAAAATTGGATATTGACGAATTTTAATTTGTCAAATGATTTGTTTCCAAGATAATTTAACTTCTTAACTTGTTCCCAAAGGCCTAGATTTTCAGATATTTAAGCTTATCGATATGCAAGATTAAAAAACTATTTTGATCAGAATAAGAGGGTGATAAACTGGTCAACAAATTTGTGATCACTATACTTTTGCTGGCTAATATTGAAGCCATTTTTAAGAAAAGTATCCGAAAAACTGTAAAAAACCTCTCTGCCAAAATTAATAATTATCTGATTATTTTAAGTTTATTTAAATTTGATGACAATATGATTGATCATGTGTAATCATGTATGTTCACATGACCGGCAAAAGTATAGTGATCACACATTGGGTGACCAGTTGATCATGATAGCAACAAGACCCGAATAAGATATCTAAATTAACAGAACTTCTGTTAATTTATTCAAGAAATCATTAAATGGTAAATAATATTACATTCAACAATATCCATAAATTTTGTTTGATTTTAAATTTTGTTTACATTAATCATCTGACCAAGTGTAATTTGTAAAGGACCTAAATTCTGATTTGCAGGCAACAAAAAACAAACTCGACCAAAACTAAACAAATTAGCAATAGCAAACAGCGCTTCAGCAACATTAATTGGATCAAACGAAATCCAATAGAAACGATCTTCATTCAACCAATAAAACGAATAAAAAATACTCTTTTGTGTTTCAGCATCATACTGATCCAAATTGTTAACAGTTTGCCAAAAACTTGTTGATTCTAATTTTTTCAAATTAATATTTACACTAAATATAGCGTAATATTTTAAAGCAAATGAGCCTAGATACAAAACAATCATACATGAATCAATAATATTATTAACCGATAATAAATAGTCTCTAATACCATCTTGGTAAATTTGTTTTATTTCATGCCATGCTAAGCCTATTATCCAAATTGTTAAAACCATGTCTATATTACTGGGAAATGATGGGCGTATATAGAAATCAGATTCGAAAAATTTATAACTTATATTTTCGTTATTTATATAATTAGTAAAATTCACGTAATAGCTCGGATAAAGTGAAGAAAATTTTTGTAATTTGTTTTCCTCACTGGCAAATTGTAAACTTGAAACTATAATAAGTGCAATAAAAACAGCATAAAAAGTCGTGTGTGTTATAAATTTTATACATGGTTGAGTCATGAAATTACCAGCCTAAAATAAAATTATTTAAAATAGGAATTTTTTTTTTTAAATGAAATTACTTTAGTTTTAGGTGCAATCATGTATATTACAATTAAAAAAGGCAAAAAAAATATAAAACAAATAAATAACAATGAAAAAAATAGATTGTTCATTTTCGATACTGGTCTCAAACCAGTATACCAAATTTCGACAAGCTTTTGCTGACAATTTGGATGTGCAACAAACTAAATTTATTTTAATTTTAAAATTTTTATCTTATAGAAACACAAAAAAAATCATAAATCACGATTTTCTCTTCATATGATTTAACAAAAAATATTACTGGGAAAAACAGTAGAAAAATTTCCTACAGCGTAAAATAAAAAAAATGAGTTTTATGATTAGTAATATTCTCTTGATAAATTCAATATTTTTTTTTCTCACAAAGATCAATATTCGAACCAAAAATTTTTATCACCAAAAAGTTAATGGGAGTTTACTATACGGTTAATTCTTTGAAGAAATCATTTTTTTACCTCAGTAAAATCTAAAACAAAGTTAACGAAGACATGAAAAATGTTGTGCAAACAGATTCAAAGCAGTTTCCTAATCAAAACAACACATAAACATTTAAAAACATGTTTAATGTTAGCAGTAAATTAGGAATACATTGATAATTTTTACAGTATAATCCAAAACAAAGTTAACGATCTGTTTAAACAAAGCATACACAACACATGAACTTTTTAGAACATGTTTTAGAATGATCATTCTAATTCTGGTTCTAAATCGTTTGCACACTGGGTAAACATTGTTCATGTTTTCGTTAACTTTGTTTTGGATTGTTCTCTAGATTATTTTTTCAACATGTTTTGAGATTTTTTCTGTCCTGCTCTGTACTGATCAAACAGTGCTTGAACGGATCCTTAACTTTGTTTTGAATTGTACTATAAAATCTACTCTTGTCAATCAAAATTGATAGTAAAAATTTAGGCTAATTAGCGAAAAAATGAATGATATGACTGTATTCGAAGCTTTTTTTAAAATATTTTCCGATGAAAAAATTATCACTAGATCTGCACTATTTACTCTACGGATAAATACGAAAATATTACAAATTTTATTTTTAAATTACTTTTTGAAAGTAAATTTGAAGACAAAAATAAAAATTTTTTGCAAAATCACTTGTATTACCGTAAATATTAGTTTTTTAATCTCACACTAAAAGTCCGAAAACTTGGCTTTAGCGCGTTAAAAATAATTAAATTGGTTAGGTTTTATATGATTAAAATACTAAGGACTCATTGAGCCTTACACACTCGGCCTTACACACTCACTCGGTAATAGATTTTGAATGCAAAAAAAATTTACTTTGTGGAACTAAAGCCAAGTTTTCGGGCTTTTAGTGCGAGATTAAAAACAAATATTTACGGTAGCTTTTTTTTAATAGAATTTTGTCAATGTAGAATCCTTACCAGACATAAAGTAAAAGGAGTAAAGTAAATTAGACAGCGATAAACATTACTTAAATACTTTCCACCACTAAGATATTCAATGAAGATTGGTTTTTAAGTCTACATAATACTAGGGTTGTTAAATTTCAAAACAAAATTTGGAATTCTTCCAAATTTTTTATTTTAATTTTGAGAAATGGTTTTGTTCATAAAAGTTACAAAATATCTTGTTTTTGTTTCAAAATTTGTCAAAATCAACCTTTTGAATAATTTAAAACAAAACTTAAGACGTTTTTTGAAATAAAAATTTGTTTTTCAAAAGTCGAAATTCAAAACTGTAATTTTTTAAATTCTTATTCAAAAATTTAAGAATTTAATGTAAAATTAATTGTTTTTTTGAACTAAATTAAATATCTCAACGATAAATTACGAAAAAAATACTTATAAAGTTTATTTTATCTTAAATTAATGAAAAAAAAGATTATAAACATAAGTCTTAGATCAATATAATCACAATCAACAATGATATTGACAAAAATATACAACCAAACGAATTGAGACTTGCTAAATCAATCAAATTACATATGAAATTTTTATTAACGAAGATAATTATTACGAAAAATTTGTTTTGATTTGTTTTAAATTCAATTTCTAAAATAAAATAGTTTTGAAATTTTTAAAAGAAAATTTCCAATTTCAAAAATAGAATTCAAAATCTTTTCCAAAATTATTATTCAAAATAACTTTTTTACATTTTGATTTGAATATTTAATTTTGAAAAAAAAATTTTTTTCCAAAACTAAATTTTTTTGAATTTTAACAACCCTACATAATACAGTGATTTATTTTTCTTATTTCATATTTAAAAAAAATATTGAAAAAATCGTTTTTTTTGTAATTTTATTTCCGCATTTTAAATCAAAATTTCCATATGTGAAATATTTAAAATACGGAACAAACAATGAACTAAATTTTAAATAAAACAGTTTTAGAACAAATACGAAAATCAACAATTATTGGTAATTTATGTTTTAGATTATTAACCACGTTCTAATTTCAAAACTAGTTCCGTGAAAATAATGGGATAAATATTTTTTTTTTAATTTTTTAGTGTTTGATAATTCTATTAAGATTGTGTATTTTAAAAGAATTTTTTTTTAAAAAAAGAGATCTATTGAAAATTTAATTTATGAAATCCACGTTATCTTCGATTTATGATCTTTTCAAAATAATAAAATTAAAAAAACAAACCGGTTTTTCTTTATATTTAAGAGCCAAATCCAATCTAGCCAGCCTCTCATACTTTTCCTCACCTTCTTTGCCTGTTTTATTCAATACTATTTCTAATTCATCTCTACCGCGAACATTACTCAATAATTTAACTGTATAAGCACTTAGATTATTGGCCAAATTTAAATATTCATTTTTGAAAAATTTCTCTTTCATTGACAAGTCTCTTAGCTCTCGACCAAGTAAAAAAGAAGATAATATTGGATCTATACTAACTAATGAAATGTAGGATTCACTAGCTAGACCTCGATATGAATTAAGACGGGATTGAGCGTGTCTTAATGAATCAAACTTGAATCTATTGTGACATTCATTACATTTACAGTCGAAATCATGTGGTTTCACAATGCGATCACCGCGGACTATT
The DNA here is from genome assembly GCA_002922825.1 of Brachionus calyciflorus. Taxonomy (NCBI): domain Eukaryota; kingdom Metazoa; phylum Rotifera; class Eurotatoria; order Ploima; family Brachionidae; genus Brachionus; species Brachionus calyciflorus. The sequence goes on from NTPY01000620.1 coordinate 988,354, forward strand.
AACATTTGAACAATTTCGGTTCTGTTATATTGAGCAGCTAGAATTAATGGTGTTATATCAGGAGGAAACTGAGCATCATCTGAACTAGGTGTTTGCCAAAACGAATCTGAATCACCATTCAAAAATTTTTTTTCATTTAAAATTTTATATTTTGGATGTTTAAGTATAGATTCAGCAATATGCGAATGACCTAAAAATATGGCTAATAGTAGAGCCTCGCGAATTTTTGCGCTATCTGATTTAGCCAATAAAGCCTGTACCACTTCAAGATGTTCATTCTCTACTGCCAAACGTAAAGCTGTTCGACCTAAATTGTCTGCTATTTCTATGTTAAAGTCTTTTATCGTCAAAAGTATTCGCTTGACTGTTGGATAATCTCCATTTTCGCAAGCATTTATGAATCTTTCGTTTATGTCAATCTTTATCAATTTTAAAATTTAGAATTGTCATTTTAATAAAATATATAAAAAAAAATTTCAAAATGGAGAAATAAATTGTTTATCTTTTCCAAGACCTTGTAATAGTTTAAGAGCTATTACAGTACAATCCAAAACAAAGTTAACGAAAAAATGAACAATGTTTACACAGTGTGCAAACGGTTTCGAAATAAATCATCACAAAACCGAAATAAAAACAACACATAAATATTGTTTAAACATAGCATACAGAAAACCAACATAACACATAAACATTTTAAAACATGTTTATTTCTTTTTAAATGGAAATCATTCAAAAACATGTTTAAACAATGTTTATGTGTTGTTTTTATTTCGGTTTATTTCGAAACCGTTTGCACACTGTGTAAACATTGTTCATTTTTTCGTTAACTTTGTTTTGGATTGTACTGTAGATATCAAAAGAAAAAGATAGCCGGCATTTTTGTAATAAAAGTGAATGATTAACAATTTAATATACCTATAAACTAAACCCGAAAAAAAGGTTTAGTGGCCTATTAGAAGCAAACCTTGTTTTAAAATTTATAAAATTTATGGCTTCTTTTTTTCCCGGCATAGATGGTTTTTTAAGCTCTCAAAGTCTTATTTTTTTTTGAGTTAAAGATATTTTTATTAAAAAAAGTTTAATTTAAGCTTATCGAATCAATATTACGAATCGAAAAACCTAGATTTTAAGGATATAAATTTCAAAAATTACCGTTAAGGGATCGATGTCACCATATCCGAGATTGCTTCGAAGTTTTTTCTTCGAAAACATCTTCTTTTTTTTATTTCTTTTTTTTATTTAGAAAAGCATACGAGCTAAATGCAGGAGCAAATTGAAATAAAAAAAAATCTTAAATTTAGATATTCAACAAAATTTTGAGATTTAAATACAACACAGTAGAAAAAAGAATCTAAACAACAACAAAAAAAAACAAAATGAATTTCAAACAATTAAACATTTAAAATTTTTCTTATTTTTTAAATAGCGATTTATTGATTTTTTGTTCGAAAATTTTTAAAAATTTATTGAGTAATACCAACAAAAAAGGAAATAAGTTAAATGAATTTTTAAAAAAAATATATACATATAATAGATGAAAAAAATAAAATCTAAAAATGCTAAATCGATCAATATAAAGACAGTCAATTTTTTGCGGTGATTTCAAGCAGTCTGGGTCGGCGTTACAAGATATTTTTTAGAGAAAAGTTTAAAATTTTACATCTCAATGAAACAATTTAATAATTTACCTTAAGGTTTTTTTTTTATTTTACTAATTAATATTTAACGAATCTGTATCCTTGAAATTGATTTTTTTTTGTTTCTAATTTAGCAATAAAAAATTTTTCTTTGTGAATAATTTTTAAAATGTTTTTAAATTTCTCTCGAAAAAATCTTTTTTTTCTTTTATTTTTTTGTTCTCTCTTTCCAATTTTTTTTTGTCAATTTCTGGTTTTTCATGCAACTAATCTCTAAATATTGAACTATAAAAGACATTTTTTGTAAAAATGATTTAACTCAGAAATTTGTCAATAAATTATTATTCGTCAAGTATCAATTTACGGAAAGGTAAATTTAGAAAGCAAAAAAATTTGGATCATATAAAAACATTTTCACAAAATATTTTTTTTTAGTTTCTAATAATGCGTAGAATTACACTAAAACACTCAATTTAAAATCAATGAAAATTATTAATTTCAAAGATGTTTTCTTTATTTTTGAATAAAGAAATATTTTTAGTTTAAAGTTAATTGATTGAAAATTTTTTGATCTCGAAAAATATTAGTAAGATGATATGTTGATATTATCACAAAAGATTGCCATGAAATTATTACCATGATTACCATAATAATTAGCTTCTATTTGACATTGAATAATGATTTTTTTTTTAATGAAACTCTAAAATAAGTTAGGACATTGTTTAAGCAAATTCTCAGAAGCTGCACAATTCGGTTTTAAAAACACATAATAAAAGCTTCAATTTGTTTGATATAAATAGCTTTTTTTGACGAATTAAAAAAGGTTCTACCAAATCATCAAAGCAAAAAATTATTTCAGCACAATCATAAGACGTTTTAAAACATTCACTAAAATTTTGAACTACAAATTTCGCCAACAAAAAAAAATAGAAAAATATTTAAAAATTTTTTTGATTTTTTAAACTAGCTGATAGTGCCCGCTATCGCGGGCTGGTATTCATATTATATTTACTTCTTAAGGGCTCTGTTTGAACCTTAAATCTTTATGCCTGGAACAAGAATTTCATTAAAATAATTTTTTATAGAACATAAACCAACTGTTATTTTGTCATAAGAAAATTGCAATTGCTCATTAAATGGCCGAGTTATTCCTATATTTAGAGAGTGGTGTACATTTTTCAAGTTTCCTCGGAATACTATCTAAAACGGTGCGAAATTATTGAAATCGGCAAGACACGACTATTTGCTTTTTTAAATATAGAATTTTTCAGGTATCCTATTCGATTTCTAATTTCTTATTATATACATTTAACAATCTAAAAGTTTTAAAGAATTGATAGGAAGACTTTCTTAGACAATAAAAAATACCTAATTTAGTTAAGTCAAGATACTGAGTAAAATCATGAGCAATATTCTCAAAAACCATTAAGATCAAAGAATTTTTAACGAAGGTTTCACGATTTATTCTCTACACCAAATCATTTAATCCTGTTCGAACCTGGTTGAAAAGAAAAAAAACAATTTTGATTTTTGATGTGTTTAAAAGTTTTTGCAGTACTTACCACACTGATTTAGTGAGTTTGTTGAAACGTCTTTTGAATGTGCAGAAATGATTTTTCAGTTAAATTATCTAAGAATGAATTGACTTATGAACAATAAATTTTTCAAGAAGATTTGATTTTTAAATTGAAAATTATCTGTGCCCAAAAATTATCAATTTAGTGCCTTAAACATAAAAAAATAGGAGCTTTTGTCATGCCGTAGTTATTTGAGTTAAAATGTCTACATGTCTTAAAATTATGGAACAATTAAAATTAATGAACATTTTAAGGTTTATTTTAAAAGTCCTGCTTTTTTACAGGCATGGCAGCTATATCCGGTTTTAACTCGAATTATTAAAAATAGTCTCATAACAATAATGCTTATTTATTCGAAATTCCAAAGATATGACAGCTCTATTTTAAAGCCGATTTTAATCTAACAAAATTAATTTCAATTGTTTTTATCTTAAATTTTGCGTTAATGGCATTCAATCAAATAATAAACATTAAGTGAACTAGGTAAAGAGTTAATTTCGGTCCCGATTTTCCGAATTTAAGGTTCGCTTTCCGCTCCGTATTTCGTGTTCTGATTCAAGAGTTAGTGTATGACCATTCTCTAAATTAATCCAGTTTTGAATAAGGAATCGAAAAACAAACATATCTCATAATTGGATTTTTATTCCAGGACCTCATAATCTACAAATCATAATCTAATAATCTAATAAAAATTTTTATTCCAGCTGGAATAAAAATTTTTATTCCAGCTGGAATAAAAATTTTTATTAGAAAAATTGTAAAAACATAACAAAACGTATACAGTAGTTTCCGTTAATAATAAACTCAAACTTGCATATAATAAACGGAGATTTATCATAGAATATCAAAAATTCACGTCTGCATTTATTTTATAAATAATATTGTTTGAAGATTTTTGGAATAGAAATTTTTTATCAGAAAATAAATTTCCAGAGTAATTTAATTGTTCCCAAACGTATTAGCGGTTCTGGATAGATATCGTAAGTTTGGTAAGGTTACATGAGCGCTTAGGAATATAAAGTTATTTTGATTCAGACAGACTAAAAATTAGCTGCAGTAAAGCCATAACAAAACCATAATTCTTAACCCGTATAAAAAATAAATGTAGAAATTTAGGCAGTTTTTCTTGAGGCGCTTCTTTTTCTACCTTTTTTAATAAAAAAGTAGCATTCAAAGCGAAAGCGGATGAAACAACCATCAAGGACCGTTATTGAAAATTCTAAAAGACGGTCTAGGGTCACAGTGATCGTTTAGGTTTCAACTATCACAGCTCTTTTTTTTCAAAAAGCTGGACTAATACAAATAAAAATTTTTAATAAAATAAATTTTAGTTGTAAAAGACCGCATGCAGCCATTTTTTGTAGATTATGAGGTCCTAATGTAAAAAAAGACCTGAAATTTAAATAGGGGATCTCAAAAGAATCTCGACATCTAAAACTATATCAAAATGATTTCAATATTTTATATCGAATTAAAATATCGCTGTTTTCTTTAACAAAATTTATTTAATAATTTTTTTTACCTTATTTGATTCATTTGTTTTTCAAGTCTTTTTTAAGTTAAATTTTATCAAACCTAAAAAAAGTCTTCAGTAAATTTTTTTTTTTAGAATTAAATTTCATTCAATCTTAAATTTTAAAAAGCATACTTAATAACTCACAATTTTCTAAATATGTGAATCAAATTAAGCCCGCTTTTTTTCACTAAATATTTGAAATTAAATAAGGAAATTTTAAGGAAGTTTTATAATAAACTCAAAATATTTAGCTCTTCTTAAATATATTTTTAAAAAAATATTTAACAATTTTCAATATTTTGAAAGAAAATTTTTATTAATGATCTTGTTTCTGTTTTAAATGACGAATGTCTTACTTTTTTAAAAGCTTAGCATAAAATATTTTTGTTTCTAAGCGAATAAAAAATTCCAATTTCAAATAATTAACAGAAAAAGTCGAAATTTTCATTAGGTTGATTTTTATTTGGAAAAAAAATGACTGAAAAGGAAGACAAGCCATTCGGTATGAATTGGATCGATTCTAGCTACTATGAAACCTTGTTACCTTCAACTCCATGGCAAAATGTATTTTCTTGTTTAAAAAAAAATTCTTTCTTGATAGAATTTTGAAATTTTGATTTTAAAGATTAATGATATTCTAAGTCCTGAACTCGCTAAATCCGTGCGTGAACAGTTTAATAACCCACAACGCAAACAAATGCTGATTGAATTACTTGGAACTCAATTTAAAAGATCATATTTAACGAATGAAGATGATAATCCTCAAATTTTAGTAAAAAGAAATATTTAATTTTTAATACTTTAAATTGATATTTACAGTATTCTCTCAAATACAACCATGTGAAAGATTAAGCTTAAGTTTTTCCGAAAATTGAGTGTAAAATTTAATATGTTTCAACTTAAATTTGATAAGAATCAAAATTTGACTGCAATCGAAATTTTTTTAATTTTTTTATTGTTTAGGGACAATTTTGAAAATTAAAACCTTGAGTAAAACGAGTTTTTGTCTCGAATTGTTTTTTTAGCTAATTTTATTGATTAGTAAAAAAAGTTCGATTCTTTTTTTGGGGTTTTGTCAATTTCATTATATATTTTTAAGTGTGAACCGTTTTTTTTGTAGAATCTATAGAGATTTTTAAAGTTTCAATATAAATTCTTCAGAGTTTTACGAAATTTAGAGAACTGTCAAAAAAATTAAAAAGAATCAAATTTTCTTTCATAAATCTACATATTTTCTCTAATTTTCAAATAACAATAAGGTTCAAGCAGTAAACTTATCTTACTCTTTTTATTTTTTTTCCCATACAAGAAGTTTTTTAGTAGTACGTTGATTAACCTTGAAACTTAAAGCCAAAAGGCCAGAACAAAATTGAAAAATTTTCGGAAGGGAGGTTACTCAGTCTAGAAATCGATAAGGACACTAATCTATTGATAATCTTAAGACTTGACAAATAAAAATTTCTATTCGATTTTCATGAAAATTTGAAAAAATAACATGCACTGCTTAATATTGAGATTTTAATGCGAACGCTAATTAATCGCAAATACTCTAACCAAAAAATCTTCCATATTTTACTTTGAAAATTGTCGCTTGGTTTACATTTAATTCTCAAAAGAATTTTTTATCATAAAGATAAATCATTCTCCTAACACGATAAACTACTTTCAAATTTTCTTAATATTTTTAAAATCTTTTATTGAAAGTTTCCTCCGTTTATGAGCGATGATCAACGGAAAAAATTAGAAAACGAAGCTAAATCTTGGTTACAAATTAAAATAAATGATATTGCCTTGAAGAAAAAATGTGCCATAAAATCGGATCAAACGTAATTTTAGCGAAAAATTCTAGAAAGAAAAATTTTAATTGTTCAACAAAAATTTTCTCAGAGAAGATAATCTGAGTGTTGAAATGAAAGATTATTTAGAACACACGTACAACATTGTAAGCACTTCATTTGATCGTTATTTGTATTTAAAACAAAATAACATCGAGTTTACAAATGCCCAAGATGACGATGAAGACAAAAAAAGCATTGCAAAACAGAACGATTTAAGAGATGCATTAAGAAAAAGACAATCAGAAAATGTTGATAAAACAAAAAAGGGCTTATCAAGTGAATACAGTGAAATTATATCAGAATCTTTGTTGACCATTCTCAAAAAAGATTCGAGGCGTATTGCATTTGTCTTACAAAAACTAATTGGTCAACAATTGAGCAATAATTTAAGAGTTTTTATTTGGTCAGATATTTTAATGAGACATGAGAGAAAAAAAATCGATCCAAAATCAATACCTGTAAGCAAATTAAATCATTCAATTTAAATTTTTTAAAAATTTTTATTTTCAAAGATCGATATTGATTTATTAGTTCGAAAAAATTTTGCTAACGGAGTAACAAGAGGAAAGAATGAACTGAAAATATCTGATCCCTCTCAAACACCAATCGCCGGTCTAATAGAAAATGGTGTTATTGAAGTAAAAGTTTTTCAAATTACGATTTGTTTTATTTATTTCAATTTCTCATATTTTATTAAAGACTTACAGTAAAGTATTTTGTTTAAATGATTATCTAAATGAGACCCATTTGAGACAAACAATGAAGGTTTTAAATGTCTTGTATTGTTATTCGCGTGATTATGAGCCATTTTACATATATTGGTTACTTCCATTTCAATTGACATTTAAAATGGATAAGAGTAAAAGTGAACTAATATATGATTTAGCAATGTATTTAGATTTATATGTTAAAAATTTGTTTCCAATATGGAATGAGATATTTACTATTGCAGCTAAAGTTGACCAAGATTTGTTAATAAATGATCCTGCATTTTACGAACATTTAAAAAAAATATCCAAAATTAATCCAAAAATAAATCCCAAAGTAATTTTTTCTAATACTGTTTTTATTTACTAAATTTAAAGTGTATCTAAGAAAGTAGTAGTATTAGTAAGCTCGTTAGAGCTTTAGCAGTCGCTTCATGACGATTTCGAAAACCAGTCGTCAAGCTTCGATTTAAAACTATTAAGGCTTCTTGCTTCCACAACATCCGCCGGCAAACTTTTCCATGAGTTAACATGAGTTATAACAATACAAGACCAAAAAGTTGAATCTTGGCAGACAATTTCTTACTCTTTCACGATGGAACGATTTGCTTTTCCTAAGTTATAAATTCTACTGCTTGGAACAGCACTAGAGCTAAAATTTAAACCATTTTTAAAACTTACTTTCTCAAGATTGTTGATTATCTTGTACATTTGAATTAAGCCTAAGCCTTCTTGACTTAAGATCACCTAGGCTTAACTTTTTTATTTGTTCCGGGTATTCAAAGTTACTAAGTTCAGGGATCAATTTTGTAGTTCTTCTTTGTAATTTTTCTAGCTCAATCATATCGTTTTCTGGGACATCTCGAACTCACAGCTTAATCTAAATGCGGAAGTCCTTAGCATTCTATTTGCCTTATTTTAACATCCCATTTCAAGTCGTTTTTTATCTAAACCACAAGGTCTTTTTCATAATTCGACTTAGAAAGAAGAAGCCTTGAATAACCTGTTTTAATTTCGTAATCAAAATTTGTATGACCGAAATAAATAACCTTGCATTTGTCAGCATAAAGATCCGCCGACCAATCCTTTGACTATCTCGAGACCTTGTCTATGTCAGTCTGTAGATCAAGAAGCGACTTAAAATTTTTGACAATTGAAATGAACTTGGTGTTATCAGCATATGCTCTACAATCCGACTTAAACATTTTTAACATATCGTTGACGTATATGATGACGACCGAGAAAATTAGTATTGTTTTTATGACCGACTATACTTTTTTTATTTTAATTAATTAAGCTTTAAATCCTGGTTTAATTTAATTTTTATTTTGGGATCAACTTAAAAAAAATTTAGACTATGGTATCACACGATAGATAATTTTTTTCAATCAGATCATTTTTTATACATGACTAATTTGCAATTTTCTAAGGATTTTGTAAATGAAATAATATTAAGTGAACAAAAGAAATTACCGGTAAATAATGACGATAAAAATTCGATTCGATCTAAAAAAGAAATATTAACAGAGCATGCAATTTATGTACGAAAGTGGATTGCTGAAGTAATTAAAATTTTTAGAATATTTTATATTTCAAAAAAATAACTTGATAGTAATTTTTTTGTTTTTTTCTAAAGGGTTTCGCTGGAGTTTTGAAAACGAACGCATTACTATATGTTTGGGATCAACTCTTTATGTCCCTATGGTCATCCAATGACTTTGAAATAATAGCTAAGTCATTACTCTATTTACTTAAAGCTCAATTTATGCGAGCAAGAGACCACGACGAAATGCGAAGAGTATTTTTCGAAGGACCTCATAAATTATTAACTGCTGATATACAAAGTGCTTTTATGCATTTGAGCAGTGGTCGTAAAGAAAGTGAAGTAGCTTATTTGAATACTAGAGAAACGGGTTCAGTTAATGATAGTAATGGGTATTACGCTAAATTAGACGGTCAGAAAACAAGATCTGTTCTTGATCCAATAGGAGTAAAAGATATTTTTATGAAATTAGTTGTACCTAAACAAGTAATCTAAAAAATATATGAAAAAAAAATAAATTGTTGGAATTCTTTTTATTTTCTTTTAGAGTTCGACTTCAGACTTTGATTCAAGTCGAATAATAGTGGAAATTATCTTGTATCATGGTAAAAAAAGAATAAATAGAAAACAAACTACAAGTATACCAAATATTAAAGATATAAAACCAACTATTAAAGATGCGAAAATTTATGAGTTAATAATACCGAATGAAAGGATTATTTTTGAAATGTCAGAATTAAATCAAGAGTCCAGCGACTCAAAAGGAGTATTTGCACTAGTTATTGTTAAACACCAAAATTCAAGTTATTTTTTTTTTATTTCAAATTTCAAATTAAATAATATTCTACAAGTAAATTAAAATTAAAGGCTTTTCAGAATTTGTTTTAGGCCATTGTAAAATGTCAATTTATTCACCTCAAAAAATAGGCTCTTTATCAACATGGGATGTATTGAATGGTAAAACTAGAAGATTACTACATCCAGGTGTACCACCTGAAGATTTGGATAAAATAGGAAGTATACCGTCTACATCTTTTAAAGATCGTCTTGGTCCTGATTCATTTATTGAGCTTGTATTATACGATCCGAATTCAGAATCATATCTCAAAAAATCTAAAGATTTTTAGACTTATTATTTACTTTACTTTTTTTTGAATTTTTTGTAAAAATACACTTTTACTAATGCTTTATTTGATTCCTAATATTAAGTTTAAATTAAAGATTTTAATATAGATTTCTAAATATTATTAATTAAACAAATATATGAAATAGTTTCTTGATACAGCGAATAGGTATTTTTCGGATCAGAATCTTTGGGTATATCAAGGATTGACTAAATAAATGAAACGAAGTTATTTGACTTTAAATATTATTAAAAATTTAGTCGTACAAAGCTCGCTACGACCCGCTCGTTCCTCACACTTTTTTATCAGAGAAATATTTTGACAGATTATTAAAGCAATAGAAAAATTTGTAGATATCAGCTCAAGCATAACTTAGTATTAAAAATTTAAAAAAAAATTTATAGCAAAGTCTTTTTCTGGAATTTTTAGAATTCCCAAAACATTCAAGTATGTAATAAAATATTTTCGTTTTGAAAATAAAACAATTCTGCATCAGTAATCAAAGTTTTACTAGAAAATTTTTGAAGAAATTAAAAACTGAATTTTTTAGTATTTATTTTTTTATTTTTATTTAAACTAATGCTAATGCCGATTATCGACCATCTGAAAATTGAATCTTCACTAAAATTATTTGACATTTTTGAACTTAAAATTAAGGAAACTTCAAAGACCCCTATGTTATGGTGAAAATAAAATTTAGTTCATTTTCAAAACTCAAAATTAATTTTCGGAAAAAGTCACATTTTATTCGAAAAATTTTAGAAATTATTTATGAAATTATAAATGGTCTAAATTTTGCTTTCACCATTTTTTTTCCTGATAATTAATTGCAAATTTTTTTTGCAACGATATTAGCCGTATCGAACCGTACCGTCTTGTAGGCGTACCGTTCGAAAGAAAAAAATCTGAAAAAAAACAATCTTTTTTTTTCTTTTCGCAATAAATCGTTTTCAACATCCTATCAAATTTAAAACAAAAATATAGTTTTTTTCATGAAAAGTAAGAATTTTTTTTCGATCCAGGATTTTAGAAACTTTAGATAATTTTTTAAAATAATTTTCTAAAATTGATTTTCCAAGTATTCTAACTTCTTTTCAAAATTTTAATCCAAAATAAAAATAAATTTTCAGAAAATTATGGTACCGTAGTACAGTACGCTACGATAGTACGGATACGGTTCGAATACGGTACGGTACATCTTATCTACTTCTTTTATACTACAGTGCTGATTTGATACTTGGATTTTAGGTAATTTTACGTAAAATTACTTTGTAAAAAAAGGTAAATTTAGGTAAAATTTGGTAATTTTACGAAATATTACATAATTTTACGTAAATTTACGTAAAAAGTAAAAGGCCAAAAAAAAAAATTTTTTTTGTCATATTTTACATTTTCAAAATCGAAAACCATGAAAAAAAGTAAAAAAGTTTTTTCATGGTAAAATTACCTAAAATCCAAGTATCAAATCAGCACTGTATAATTAAAACGCGTATTTGAACTTCAAATACGCGTTGTCTTCAAATTTTGAAGACAAAACACAAAAGAAAATTACGTCTTGGTAAATAAATTTTAACACTTTTGAGGTTATTTTATATGTATGTTAATTGAAGTTTAAAACTTTTTTTAACAACTTCGCATTAATGAGAATTTATTTTCGCCCAAAAGTGATTCAAAGCCCGCTTTATACTGTAAAGATTCTTCGCATTAATGACACTATAGTGTCTGAAAATCTAATTTAATTAACAATCCTAACTTTTTAAAATATTTTATTCAGACTATTTTCTGTAATAATACGATTACAAAGCCTTAAAAATTAATAAAAAAACTCCCCTAAGAAAATATGATTGATACTATTCACACCATGCAGTCAACTCTCTTACATTAAAACTTTGTCAAATTCTGCTCGGAAAATTTTATGTAAAATTTTTATCGAGATATTCGAGGGTTTTCATATTTTCAAAGTTCGGTTTTAAGAATTTTGAACGTATATCGAATGGAAGCTTTAGGTTGAATCGTGGAAAATAATTCGTTAAGAACAGCAGATAATGAACTTTTTAAATTTAAGTAAAATATCTTTGAAAAAAAATTAAATTCTATACAATCTTAAAAAGATTAAAAATAGAAATCTTTATCTAAATTTACTGTTTACGATCACAATTTTTTGTGACCACTGCTTTTTCTCCGATTCAAAAAAAAACAAACTTTTTTCATTAGAATTAAATAAAATTTTTAAAAAATACACTACCAGCTTAGTTAAACACCAACAAATATCCATCAAGCATAAAAATATGAACAAAAAAAAAGAATTGTTTTTATGATTCCTAAAATATAAAATATTTGAGCAGAGTTTAGATTGTTTAGAAATGAAAAAAAAATAATTTAAAATTGTTCAATTTTTTATTAAAAAAAAATAATAATTCTCTTTTATGAATAATTGAAGAACAAAAAAATTGTTTAAATAGAAATTACAGAATTCTCATCATAGTTGTTACCTACTGAACTTAATTTGATCATTTCTTTGTTCTTTAAAAACATATTTTTCATTTTATTTTTAACGCAGTAGTACACTGGCAAATCATTTTCTTTTCCAATCGCAACTTCAGTATTTTTATGTTTAGTATATTTCCGTTTTTTTCTTCCTTGGCTATTCGATTTGTTATTTGAATTTTGACTTTTATTCGAATTTGTAAAGAATTTAAAATTGTTAAATGATTTAGACCTGATTAAATTAACTTCTTGAGCTTGATTAATTGGTGATGAACACGAATTTGATCTCTTTCGGTTTTTGATATTTAATTCGTCAGGAGTAAACGAAATTTTATCAGATTCTTTGTTTGAATTTGTCGAGTTTCTTTTAGTATACGCTCTTTTAGAATGAGTTATTTCTACGGACTTTTGATTCTCGGGCATTGGTTTCGGTAAAATATTAACTAATTTTTTTGGCTTTGAGGATTCTTGGACTAAAGGTATTATAACAACTATTTTATTATTATTATTATCAATTGTTGATCTGAGTCTTACTGTTCTTTTTACAATTTCATAAAATTCCATAAAATGTTCAATTGGGACAACCATATCGTTTAAAGTAAATGGTTCAGACCCATATAGGCCATTAACATGATAAATATTTAAATAATTAAACAAATTAATTTCGCTTTGACGACATAGAAAACAGACTAGATGACCATATTCCTTTGCTTCTGGCGATAAATTATTTTCAAAACTGTCTAAAATTAGATTGTTAATGAGTCGAACTGGTAGAAAATATTTTGAAAATTCTCCATATGCCCTCTCTACAGATGGTATCATTAAATTGGGAAAAAATACTGGATCAATTAGTGTCCATTTCCAGACGGGATAGTCCATTTTAAAAATAATTTATATTAATATCTATAAATTAAAATAAAAATTTAATGATTTAAATTTGATTTGCTTAAGTTTTTATAATTTATATTTAGATTGATTAGGTTCATTTGTTTACAGATAATGTTAGCAAAAAATAAAAATTGCCAATAAGAAAAATTTTAAACAAATTATTTTTCTTTCTTGTGGTGGTTGCTTAATATTCTTAAAAAATTAAAAATTTTTGTCCCTTTGAATTGTTTTTTTTTTCATTAAATAAATTTAAGTTTGAAAATAAATAAATTTTTTGAAGAGTTAAGATAAAATACAAAAAAATAAATTTGAAATTTTCGAGCTCGTTTTCTATTGATATTTATATTGTTCAAGATAGCGATAAAGAATCTTAACGACTGATTGGTTTAAGCTATTTTGTAAGCTTCAGGTAGATCTCAATAGTCATGGCGAAAATTACCAAATTAGAGAAAGCTATTTTTATTTTTTTTTCTTCAAATTGAATTTTTGCATTTAGAGAAATGTTCACCAATCGAATTTAATTTTAATGAATATTTGGTAACAAAAAAGAAAAGTTTTGCAAACAGTCAAAGCTATTGGTAAATTGAACACTTTAGCAAAAAATTATTTTTTTTTCTAAATTTTATAAAATTGGTAGAAAAATTGTTAATGATTAATGTTTACATATTTTAGAATCAATAAATTTAAAATTTTTTTAATTTAATCGAGAAATAATATGATGTCATTCTAAAAGAATTTAAATCAAAAGATTCCAAATAAATAACTTGGTAAATTAGAGATTAAGTTTTTTATTGTTGGGTCGATTTTTTATCAAAGTGAGTTTACTATCAAATAAGTTGAAAAACTTTTTGTCGTACAATGTTTTGATCAATAGAGAAAATATAATCAAGTTCATTGGAAAAAGTTTCAAGGAATATAATAGTCATTTCAAGTTATTTTGAACACTTTGGTCGAAACATTTAATCAAAGTTTTTCAAGATCAGAGAATTTTTATGTATAAATTTTAACATTTCTTAATTTTATGTCAAAAGTCATTCAGAAAGTAAAGCTTATTAGAGCTCATAACCCCAACCAAAATTTTAGAAATTAAGCATTGGTTTTTTTTAATCATCCATTTGAAAAATTTAATCGCTTGAAATATTTCAACTTTGAGCATTTTCCGATTGAGTAGTTTGCATTTATTTTATGTTGCTACGATAAGCTTAAATACTTATCTAAACAAATAAATATTTTTTATTAAAATTATCATTTGTTTGTTTTTTTTTTTAATATCAGGATTTCACTGATGACTGATTCTCATTGTATAAAATCAAATATATTACAACTCAAAAAGTGTTGTACCTTGCAATTCCTTAAAATATTTCTAATTTTTTTTGAGGCATAAAAAAATTTTAATAATTTTAAACCCATTTAAAAATTTTTTCTATAATGACTTTGCGAGAAAAAAATTAGTTTTAGTATGGATGGAAAATTTTCTATTAAACTATTTATCTTGTTATCAATTGTTACTAATTTTTGAATAAATAATTTGCACATAAATATCACCAATGCTAAATTAAAAAGTTTAGGACATCTTTTTCTTCAAAATAGCCTGGTGTAATTTCGATTAGACGAATGATGAAGATTCAAAATTATCTGTTCAACCATGTTATTTTTTATGATAAATCTGAATCTGAAGTCGAAAATTTACTCAAAAATATTTATTTTACTATTTATTAGAAACGCTCTTAGGTAAGATTTAAGTGTTTAAGTTTAATATCAATTTTGTTTTTTTTTCGGCTAAAATCTAAATTAGAGATCGGTTATGGGAGTTTAACATGCTGAAGAAAAAATATGGTTTTTAAGGTTTTTCTATAAAAATTTCTCTCGCTTTAGATACAAAAAATAAATTTTTTTAAAATTTTTGACCTTAATGGCATCTCATAAACGATTGACAGCATCTCTTTTTTTTAGGGAATTTCGATTTTATTAAAATGTCAATCTGAGCAAAATTATAATTAAATTTTCTTTAATCAAATCTACCTAATGGAAGGCGTTCGACCCTGAAAGTTCGATAAATATTTCCAAATTTTGTTTTTTAATTATTTTTATTTTTTCGAATTTTTTGACTTAAATTCAACATTTAGTGCTGCATTAAACATCAAAAAACTTTTTGTTGTGGCATTAAAGACGTTATTCCGTATTAAGAGCATGCGCCATCAATCAGCAAAACTTGAACATGGACGAGTTGGTGATTAGCGCATCTTAAGAAATTATAAAGAAATACGGTATTATAATGCTTTAAATTTCTATTTGAAATATTTTTTTTAAAGGCTTTAAAATTCTTAACATGAATTATGTCAAATCGAAATTAGCCGACTTATTCTTAGTTTCTTTTACCGAAAGTCAATTGAAACAGATATTTTTCTAAACGATATCTCTCTCACTTGATCCAATCAAATAGACTTGATATTTGAAGTCTTCAACAGATTAGAGATTCACTCATAACGATGTTAAAAACCATTTCAACTGTTTTTTCAGTGTTTATTAAAAGCCCGATTTTTTACTTTAGTTATTTTACTGCTTTAAGAATATGTTTTGGTCATTTTGTAACGGTAAATTATAATTTAGTAAAGTTTTTTTCGAAAGAGGGTCCGAAAGAACTTGTTGTTTGCACTCCATGTTTATCGTTTACTAAAATATATATTTAAAACCATCTTTTAGCATGTTAGGAGACACATGCTTAATCATTATTAAAATCAAAAGCAATTAGGTCATTATTTTAGGTTATATCAAAGCGTAGTTCACAAAAGAAATTTTTTATTATCATTTCTTTTAATAAAAAGATAAAGGTCTGTAAATCTTAGAATTGAGTGAGTGAGAAGTACTTATTAATTCAGAATAATTCAAGAATAAACTCTCAAAAAGAATAAACATCGAAGCTAAAGTTTAACTACGAATGAGATTGGAGAAATTGCGCAAGGGTCTATTATTTTGAGACAATCAATTCTATTAAAAAAAGAAT
This sequence comes from Brachionus calyciflorus, assembly GCA_002922825.1. Taxonomy (NCBI): domain Eukaryota; kingdom Metazoa; phylum Rotifera; class Eurotatoria; order Ploima; family Brachionidae; genus Brachionus; species Brachionus calyciflorus. The sequence goes on from NTPY01000620.1 coordinate 1,004,675, forward strand.
TTTCCCTAAAAAAATTGGGTTAGGGGTACTTGTTCCCCGATTTATGAAAATTTATTTATTTTTTATTTTCATGGTGTTAAATTAAACAATATCAAAATTACGAGAAGCATCAGAACGAAAAGAAATTTTTTAAGCATTAAAAGATGGTAATCTTTGCTATAAAGTTAGTAAAAAGATAATAAAGGCAAAAAAAGCTGAAACAAATGTAATTTTAATAAGTTCAAATTAATTTATCAATCTCTCGACTAATATTATGTTACATAAGAAAGTTTTAGATGTGATTGAAATAGTAAATTAAAAACAAAAAGATGCCTATTTATTAATTAAAATTTTAAAAAATGCAATAATTTGAGTCAACTTCAAAATGAATTATGTGAAAATAACTAAGCTTGTGAATTTAAAGTTTGACTTAAAAAAAAAAATTATTTTTTCCAGAATCAAAAAGGTACTTTTTTCACGAAAATTTTAAAATAAAAAATAGTATACTTTTTCCCCGATTTCAAAAAGGTACTTTTCCCCTAAAATTTGGACCGGGGAAAAAGTACCCCTCACGAAAAATTGTATTTAGAAAGAAAAAGATAAAAAGGTCTATTGAGGCAAATCTTTCTAATTTATTAAGAAATAGTTTGAACAATCGTTTCCTAAAAAGAGTGATCTCGGTTTAGATCAGTTTATGACATTTAAAGAATTACCAACCATTTTTGACTTTTTTAAAACTATTTTAGATGTTTTTTTAAATTTTTTTTAAAGCTTTGTTGTTTTTTTTTGTTTGAATCTGCCTTATTAATCTCACTATAGCCTTCTCCTAGTTGGACCTATTTTTCGCGATTTTGAAAAGTCTTTTTATTTTGAGTTTTATATTTTAGTTCTGATAAGTGATAACTTTTTTGCCTAATGTTGAAAAGAAAGATAAATTAGCGAAATTCCAGTCTTTTTTATAGATTTATAAAATTTCAAATATTTTACTTTTTATATAAGTCATAAAATTTAAACGTCATAACACAGCAATTTTTATGAAAAAATGAAGTGAGCGGACCGTTATCATTTTCTGAAAATATTTTTTTTTTGAAAATTTTCGGAAAAGGATACTGGCTTACAGTAATGATTTAGTAATGCTCACACCATTTTTCATTGAAACTGTTGTATTTGTCTTCTTTAAGATTTCGTTTGATAACAATTAAATAATAAATTTCGAAGCAATCAAAAATTATGTTTGAGAAAAATATTTTTCAATTACATAAAAGAATACTTATTGGATTATGAGTATTTGCATACCAATTATTAATGTTACCGAAAAATATGACCAAGAAATTTTTTTATTTTATTCGCCGGCATTATTTTATTATTTTAATTAAATTTTAAAAAAATCATAATTATAATAATCATATATTAATTAAAAATTTAAATTTTTAAAATTTATTTTAAAAAAAAATGACTTTACGAAACAACTTTTTTTGAGTTTTTTTTCTTAAGCAGCGCCAAATATATTTTTGATTCGATCACACGACGGTGTTTCATATTCACTTGCTTTCCTTAATAACCTTTCATCGCCATAATTTCTTGCTCGCCACATCGCTGTTTCTTTATAAGTCCTTTCCCTATGACAATTTTGCCTTAATTCCGTGTGTAATTCCTCTTCTATTTGTTTTTCTAAACGATTAAGCTCATGTCCACTGTCAATTCTAAAATCACTTTTTACATAGTAGGGTACTTTGTGTTCATTAGTTTGACGCCTATGAGCGAATTTTGAAGTTCTCTGTAAATTATAAACAGGTTCGCCTATCATTAAATTACTTAATAAAGACAAGGCAACAATTATTAAAATTGGCATCAATTGAAAAAATACCGCATAGTTATTCTGAAATGAGATACAAATTTTGAAAAAAAATAATGAAAAATTTTTTTTATAATTAAACCTACAGTTGAATTTAAATTAAAATTATTTTGATTATATGTATGTGTCCTATGGGGATGATGACGTCGAGCAGTTGCGCCTGTACCAAAAAATATATTAAATAATTCATCAGCTGAAAAGTCGTCATCATTCCAATAATATGTGTTATAATGCCCTGTTCTAGTTTGATGTCGATGTCTTGTTGAACTTGACGATTGAACTGTGTCATCAAATGACTCTGGTCCCAATTCGTCATATTGTCTTCTCTTTTGTGCATCGCTTAAAACTGCAAAAGCTTTACCGATTGCTTTAAAAGCCTCAGTTGCTCCAGGCGCTTTATTTTTATCTGGATGAAATTGTAATGCTAATTTGCGATAGGCTTTTTTCAAATCGGCATCACTCGATGTTTTTGGTACACCAAGAATTTCATAAAAATCTCGACAACTTTTTATTCTTTAAAATTAAAAAACTTAATTATAAACCCTATTTCTCAAATAGAATTTGATTTTAGAGTTGAATTACTTTTTGACAGCATCAATTTGATCACTTGAATATTCTTTTTCTTTGGTTTCTTGTTTTTTTGAATTGTAATTTGCCGATGAACCTTCAGATTTAAGATTTTCTTTTGAATTAGAACCTGATGTATTTTGAGATGTTAATTTTTCTGTATATTCCGACATGAGTCCTTGAATTAAAAAAAATGACAATAAGAAAAATTGAACATATTTTTTTTTTCGATTAATTTTTGAAATTACTTTTGGCAATTTCGGATGGATAAAGTTTTATTGATTTTTCACAAAATCTTATCGCTTTTTCATAATTTCCCTCAGCAGCTGCTTCTTTAGCAATGGATAAACATCGTTCCGAATCAGTTTTATTCGCTTCCATTTTATTTTACCAAAAGTTATTGAACCACAAATCAACAACAAACAAATATCATATTTCAAATAAAACAAAAAATAAATATATTTAAGAGAACAAAATTAAGTATAAAATTAAAATTCTTGATTTTATTTTTTTTGTTCAGCTATAATGAAGAAGAAGCTCAAGCAAATTATTATTATTTTATGAATGTATTTTTTAAAGCTGACGAGATAAAATAAATTTATAATTTGCATTTTTAATTCGAGGTCTACTATAATAATAATAATAATAATAAAATATAAAGTTGCAATTGAGTTAGAGTTTTGAGTGAATTATTTGGCTTTGTTTTTTTTCAACACTAATTAAAGTTAACAATTTTTTACGGCCAATTTTTTTGTTTGAAATCTTAGGTTTAGGTTTGATTTTTTTCATAAAATCCAACAAAATTTGAATTATATAAAAATATTCATAATGGTTAGTAAATCAAATCCATTTATCAAAATTCACGAGTTTTAGAACCAATTCATAATTCTAGAATAAGACTTTTTCTTGACGAAAAATTGAGTGATTGCTTTAGTTGAAATTTTCTGACAAAAAAAACTTACTGAGGTTATTTACTTAGTTTCATGTAAAATTGTCCTAAAAACCATTTCTAATAATCCAATAAGTAATAATCCAATTTTAATTAATTATTTCAAAAAGTATGTCGAAAATCTTGATGTAAAAAAAAATGTTTTTCTTTTTTTTTAGAGCTAGGTCACATTTCTGGGTTGCCAAATTTGCTATAAAGCAAAAATTACTTTTTCATTTTTTAATGATCAATTTAAAAATTGAATAATAAGATTTTTAAGTAGGAAAAAAATAATGAAAATTTTAGTTTTTCTATTGCTAGTTTTTATTTTTTTTGTCTCAAATGAAGCAACAAAAACAAGCTCAAATTTAAGAGAAAAGTTAAAAGCATCAGCATTAACATCAATTAATAAAAACAAAGATAATAAACTCAAGTCATCATCAGAAAAATTAAAATTAAAAAATTTGAAAGGTGACTATGGTTATGGTGGTTATTATGACCATGGATATGAATATGATTATGGACATTATATTGACTCTTATCATTGTAAGCCATATGATTACTATTGTTTAAATTTTGGTTACGATTATGGTGGTTATTTTAGAAAAAGAAAATAGAGCTCTTATGATTTTATCAATTTAACATTGTTTTGTAAAAAGTTTGTATTGCTATTAAATTTTATTGATAGAAAAAAATAATTTGAAAATAAAATAATTTGTATTAGTCTTGATTGTCATTTTTGAAATTTATCATCAAAAGAGTATCTCTTAGCTAGTAAAAAAACTAATTTTCGGAATCTATATTAAAATCGAGGCGATTGATTTAGGGTCGAAAGATATTAGGGTGAGAATTTTTAGAAAAAAAAAGACATTTATAACGTTCCTTTTTTATTAAATTAAAAAATAAATAAATAATTTAAAACTAGTTATTTTTAAAAATTGTGTGTATTTATTAGGTGCGATTTTTAATCAACAGAGCTTAGCAATGGCATACTAGAACTTCTACTTTGACTACAAACTGAACAAGAACTCCCATTTTGAATACAGTCTTCATGAAAAGCATGTTTGCAATTAAATATTTTCAAAGGTCTGGCCAAATTAAAATTAAAAGCTATTAATGGTTCATCACAGGCTAGACATTTTTGGTCTTCACTAACACTCCCTCCTTGACGAACAACTTTAATTTGCTTTTCTAAAAGATTAAAACAATCTCTTGCCATTATATTTTTTGATCCTTCTAGTAGCGATATTTGCACTCTATAATCAGATAAAATCTTAACTAACGCATCTCTAAGACCTTTAATTGTTACACCATTTGGTATCCTATTTATCAAATCAACAGGGTCCACATGTGTACCAATATTATTTAGTAAACCAATTATATACTCGGGTTTATTTAATGAGTATTTAATCAAATCTTCCCATAAGTCTTTGTCATTATGTCGTTTACAAAATTCAATAGCTTGATTAACATCTTTGATTGCATGAAGAACTATTTGTAAAGCCTTTTTAATTTGACCAGTACGCTCTAAAATATAAACTATTTCAGGACCTAAATTACGCTCTTGTAATTCTTTTTGAGCTTGAGTTAATGAAATATATTGACTAGTTTGGAGAAATTTTAATAGTTTATCACGTTGATATTCAGCGTATAGGACAACTTGAATAGTGTGAAAATCACGTGAAATATATGGGTCTTTTTCGAAAATTGCATCCAAATACTTAAAATTTTTTTATATTAAAAATAAATTAGGTTTTAAATTTGAAAAGAAAAATTACATAATGTAGATAAAGCTTATTTTTTGAAAGTTTTTCAACCACTCTCTTAACCGACAGTTTTTCGACATTATCGACTAAAATTTGAATTGTTTTCTTTATAAATAAATTTATATTTTTAAATATTAAAAATTTGGAAAAAATTTCAAAAAAATTTCTTACATCTTTATTCAAGGCTATGAGTTGTATGACATTTTCAAATGCATCTTCATAAAGCTCGTGTTTGACTATAAATTCAAAGACTGTTTGATCGGATAAATTAATATAAATGACTAATGCTTTATCCAAAAGTTTTTGATATTCATATCTATAATAAATTAAAATTCAAAATATGTTTTAATAACTAGGCTATGATTATAGTGCAGTTAAGCCGAAATGTACCTATTCGATTTTTTTTGTTTTTATTTAAAAAATGATAAGGAATCCGAAAAAATACTTATTTTTGCAGAATTCCGAATATTTACCGAGATATGATAGCGGTATTTGAAAATCTTATTTAATTCTTATTTTAAAAAGTTAACCTCAAAATGAAAAACGAATTTCAAATTTGTGTTCTCCACCCTCTAAATAGCAAGAAAATTATTTTACAAAAATTAAAAAAAATGTTTTTTTGGCTTTTTTTTCCAAAAATAAAAATTATTGATATTTTTATTAAAATTTTTTTATTCAGGGTTCAATTCTTTTTCGATTTGAAAAAATTTTTTTTAATCGATTCCTCATTCAAAACTGAGCAAAGCTAGGAAGGCCGATTTTTGATTTTGGTTTTTAAATTTTCATAAAAATAAACACTATTTTAAAAATATGCTTTAAATTGAATTTAATCATTGAAAAAAAATAAAAAAACCAAATAAGATTTTCAAATACCGCTATCATATCTCGGTAAATATTCGGAATTCTGGAAAAATAAGTATTTTTTCGGATTCCTTATCATTTTTTGACGCTAAAATAAAAACAAACAAACAAAAATCAATAAAAACAAAAAAAAATCGAATAGGTACATTTCGACTTAACTGCACTATACTTTTTAAAGTTTTTTGGCGCTTAAACATTAAAAAAAAATCAGAAAAAAAATCCATATTTTTAAATATTTTCATTTAAAGATTTAATGATTTTTAAAGAAGCGAAAAGATAATTATTATTAAAAAACAAAAAATTTTAAATAATTAACTTACAAAATAGCTTGGCATTCGAGTAAAATTTTACCATTGTCCTTAAGTTGTGCATCTAGTATGGCATTAGTTATACAATTTAAATCATAAATATCACATGGCCATTTTTTGATCAAATACTTAAAAACAGTATAATTTTTCGAGCGTAAAAATTCATTTAAAACTTTTTCATAAATTTCAGGCGAAAGAGTTGGATTAGAAGATGGAATTTTTTCGAAAATTTCCTTTGAAAAACAAAAAAATACTAAAACAGAGAAGAAGAAAAAATATAATTATTTTTTTTTGGAATACTTCTAACTTAGACTCTTTGGCAAATATTAAAATTTTTTCTTCCCAATTTTTACTAGTCAGTGTAATTTTACTACACCAATCAGCAGCTTCTTTATACTCTTTTGCAGCTATCAAATAATCTATATAATTCAATGCTACAACTTGATAGGTAAATATTTTGGCTGAATTAGGCGGTGCTTTTTTAATATCGTCAAGAGCTTGCTCAAAATTAAATCTTTCCATTAGCCATTTTAAGTGATCATCAAATGACCTCGGCATAGCTTTAATTAAATCTTTAGGACTGAGAATAAAAAAGGAACCCTCATCTATGATATAATCTAATCTGTATTCAAATGGACGATTTTTTTCATAGTCTTTAATTGTTAGAGCATCGAATGAAATTTCCTCGAATGAGTCTGGATTAGCCAGTATCACACGAATATGAGGTCGCGTGTCTTCTGGAGGCTTTGATTCATCTTCTGACTTTTCGTAGCACAATAACAAAAATTGATTATCATCTTTAAAAGGTGCTAAACCAACTGTAAAAAAATCAGTTTGAACCATACTAATAATTTCTATATGTGTTCTATAATTTAAAGTTCCTTTCACACCAGAACGTACGACTTTACATATTTTAAACCTATCAGCCCAACCGATAACCAAAGTATCTTTATCTAACCAGAGCAACGAACACCTATAAAGTTCATCTCTTAATTTTGGATCGTGATCTTTGGTTATAAAACTAATTATCTTTTTGTCTGTGAGACTATAAATTTTGACTCCTTTTTCATTTGACCATGCTATTAAGTCATATGACCATTTAATATTTCGAATTATGCCTTCATTTTCGTGAATTATGTGAGTTTTTTTACGACCCATAAAACCACGTTCAATTAAGACCAAACGAGTATCACCTGTTACATAGCTAAATGTTTGACTAAAGTTAGGCTCGAGTTCGATGCTTTTGATAGGGCGATTAAATTCAGCGATTTGGTCATGTGTGGATTCACATATTCCAAATATTGATACTTTACCGTCGTCACTGCAAGACGCGACATATTCTTCTTTTGAATCAATTGTTATATCATTTACGGTTGTTTGATGCTTTAAAAAAATAAATAAGTTTAATGTTATTCTAAAAAAAAATTTTTTCTGTAAATTACTATTTCTTTAGTCATTATTTTGTTTCCATCATGGTCCATGATATGAACTCGTCCCCAATGAGTTCCAATCACTAAAATCTTAATTTTAAAATTTTAAAGCTGTCAAGATGATAATTTTTATATTTATTTTAAAAGGTTAATTTTATCGTAATATAAATTATTAAATTAGTCAACTTAAAAATCAATCAAATTAATAAGTTTATTTTTTTTGTTTTAGGTCCTTTTCATTATAATCAATTCCTGGAGCAAGATTGCCTTTTGTCTAGGATATACGTCTATTGTATTATTTTAAAAAAAGAAAAAAAAGCGGTCGAAAAGCGCAGGGTTGAGCTTAATACATTTTTTCTTGGTAACTTAATTTTTTGAAGAAATGATGGTGATCTTTTTTATTATATACGGTATTACCTTGTACTGCGATGCATTGCATTACGATCCAAAATTTCGAATTTAAATGCAGCTTCAAACACGTAAAAATGATTTTTTTTTCTAATAAATAAATGCGGCATTAAAAGCGCAA
>NTPY01000620.1:1012929-1056430 GCA_002922825.1 Brachionus calyciflorus
TGATTAAAACTCAAAATAAAAAAAAAATTTAAATTTCAATACTAGTTACTCGTTTTGATTGGGTGTAAACTATCACCAAATGATTCTATTGCGATGAAATTATTCCCTATGATTTTATTTCTAAATGCTTAATTAAGGATTCTCTTCCCAAATCTTAAAATATGATTTTATTCCAAATTCTTAAATTAGGATTTTATTACCAAATTTAAATTGATGAATAAAAAAATAATGCCTTTTTACATGTTTAATGCGTATGGCAAAACTCGAAATTTCGAATTTAATTGCCGCATTTCTATGCAAGGTAATACGGTAGTTCCATAATTTTTTTTTTCTTGTCAAGATTCAGGCCTCAGATTATTGTACGGGTAGTGATACAAAATTAATTCTAGAGCGATTCATTTCATTTTTTTTGATTTTTTACAATTTTTTTTTCTCGATCACCTATCATACACTTTATTAAAAGATAGAAATAAAGATAGTTTATAAAGTGAACATTAATAGTGTTCCTAAATTTAATTCTTGTAAAAATTAAAATACTTTATGATCAGCCTTGATACAACTGACAGAATCGTTTTGCAAAATAGTAGTAACGTCATTTCTCATTCTAGAGTAGGCCAGAACAGGCTCAGCTTCAGCATAATCACTTTCTTCTTCTTCATCCTCATATTCTTCACCATCAACCTCCTTGATTACTTTTTTATCTACATCTTCATCTTGCTTTGACATTTTATTTTAAAATCTCTTCATTAAGCAACAAATTAAAATCAAAAAAATATTTCAAAATTTTGTTTAATGCTATTTAAAAAAAAATTTTAGGGTATTATTCCTAAACTAAAATAAATCGAAAATAATATTACAACTTGAAAATTTATTTTCCAAAAATAAAAGTAAAAAAATTTAAAAATAAAAGATTTAATTTTTTTATTAATATACATCAATGTCCTATTTGGTAAGATCTGCCATTTTTTTCTCAAAATAAGCCTGTAACTGATTAGCACATTTGTATTGTTCACTATCGGGCGGAAAGCTCTCTCGACAATTAACAAATAATCTCATAACATCAGCTCGAAACAAATAAACATGACTATAATATCTTGCCTTGAGTCTTTCGGTAATCATTTTTAAATCCATTGGAAAACGACCTGGTGCCGTATTTGATCCCGAGCTGAGAACAGTTGGTGGTACATTTGATGAACTTGGTGAATACTTCTGAAAAGGCCAAGCAGATTGGTGAGTTTTTAATTGATTTAGAACACCTCGTAAATGTGTGTATAAATTTTCCGGATCCATATTTTCCTCAAAAAACTTGTAATCTTCATTAGAACATCTATAACCAGCTTCACGAACTCCAGGTATACTCTCAATTGGGATTTGTCTTATACCATCTTTGAAACAAGTTAGACCCGGATAACATTTACTTAGCTCAGCTTGGCGTCTTTCGATTAACTTTTTCAACACTTCTTTTTGCTTTTTTAAAATAGAAGTTAACTCTGTGTAAATTAAATTGGGATTAAGTTCGCAGCCCATTAAAGTAGCGCCTTCATATTCTTTTATATAGCCATGATAGGCCGATTTTGGTAGGTTAATTTGTGTACTAAAACCTTGTTTTTTAAAGTAACCAGTTGCAAATTCGTCGGCAAATGTCAAAAAGTGCAATGTATTATTTTTAACGTGATAATCTTTTAAGTAGTTCATCATATGTGTACCGTATCCTTTGACTTGTTCATTGCAAGAAACTGCACAAAATACAATTTCAGAGAAACCTTGTGATGGAAACATATGAAAACAAATACCACCAATAACACGGTTATCTTTTACCAAAACTAAACATTTGTGCTTTCTTTAAAGAAAAATTAATGTTAAGATACTTTCATAAAAAATTTGAAAAAGGGCTATACTTTTCCTTAAAACATGAAAAGAAGATTAAAAATTATTGAAACCCGTAATTTTTTATCCGATTTACAGTACTTTTAACGATTTCTTTACGTTAGTTGTTAGGCTGCGTTACAAAAAAAAATAAAAGCGTTTTATATTCTAAAACAGAGTTAAAGAAGTGTTAGTGATACTGGAAGAAGCGTTAGTGAGTCTAAGGAAGTGAAACTCAAAGTGTTAGGAGATATTGATCATGGAATTTATTATTGATCATGCAAGTTTTAGGCAAGCTTGCCATAACAACACTAGTGTTAGAGCATGTGTCTTGAAGTGTGTTAAATTTTGATTTCAAATAATTCAAAAATGGTTAACATAGCTAAAAAGAACTGACCATGAATTGGTCTAACACTTCCTTACACCCCACTTAACACTTATCTTACATCCTCTAACACTTTTAGAATAGAACACAAACAGTTAAACTAACTACTCTAACGCTTTCTATAATTTATAAATTTCAAAAACGCTTTCTTTTTCGATCTAACAGAATTTATAACGATTATCTTTTTTTTCCAACATTAAATAACGCTTTTTTGAATAACGTAAGGAAATCATTAAAAGTACTGTATCATTCACTCCTATTAATCATTATATTTAATTGATTCGAAAAAAGATTACGATACAGGAGTTTTATTGAAACGATACCGTAATTGTATTACCAATAAAATTTACTAAAAATTTGATAAGCAACATTAATTTTTTTTAGAATAAATAAATTTTGAAAACTCAATTCCAAATTATTTTTGGAAAATTACTGTTAAAAATAACATTTTTTTTTTTAAATAGCAATTAATTTCACAAAACTAATAGTAAGTTTTATAGAGAATAAGTCGAATAAGATATATGTAGTACAGTGGTGATTTGATTCGAGGATTTTACCAAATTTATCGTAAAATATCGTAAAATCGTGAAAGTTAAAAACAGTTAATTAACCAAAATTATGGATAAAAAACCGTTTTTTACGATAATTTTGGTAAAATCTGGTTAAAAAAAAAGTGCCAAAATTTTTGGCAAAAATGCCTTTTTTTTCGAAAAATTCAATTTTTTTGTTTTTGTTGTTTTTTCAAAATGCATTAAAAATATTAACCAAATTTAACCGAAAATTACGTAAATTTTGGTTAATTTTTAACAAAAAACGTTAAAAATGGTAAATTATGGATAATTTATACAAAATTAAAGAAGATTACTGAGAAATTAACAAGTTGACAAGTTTTTAAACAAATCTTTAGACAGTCTTAAATATCCCATTGGTATGGCCCATAGACGATATCTAATGAAAGACTTTAAAACAGCTTTAGAACAAGTTTTAAACAAAAAAAGCATTTTTTTCGAAAAAAGTTTTTGCTTAACCAAAACATAGTCTTAATCACCTCTTAATCATTACTTTCGGATTTTTTTTTATCTTTTAAGATGCTTTTAAACAATGTCTTAAAAACTGTCAACTTATTTCAGAAATGTACTGTATTTAAAATTCAAGTTAGTTAACAAAATGGTTAACTATGTTTTTTTAATAATCGGTTTTTGCAAATGAACCGTACCATTTTTATATTTAACTATTTATTTTGTTTTTTTTTAACTAAAAAAATATATAAGTGACTGTTTAAACAATTTTAAGATGCTGGAATTTTATGTAAATCTTTTTTTTTTAATTTTCCCAGCTGACGCGAAAATAAGTGATTAGCAAGATGGTAATCTTGCTAATCACTTATTTTCGCTTCCCAGTGAGTGTCAGGCCACGGAAACACTAATATTGATGAATTTCAGATCGTTTTCAATCGATATAAAAGTTCACAATTTTCATAGAATGTTTAATTAAGCTAATTTCTTCTTTTGTTTGGGTCTTGTTATTTAATACAGATTTTACCAAAATTATCGTAAAAAACGGTTTTTTATCCATAATTTTGGTTAATTAACTGTTTTTAACTTTCACGATTTTACGATAAATTTGGTAAAATCCTCGAATCAAATCACCACTGTATTTTGAACTTATTGTTGCTTAAACGAGTTGAAAAGTTTTTAGTAAACTACGGTTCATCGTTTGGGGAAACTCACTAATCTTTTTTGATTTATAATTTTTTGCTTTTAAAGACAGAAAATAGTCTTTCTACTTTGATTTGAGGATTTAAAGAAAAATTTTAGTGTAAATTTTTGCAACTTTTCTTTTAATTTTTTATAAAATATATTAAAAAAATCGTGCTCTTAAGATTATTTTCGTAAAGAAAAATAACTTACGGATCAAAAACAAGCCTAGTTATATACTCTCGTGGCATCCTTGGTAATTGATGAGAAAAAACATTTTTGACCATAAGAAGCCATATTAAAATTTTATCATCAGGCTCACCTTCTAATTGATTACTAATAACATGAAATTGAATAAGTCCTCTTTTTTGTTCATTGCGTGCCGTTTCATCTCTTGAAGCCATAGCATTAAAAAGAGAGGATTCGTTTGACTCGTTAGCCATTTCATTTTCAACTTGTTCAACTAATTCTTTAATAACCGATTCCGGTACATCACCCTCACTTTTTACTTTTTTGCTAAATTCACATTCTTGCTCTTCTAATTTTCGTTTTTCGCACATTTCATGTGCTTTTCGTCTCGTGACTTTATCCGTTTGGTTTAATTTTGTTTTAAAATTTTCAAAATAAGGTACTGATAAATTTTCGCCTTTTAGCATATTATGTATCTCGGCTTCATATATCGAATGCCCTAAGCTTACATTTTGACTCCAAATGAGACACTTGTCATCGTTTAATTCCTCTTCTAGAGAATTCAAAAACTTTGGTAAATAATTCGAAAAAATGACGCGTTTCTCTGTGGGCACTTTATCTTTTTCACTTAAAAACTTTTCTTGTATTTCTTTTTTCAAAATAGGAAAAACAAGCCGCAAAAATGTCATACCAAATATCATGATTGTCTCATATTTTTCCAAACATTCGCAAAAAGATGGCACATAATTGTAGCACATCCATCGCGTGTAATTTAATTTATACAAAGAAATAATTTTTTGAGAACTTGTGTCATTTAAATTGCGCTTTAAGAATAAATTTGGACTCTCAAATTTCCACATATTTACACAATAAAGAAATATCTTACTAGCCTCGAACATATTATGAAGTTCAATTTCACCTGCTTTTTGATATTTAGAGAAAATAAAGTTTATTATTGATTTAGTTATTGAAGGCTCTTCAAATGGAGGCTTTCCTAAATGACCCTCGACTGTAGTCTCATTTAAACTCGGATTCAAAATACTTTTTCTTAATAGCTTAAATAAGAAATAATAAATTTGTTTTGTATCGGCATCGTCCTCTTTTATAACTAAACTAAATAGAGTCTCAATGTCTAAAACAGTTTGTAATAAGCGGTCTATTTGCGCGTCTGTGTATTGTTCATATTGAGTTATATGGCTTTTTTGTTCATGTGAGCATGTTTTACACACGTCCTGGTCTTTTTGTTTAAAACCATTACATTTACATTCCGCTTCCTTAAATTTTTCTCTTTGTTTTTAATCAAAAAATTAGATGAATTAGATTTTTAAATTTTACTTGACAAGAAGTATAATGAGATATTTTTTCCAATTTTTTGTCTCTAGTCCATGATTTGAGGATAGTTTTTGAGTTAGATGAAAAAGAAGAATCGTAATTGTGAACTAGAGACTCATTAGATGAGCAGTTTTTTATCTCAGATCCCGACTGTTGTAATTTTAAGTTGGACATTTTTTTAAAATTTTCCAAAAAAAAGATTGAAAATTTTAGATTTTTTAATCATATGATTCAAAAAGATGTTAACTTAAAATGACTTAGTTTTTGTCCGATTATCTGCAAGACTTGCATTTTTCTTTTTAAGAAATATTAAAGGAACAAAAAATTTACATAGTTTTTTTTGTCAAAATTTTAAAAATAAAGCATAAATATTATCTCCAAAAAATCCCACAGAATTAATTTGATCAGTTTTTTTACCAATTAACCTTAAATATTGGACAAGTGAATAGTTTTTAATATTTTATTATTAAAAAAAGAACTTAAGATGATGATGATGAGGTAACATGATAATTATCGAAGAATTTTTGATCCGTGCGTGTTCCAAACTCCTTCGTTATTCGTGGGCTACTATCAACACAGTAAAATGTGTTGAACTAATCTTGAACTTTTTTAGCTTGAGAATATTTTCACCTTTGCTACTACACAGTTGTAGCTACTTATGCTGTTTGGCTTTTCTTTCTTAAAACGACGAAAAATTATAAGAATCAAAAATTCAAAACAAGTCTTCATAAATAAATTTTAGAACGAAAGAATAAAAGTGAAAGAATTAATTTTTTGCCAAGTCAATTAAGTGAAAAAAATCAGTTCTATGACTTGTAAAAAAAAACTGATTCATTTAAAAAAAATATTAAAGGTTCTTAAAATTAAGGAGCTTAAATTCTTAAATTTTAACAGAAGTTAAAATGAATTTTAGAACACTTAAAGAGCCTTTTCAAACAACTTTATTAAAAATAAAAGTTAAAAAGATAAATAAAAAAAGATTATTTATGAAGCGTATTTATCTGTCGATCTAAATGAAACTAGTGTTAAACTTGTACCACAAATACAGCCCACATTAATTGTTTCAAATTCCGGCTGCCAATAGTGATAACCATCCACTTGGCATTCTTTTCTAACTAAAACATGCTTTTCAGCCCAGACCGGCATGCATTTGTATATATTTGTAACTAGAGGTATACCCGGTTGAATAAAACATGAGTCACATGTACACAAAATTTGATTCACAAAAAATGGGTATCTGTCTTTTCGTCGAATAGTTTTAAAACGTTTTGGGCATATTGATCTATCTTCATATGTCGACATTGTTCGGTTAGTTAAATCACATTCGGAATTATTTAGGACTTCTTCATTTATAACAGGTTCATAATTAACTCTTGTATTTATTATTGGTTGTTTGAATTGTTTTGATTGAAGTTCTACTTGTTCGTACCTAATAGTTGATTCAATAAATTCATAAAGTTTCTTGGCTAAATAATGCTCATCTGGATCGATACATATGCTCATGGAGTTATTTAAACTAAGAAAACATGTTAGAATAAAAAAAACTAAAAAGAATTTTAAATACATTTTAAAATTTTTAAAAAATTTCTGTTCAAAGTAAAACAGAAAGTTTTAAAAATTCTTTTATTTTTTGTTTTGAATTAGAGAAACTAAGTTGCTAAAATTACATATAAAGGTTCAACTAGTTTACATTTATTTTAGCTTTTCAGCCTTTCTTCAAATTTTTAATGATAATTAATGTCAAGTAATGATTATTTTTTTAGACCCTATATTATTGCGTAGGGTTAAAACAATACATTTCATTCATCCATAAGGTTTTTTTTTCCTTTCTTAGTTTTTCAAAATTATTTATTTTATTCTCAAGTTTTAAATTGTAATGTTTAAAGAAAAAATTGAAATAAATTAAATTACGCATTTATAAATTTTAGCAAATCTAAATGAGAAAAATGATGTAAAATTGTACTTGTTAGATAAGTTTAATTGCCATTAAAATTTCCACGTATAAAATTTAAATTTTGCTTGAAAAATCTAATTTATTACAAGGCTAAACCCAATTGCAAAAAAATCACAGTGTTTTTCGAAATTAATCTTTTTAAATAATGTTATGAGAAATTTCAATTTTATAAAGTCTATCGAGTCCTTTAAAACGACATCTACGATATTTTACTGTATGGTTTTTAATCACCCTGTAATAATTTTGTTGTATTCATTTTTAGCATTAAAAAAAGCCTGACTGTAAATCTTTAATTTTTAATGCGTAATGAGGATTTCCTCAATTTATGCGTAAAAATACGATCATAAATGCGTAAAATGACATGTTACGCATATGGCAAAATTTTTTTTCTATTTTACATTTTCAAAATTTTTTAATTGCTTAATTTAATTTTTTTACAATTCATTTTCATGTTAAATTTTGAAATTTTATTACGCAATTTTTTAGAAAAAATTAAAAAAGAAAAAAAATCTTGACATATATACGGAGGAAATCCTAAAATACGCATTTTAGCTCATTTTCACTGTTTTTTACACTCGAAAAAATTTATTTGATGTGCCGGTCTATTCTTAATTTGGTGTAAATAAGGTTTTTTTCTATTATTAGAGACAGCAAAAATAATTAAGAAAAAAACTCAAATAAAATTAGATTAAATTTTTAGCTTAAATAGTAGCAACTTCTTCTGTTTGTGTTTACTTCTATTTGAAGAAATACAGCAATTGAGAAATCAAAATAAAGATTAAAAATTAATTAGAATTTAATCTAAACAAAATTCTCTCGATCTCAAGTGAAGCAATGAATTTGAAAGGCGAAAAAAAGCGAAAAGTTAAAAAAAAATATTGTGAGACGAATTCCTTTTTTATCTTTTAAATTATTACAACCAAATTTATCTTCGTCAAATGGAACTCAGCATTGATTATTAATTTTTTTAATCATTTATTTACTACATTGGATCGAAAAGGAATTACGGCCTTGGTTGAGTTTGATATAAATTTTATAAACTCGAACTTTTATCTGATAAACAAAACTACACAAGAAACACAAACGATCGAATACATCAAACTCTTAGAATACAAATTACAACAGGATCTTATGGCACACAATAAGGTAATGAAATGGGCAAAAAATATACAAAAGCGAATGGAATGTACCCAAGAACAACTCGACAACTTAAGAGCAGAAATTTACAACAACAAACATATAAAACAAGATAGACTAAATATTCGTACTATCTTCTTCGAAGTAAAAACCCTCTCAAACAACGAAAAAACACTTCAATCAAACACACTTCAATTTAGATCGAGTCCAAACAATAAAACGAACGAAATAAAATGCAAGACAGAATCGAGATCAAAAACTGAAAAAACGATCGTAAAAGAAAATAAAGTCGAGATTAACTCAAATGACGAACATTGTTTAAAAAGCTGTCAAAAAATTGTAGAAATCGACACCTCAAATATAAACAAACAGAAGTTGACCCAACTTGTAGAAAAACTTTTGGACAAAAAGATATGTCAGTATGAAGAAAAAATCAGCTCAATTAAAACGAGGATCAAAAATCAACAATCGGAAATAAATTATTTAAAAAGCAATTTATCCAAGATAGACAGTGATTTGATCGGAGTCAGAGAAAAGATTGCTTAATTACATGGAAATATTCGAAAAATCAATGGTAATGTGACTGAGATGAACAATTCAATCGAGACTAATCATGATGAGCTTAAAGACATTCTTTTTATTCTAACAAACTCCTCAAACCATATTTTGAAATAATTTGTAAATAAAATCATTCATTACTTATATAATTTAGATAGATTTTTTAATATTTTTCACTTTTTTTTATTAATTTTTTATTTTTTCATCTTAATTAATTGTAAGAATCGAAAGTTCTATTCACAAAAATTAATTGATCTAGCCATAAAAACAAGAAACAAATTAACCCTTTGAAGTTTGGTTCACTCGCTCTAATTTTCTACTCAATATTGACCTTCAATTTGCATTCCTGATTGAAACAAGAAACATGGAAGCAATGACTTTAAATAAGAGAGAATATGATTAAGATTATACTAAACTAAGTTTAAATTTGGCAATAACACAATTCCAAGATTAGTAAAAATTGTTTTATTGAAAGTTGATGAATGTCTCAAGAATATTTAGGGAAAGACGAAGCATAACTAAATAAAATTAAACTATTAGTTATGCCAACATCTTGCCTAATAACCTAAAGACGCTTTGCCATTTTGAAAAATTGAAATTACCTATTGATAAAAAATAAGAGGCAAATTAATTTTGTTAGAATCATATTTATATATCAAAAATTTTAAATACCACTTAAAATGAACATGATTTATAATTTTATTTAAATTTGAAAAAAAAAATTTAAATTCAACTCTAAAACTTCATAGCTTTTGCTATAAAAATCAAAAATACGCCTTTTTCGTGCTCAAGTTTTTTTTTTGGGATATTTATTTAAAATTGAGAAAAGGTTAATCTTAATAACGCTTTGATTATAAAAATAAAATTTTCAAGCAATAAAACTGAATTTTCCAGCTTTTTGAGCATTTTTATTCAAAAAAAAAAAAATTAAATTTTAAATTTATTACTTGATAAAAAAAAAGTAATTTGATATAAACTTTCTTTAAATAATTGAGTACATAAAGTTAATGCATAGTAAATCTTTATTACAAAGTATATGGTATATTATAAATAAAAATGATATTAAGATTAATAGACAGTTTTGTCGTTCTTTTTTAAGCAAGTCCAATTCAAATGTTTCTAAAGGAAAACTTGTTATTAATCTGGATCCTAGATTTCAGATATAATATTTCGAAAGAAATATTTTTGAAATTATTTGCAAAATTCCAAGATTTCTGTCGCATAAAGGCTAAAATACTTAGGAAAGTCATAAATGAGAAGAGAATGTTTACTTTTAAATCGGCGAATTTTTTCTCAATGTAAGAGTAGTGATTAGTGACTCTGTTTTAAACGGTAACTGTATTCAAAATTATTTTCAACCTCAGGGTTAATTTTTCGAATTGTATTCAGGCGCATTTAGTGCACTATGTTTGCGCCATTTTTAGGAAGTTATTTTACAATTCTGAAGCTAGGTAGAACTCTATACCAAATGCTTTTTATACTTCCTGTTTTTTTTTTAATTTTTAAACAAATGAATTTTAGTAAAAAAAACTTTTTTTTGAAAAGTTTGACAAAGAAATTTTTTCTAAAAAATAAAGAGGTTAGATAGTGAGGATAAGATAAAAAATATCCAGAGCTTTCTATGTAGTAATCTAAAAATTTTAATTTTTTTAAAGACTTAATTAAAAACAAATGGTGTAAGGTAATTGTGTTATGAATTAAAATTTTTAAAAATATTCAAGATGTTGTGTGATGCATTGATTTTAGGAATATTTGATTTTAAGTGAATGCAATTATCGGCAACTGTCAAGGGTATATTAGTAATGTAAACAACTTGAATTATTTAGAATAATTAATTTTGAGCCTTGAAGTCTTAACTGGTATATCAACCAAGTTTTTAGACTTTTTAAGTGCAGCATCTCAAGTGTACAAATCATAAAACTTTCTTAAACTTAAAACCAACGCTGTCCAAATAAAACCATAATTCAAAAAAATGATAGATAAATTATTATTGATCCTTATTTAAATTGGGCTGTATGGTCGTCTTTGGTCTTGTAAAGACTGTCCATCTAACTTACTCAGACTCGTTTATTTGTCAAAATTAATAAATATTCAAAAAATAAATCAAATTTAAAACACTTAAATTTCAGCTCATTACTTTTAAAGGATGTCCAAAAAATTTAATGCAAAAATTTATTTAAATAAAAAAAATATTTTGATATTGACATAATACTGAGAAATTTTTGTTAAGCATTTTATAGAAATTTTTTTAAAAAATTATTAATATTTTTGAATTTCTTTAACTGCATTAAAGGCATATAGCATGCTTTGAGTAATAATGTTCCTAAAACAGACCAGGTTGGTTTGACGACTAAAAATAAAATTTTAGAATGTCCTTTTTATTCTTTAAAACATAAGTAAAACCCTTGTCCAGAATTTATCTAACTTTTTTAGGTTCCATTAAATATAACTAAATAAAATATTTTTTCAAATCTAAAACATCTACTTTTTTTTTGCTTAGCTTAGCTGGTTTGCCAGCACTTTAGAAAACCAATTATAGTTTAACAGAATTTTAGTAAGCTAAATTTGTTGAAACTTCCATCACTAGCTTTGAGCTATAGACTGCTTTGATCATTTTCAAATTTTTTACGAATACTTTTTTTCAGATAAATTTATGAAAAAACGTTTTAAGGTTTCGACGATTTCTGAATTTTTTTATCGAAATCATGGTTTATAATAATTGGCTTTGAGAAACAATAAAATAGAGCTAAAGAACGTTGACACAATTGTATACTATAAATCTTTTAAGGTTAAAATTAAGTTAATTTTAGCGCAAAGCCCTCTTACCTTACATAAAAAAGCAAACTTCAAATCAAAATGACACTTTTGTTAAATTAAGACAAAATTTTCAAAACATTTTTTTAACAAAATCAGATTAAAGTATTCATTTGCCTTAAAAAAAAATAAAAAATTTGCAACCAAAGAAAAAATAAAATTAATTGAAATATTATAATTAAATATATTTCAAAAGTCAAACTTTTTTCTAATCCAAAGACATTAATGTCAAAACTAATAAAAAAAAAGAAAATTTTTTATTTCAATCGCCCTAAAACTTACTCAAAAAACTCTTTTTTTTCTGAGCAAAAAACACCTGAAGCAATTTGAATCAAAAAAATTTCAAAAAAAAAAAGAAGAGAACAGGGTCTATTAATCAAAAATTAGACTATGTCAATTGAAAATGAATTTTTGATTGATACAACAATTTCAACTAGTCCTACTACTACTAGTAATACTACTAGTGGCCAAAATATTAGAAATATCTTAATTATAAACATAAATGACGTACAATCACAAACTCAAACAACGTCAACTAGTTCAAATGCTTCACTTGATTCGAATTCGACTAATGAATCAACAAACATTTACACTAATTTTGAATATTGGTCAAAATCGTTTAATAATTTCGATTCAATAGACCCAGACGAAAATTTAAATTGCTCAAATTCATCATCTCATTTAGTCGATCTTTATTATTCGCGTTTGTACAATCATTACATTCCAGAGACACCAAAAGCTCAGCCGGTTACAACACCTAATTTAATAACAACAACTCGTTTTTTACATCCCGAACAAACACCCACTTCAAATGAAACGCTAGTTTCTAAATTAAAAAATTGGATTAAAAAACCATTCTCGCCAAAAATGGAGACGACACAAAATTATTCAATACCTCTATCAGTTGATTTTACACGTAAATTAAAACGACCTACACATATACCCCTTTGTTTGGAATTTTCAAATAGTCAGTCTTTTCAAGGTAGTGTCCTTGAAGACTGGTTACTACAAACATTTGAGGATCATTTGAAAGATTCTTCTTCTGTATTTAAAAATGAATTGAATTCATTGGCAACAACAGCTACAAATTCAGCGACTAGTTTCATTATTGAATATAGTTATACTCAAAATTTAGAAACTGATGAAATTACATATATATCGAATGAACCGAGAAAGTTAAATAGCGATAGTTATAAAGCAGCTATAAATAACTTTGATGATAATAGAGAATGTGGTGATGATATAAAAAAATCTGAATCTTCGTTTAAAAATGACGATTATTTGTCAAAACGACAAGAGGCAAATTTTTATGTACAACAAATTCTAACTGATTTACTTGCATTAGGTGTTATTGAATATGAAAGTGGATTCGAAAATGCCATCAATAAAACTTATAAGGTATTTTTAAATTTATTTTTTAGCTTAAGTATTTAAAAAAAAAAATTTTTTTTTAATATGTTCTTAATTATTTTTGTCATTAACTTTTTTCTTTTTTTCCTTTTAAAATCTGATGCAATTTTTCTGTTTGTTAAAAGAATTTTCTTTTAAGTAAACGTCTAAGAAAAAAAAATTTTATTTTTTTTCTAAATGATTTTTTAAGTTTTCTCCAATAATTTGATAACGAAAGATGAGGTATTTAACAAGATAACATTTTCACTCATTTTTTTCCTGCATAAAAATTCATAAGAAATAAACTTTTTGTCCCATTTTAAAATTTTACCTTACGCTTGGTTCTTTAAAAATTATTGTAATGAGACAAAATGACAAATTCGAATTCTTATCAATAAATATTAAAATCCTTTTTAAAATTAGTTGGTAAATTAATAGATTATATCACAATTTACTCTGAAAAGTTGGCCAAAAACATGAAAAATTCTCCTTAAACAAAAAAAAATGTACCGTAAAACTTTGCTTATAGCATCAGGGGCTTTATCAGAAAAATGACTGGGGCTATATGCGAAGTTACTGTCGAAAGGTACAAAATAATTTTATCAAAAATTTTTTTTACCACCGGAGTTATGTAAAAAATGAATTTGAAATGGGATGAGGGAGTTCAAAATTTAATCGATTTTGTTTTATAAAAAATGCAAAATTGACTAATGTGCAAGTATTTACGTTATTTAATGCATCATGCGGCTATATGAAAACTTGAAAATAAAAACCCTGGGTTAATGCAAAAATTTAAGCAAAAAAGTATGGGGTTATACCCGAGTTTAATAGGGGTGGAGAATCATCAAAAAATAGTAGAACCCTGAGGTTAAAAACAATGTTTTACGGTAAGAGAATACTTCAATTTTTAAGCGACATCTAGATTGAGAAAGTTTAATTAAACTTTTAAAAGAAGCTTTAAGAATTTCTGGCTTTTTAAAAAATTTTATTTTCATGTTTGCTCTACATTACTTCTGTGCTTACAAGCGACCTTAAAACCAATTTTTTAAAAGAGAAAAATTCAAACAATTTTTTTAATCTATAAATAGACTGCTACTACTCTATCATGCAATTCATTTTTCTTGGGTTTGATTTCGCTTTTCAAATGATCGATTTTTCGTCTCTCTTTATTCTAATTTCTAAGATTTGGACTTACAGTACGACATTAATACGTTTGTTTTTCTTCTTCTATTAAAATTTATTTCTGCAAAGCTTTTTTAAAATTTTACATTTGGAAAAATCATCCCAAATCTAAAAGAAATATAAAAAAATTAATTGATTTTAAAATAAAACAAACAAGTTGTAGCCTTTTTATATTCATTAACTCGGATGTTTAAAGCAAGTCTTTTACGGAATTTGAGGTTGATTCCAAGTCGTTTATTTTTCTTTGCATTTTTTTTTTACAAAAAATTCATAATTTTAAAATATTAAGGGTAAATTTGGAAAATGCTCATTTCTTTTAATTAACTTCAATTAAACAAAATTTTAATAAAAAATTCTACTGAAAACAATTCAAGTAAAACTTAGAAGTTTAAATTTACAAAGAAAATGATAAGATAAAAAAAAATTGAATTGTGTAAAAATCTTATGTGAAAATTTTATACTTTTTTTTTGTAGCCAAAAAGTGATTATGTATGGGGTAGATATGTTCCATTAAACTTGAAACAAACTATTCAAGAAAGTAATAAAGAGGATCCCATTGAAATGGGTAACAATTTTTTATAAATAAATTATATTAAAAAATAATCTCATAAATATTTTTGCCAAAAAAGCTCAAAAAGCTACCATTTCTAGTCTCAAAAATGAGCATAAAGAAGAAATTCAATCTCTAAGGGTAAATAAATAAATAATCTAGTAATTTTTTATTTGAAAATTTTTGATTTTGAAAAATTTAAGAAAAAGCATGAATTGGAAATTTCAAATTTAAAAACGGAGTACTCAAAAAAAATACTTGATCTAGAAGATAAAATACGACAATTGAATTCAGATCTGGAAAATTTAAAAAAAAATACGCAAAATCAAAAAAAAGAAATCGATGACTTAAAAGTAACGCAAATTTGAAGAAAATTTTTTTGCATTTTATTTATTTAATTTATTTTTAAATTTAAGTCAGCTAATCTAAAGCTTTTAAATGAAAAAAATTCTTTAAAAAATCAACTATCCGCAGCATCATCGCCGCCTCCAGCTATAGCAACAGTAAAACAATTTTCAATACCGATTTCACAATCAGCCTTAAATGGCTTTCCAAATGTAAAAATAACTTTTAATTAAAATTTTTTTAACCAAAAAAATTTATTTATTTTTACAAAGCTGTCTTCTACTGGGCCAGCGCCACCACCACCTCCTCCGCCTCCTCTACCTCCGTCTTTTATTGGATCTTCGATTCCGCCACCGCCACCGTTAACAGGCCTTGGAACATCTATTTCTTCATTTAATTCAGGTTCTTCGATTCCACCAGCTCCGCCACCAATAAACGGTCTTTTAGCATGCTCAATACCTCAACCACCTCCATTACCACTTGCAACCGGGGTTCCTCCGCCACCACCTCTTCCGATGGGAATAGGCGGTCCTCCAGTTCCACCACCGCCACCTCCCCCAATGCTTGGGATGAATGAACCACCGCCTCCCCCTCCTCCTCCACCAATGCTTGGAATGGGTGGACCTCCTCCTCCTCCACCAATGCTTGGAATGGGTGGTCCTCCTCCTCCTCCACCAATGCTTGGAATGGGTGGTCCTCCTCCTCCTCCACCGATGCTTGGAATGGGTGGTCCTCCTCCTCCTCCACCAATGTTTGGTTCAAGTGGACCACCGCCTCCTCCAATGTTTGGAGGCTATATGGCTCCGCAACCTGTTCAAAGGCCAATAAGTAATGTTTTAATCATTAAATTTAAAATTTATCGATTTAGAGACATTAAAACTTAGCATTTTATTTTAAGCTAGAAAGAAATTCAATCCAAAAGCGGATATGAAGACATTATATTGGAATAGAATTCAAATATTTAAGTAAATATTTTTATGAGATAATTGGTTACCAAGAGTGAAAAAACTGTTACTCACAGATCACTGTTTAACACAAAATTTCTGTGGCTAATTGAAAACTAAATTAAAGTTTTATTTAGGTATTTTTTAAAAACTTTTAAACCCAGAAAATCAAATCAAATTAATCGAAAAAAATTTTTTTGATAATGAATTAAAAGGACCAATCAAAAAAATTATCGCTTTCGAAGCTCTATCACTCGGAAGAGTTTCTTCTTCAAAACGTTTCGTTATTGAAAAATGAGTCTAGTTTAATTGTGACGCTTAATCACCTAAAAAGAGAATTTGTAGAACTTTAAGCCGGTTGAGGATTGTTAGTTTTCTTTTTTTCATATCTTGTTTTCACTGATAAAAAATTATGTTTACTGTTGGGAGCAGTTTTTTTCACTATGGATTACTAATTTAAATTGATTATTTGACCGTTGAATATTTTTTTTCCGTATTTTCAGCAAGTCAGATGCCATTTGGTTCGACGTAGACGAAGCTGATATAGATGATGATTTTGAATCTTTATTTGCCAAGCCCTCAACTAAAGCAAATAAAAAAGACGATAAAAAATTAAGCAAACAAGTATCATCAACAAGTATGAAACCCGAACTAGTTAAATTATTAGATTCTAAGCGCTCGCAAGCAATAGCTATTCTAATGACTAGTCAACGTTTAGATTCAAACATTATTCGAGAAGCCTTAATGGGTTTCGATAATGAGCTTATTAGTTACGAGACTCTTAACTCGATTTATATTTTAAGACCACAAGAAGATGAGCTTCGAATGCTTCAAGATTACATAAAAACCAGTTCTGAGGATCTTTTAGACAAACCTGAATTGTTCTTATTAGAATTATCTCGAATACCAACTTTTGAGGAAAGAATGTACTGCTTGGTTTATAGAAATAAATTTTATGAGTCTATTTCATCTATAGAATTTCGTTTAAATAATATTGCTAACCTTTGCGATGAAATTATGAATAGTACAAGTATAAGAAAAATTTTAGGTATAATTTTAGCATGTGGAAATAATATGAATGCAGCGAATAAATCGAGAGGCGATGCGGATGGTTTTGATTTAGCCATTTTACCCAGTTTAAAAGATGTCAAATCAAAAGATAATTCAACTAATTTAGTACAGTATATAGCATGGTATTATCTTAATAAAATAGACGATGATACTACTAAATATCCGTTGGCTGAACCATCTGATTTTAACTTTGTTGCACAAGTTAGTTTCGACGAATTGGAAAAAGAATTAAAAAAAGTAAATAATGAAATTAAAGACGTCGAGACACGTGTCGAAATTGTTTTGTCACAAGAGGCGGAAAAATCCGAACAATTTAAATCTGGAGTCGAACAATTTCTTTCAAATGCTATATCTGAATGCAAAGATCAGGAAGAAAATTTTACGAAATGTAAAGCTAAATTTAAAAAATTGTCCTCTTTGTTTATCCTAAAACCAAAGACTGCTGAACCAGAAGTGACCCCAGAATATTTTTTCTCTTTGTGGACCATGTTTAGCACAGATTTTAAGGATGCTTGGAAACGAGAATCTCAAAAATTAATTAAACTTAGACAAAAACAATTGAACGAAAAGCGTAACGAGTTAAAAGCGCAAAAATCGGAATCTAAACCAGTTGGTAGAAAAAGTATCAAGGCTATATTTAGCCAGAAAAGAACAGAAGAATCTAAAAATAAGAATTAAAAAAAAAAACAAAAAAAAATTTCAATTAATTGTAAATATGCTATCGAAAAAATAAATAAATATAACTGCCGTTTCTTATTAGAGATAAATTTTTATATACTTGAATGTAATTTTTATTGAATTTTTTTTTATTTTATAAGTAATTAATAAACCTTTTATAACTTTTTTCGTTATTTTTTTAAATTAGCACTTTTTTATTAAATACCTTAGGCTGTAATTCGATTTATCTCTTTAAGTTGGAATAATTTTTGCTCTAGTAAAAATGATTGAAATCTTTTTAATTCATTGAATTTCATTAATAAGATCAAAATTCGCAGAAATAAAGCAAAAAACAATGTTTAAGAGGTGTTTAAGACGATTTTTTTGCTTAAGAAATTTTTCGAAAAACATGCTAAGAGAATACAATTATACCGAAAAAATTGACGTGTATGTGTACGGGTACAGTAGACGTACATTCTTAGCTCGAGTACGGCTACGTTTACACGTACAAAAAACTCGTGTATTTACACTTACACGTTTCCAGCAAAAAATACGTGTAAATACTCAAGTTTAACTCGTATCAGATTTAAAACTCAGGTAAAAATTTTTGCGCTTAACCTTCAAATAGCTGAATTGGCGGTTATTTTTTTTTAAAAAATAAATTTTTGAAACTTCAAAACGTGTAAACAGTTTCAAAAGAGTTATTAAAAGACGAAATAATACTTTTTGAATGAAAGTTTTACAGAAGTTTAACTAGGGATTTAACACGCAAAGGACCGGTGCTGTCAATTTGACACTTTTTCAAAATTTTAACGCAATTTTCTTATTAACTCATTTTCTGATGTTTTTATATTCATTTTAAAGTTTTAATAAAGGACTTTTAAATCTATTGTTTCTCATACTATAATCTTTCTTGGAACCTTTGCTATATTTAATCAAATTTTTGGACAAAAATAGCCGGTCCTTTGAGTTTTAATGTAATTTAAATTAACATATAATCGTGTTAGCATAAAATATCAAGTCATTTAAATAATTCTAGTTAAAATTAATTCTTGTTAGTTATTATCTGTTAGAGATTCATCCATTCTTTTTGGAAAAGGGCGGGACGAATATATTTCATCTTGAAGCAAGACTAAAAGCAGTTTTCTCCTACATTTGCGAGAAGCTCCATTGAGATTTTTTTATAAATTAAGTATTACGTGAGTAAATTTTTATTTGAGAGACCTTGGTCTAAAATTTTAAATCGATTTCTTATGGTGACAATACAGGAATCTTGTATAAATTTGACAAAAATAACCAGGAAAAAATTGAAAAATATTTATTTAAAGCATTTAAAAAAATATATAAATAAAAATCGATAATAAAAATAGTCAGTTAAACTGTTCTTTATTTAAAATAAAATCTGATGACACAAGTTGATAGTTGCAAATTTATTTTTCTGAAGTGATTAAAAAATTAATTTTTTTTTTGAATCTAAACGTACTTGACAAAATTAAAACCTGATTTATTTTTAAAGTTAGTAACTAAATCCTGGAGTAAAATAAGAACTACTATAGCCGTATGCATTTGCCATTTCAAGTGCTTGTGATAAACGTTGATGTTTTCTTGATTTGCGACGCCTCGAAATCCATTTTTTGTGTTCGAGCTTTTCTTGCTTAATTGTTTCATTTTTTTCACGAATTTTTCGTGTTATCCAGTCCCTAAATACTTTTGATTGTTCTTCCGGTGATGACTTCTTCTTGTCTAAAACAAAAATTTGTTCCAATTTTTTTTGATACTCTCTCTCTTTTTGAATTTGATCATGTTTCTTTTTTAGCCATGTGTTAAATGAAGGTCTCACTTCATTACCATTTTCAGTTGTTTCATTTGACTTTTTTCCACTTTCATTTTTTCTTTTTTGTTCAGTTAATTTCTGCTTTTCTTTTGATTTTACCCATGCTTCAAATGCCTCTTGATTAATTCTTTTTCTTTCCTCTTCTTCTTCTAATCGCTTTTTTTTTGCATCTGCCCTAGAATTTCAGAAAATAATTGAAGACTAAATGACTTATAATTAAAAATAGAAAGAAGAAAAGAAAAATTCTCGGATTCTCGGAAAATAAAATATTTATAAATCTGTAAAAAATCGTACCAGGAGCCTTGCTATATGCGAAGTTATTGGAGAGAAGGTAGTAAATAACTTTATTCAAAAGATGTTTTACACTAGGGTTTAAGTAAAAATTTAATTTATAAAGGCAAAATAGCTTCATACGCAAGTTTTATAAGTTTTTTAAAGTTTGTTTAAGTTAAGTTTATGGGGCTATATGAAAACTTGAAAATAAATACACTGGACTAATGGAAAATTTAAACAAAAAATTTAGATTTTCTAGGGGTTAATTTCAATTTTATTTGAAGAAAGTATGGGGTTATTTCCTAATTTATTAGGGTTCGGGACAGAGAGAACAAAAAATGCAAAATGCAATTTTTGCATTTTTTTGCGTTTTTTTTTTAAAAATTTGCATTTTTGGCATTTGTTCGCATTTTATTGCATTTTAATTCCGAAATGAAATTTTTTTAAAAAATTAAATTGAAAGATGAATGGAAACTTTATCATGAAATATGCGCTGATTTTTTATTTGATTCCTCTGACGAATTTAACATTTAAAAATGGTGGCTACTTCACAAAAGTCGTTTACCAAATTTTTTTTCTGTGGCACGCTGTTATATCAAAATCTCTTGCAGTTCCTGTGATTCAGAACGAGCTTTGTCAAAATACAAGTGACTTAAAATAATTTCAATTGTATTTTTCGGTAATATCAGTACAAAGCTGAAATTAGTTAACGGCGTGTTCGAACATTTTCAAACATGTTTTCGAACAATGTTCGAGCAGTGTTCGTTTTTGTTCGAAAAATGCTATGTTATTGTTCGAGAAATGTTTGTTTCAGTTCTAACAGTGTTGTGTTTTTGTTCGAACAGTGTTCTGTTTCTGTTCGTGTTTTCATTAAATTATTTCAGCTTTGTACTGATTTTTAATTTTTAATTGAATAAATCGTTTTTTTTTTTGCAATTTTTGCATTTTTTTTTGTATTTTTCGACCAAAAAATTTTGCAATTTTTGTTCTCTCTGGTTCGGGATCACCAAAAATAGGTGATCCACAAAGCCATAAACAAGTTTTTACGGTAAGTGTAAGTTTAAGACATTTTTTTTAAAGAAAAATCAGGGTGTGGTAAATTTTCTGATCAATTTTCACATGATTTACTTTATTTTTCAAAAAAAATGAAATGGAAAAAATTGAAAAGCAAATTTTTCTTAAAAAAATCAAATCAAAATTCTTTAAATATTTTTATAGGTAAAAATCTTGTAAACTCAACAAAAAACTTAATTTTGATTTATAAACCTTTTAATAATAATTGTATAAAATTTTCAATTTATTGTTTTTTGTCCAAACAAAGGCTAATATCTGATAGTTCTAAGTGAAAGCAAATTTTAAAATTAGCAATTACTTAAACCTAACAAACATTAGAAAAAAAAGAAAATTAATTTTTTAAAAAAATTTTTAAAAATCCTTAAAACCAATGTAGTCATCAAATTTAATTCTTTGTGTAAAACATATTTTATTAACTCCATCGAAGGTTCCGATAACCTGGAACCTTCGATAATTCGATAAAATTCGATCAGACATAAAAAACTATACAAAAACTCGAAATTTTCTTGTCCAGATTAACTAGGTTTTGAGTGAAATGTTCATAAAACTTACTAGATTCAAAAATCGTTTTACTTAAAGCTCTTATGTTCAAAAAATTTTGATAATTTCAACTCAGAAAAAAGTCTTATTGGTTTTAAAAGTCAGAAAAACTTACGATTCGTTGGTCCTAACAGTTTTAACAGTTGCTTGATAAGGCGATTTATAGTCTTTAGCATATTCAGGAGTAGAATACTTAGCCATGGGCGAATGGCTTTTAATTCTATTCGGCCTATTTTTATTCACATCGGCCGATCTCGATACACGTTTGACATCAATTTTATCCTTTATCATGACTTTATTTTTCCTATAATCATTATTAGATGTTTTAGGTCTTTGTGGTGGATGAGGTTTCAATGGCTTTTGATTTTCTTTATCGTCATCTTGTAAATTTTTTCTCGCTTGTTCAAGTGCTGTATAATCCTTAGCACTAATCAATTGAAATTTACCATCTTTTTCAATTAAAACAGTATCTTCATTTTCTTCAATTTCTTTCTTATCATCTTGTTTTATTTCTTGTTTTTTCGGTGGTTCTGGAGACTTTATTTTAGGTGATAATTGTAAAATGGGTGAAGGTGATTTTGTTTTTGAATTGTCTACATCTTGGTCTGACGCAATATCGACTATTTTACTTATAAATTTTAAATCATTACTTTTGTCTTTAATAATTTCTGGACTATTTCGCGATGGTGGCGTAGGCGTTGAATTTTTTACCAAATCTGTCGATTGATTATTATTGGACAATTTTGAAAAATATTCGTCTATGTCCTCTTCATTTTCATCTTCGATTTCGTTGATATTATGTTGATTTTTTGCCATCTCTTCATCGTACCGTTGAATAGCTTCTTTTATTTTATTAGCAAATAAATTAGGATTTTCTTTTTCGATTGTATCATTCAAGGGTAATTTATTAATAATTTCATTTTCTTCTTTTTTTTCGACTTCGGAGCCCTCTTGTTCTTTTAGAATATCAAAAGCGGTGACCGCATTGTCAAATGAAACTAATATTGGTCGATCTACAGCTACATTTGGTTCTTTGACAAATTCCTGATTAGCTATTTTCAGTCGATCTTTAATAACTCGTTCGTAGTCATAGCCATAAGCATAGTCAAAATTTATGTCATCTTCTTCCTCATCGTCTTCTGATGGGTTATTTGAACCCGTTTCAAGGTGCAGATCAGGTTTTACATTGCTAAAATCATAGAGATAATCATCGTCAAAATTGTGATCGCTTGGAAAAAATTCTGGCTCTGGATCGGTGGTCTGATCGTCTTGATTCGGCTCAAATGTCAAATTGTTTGTTTCTTTGTTCATAGTCTATATAAGTATTAAAGTTTTAGATTTTTTATTTTTTTTAAGTGCAAGCGTGGGTCTTGTTGAAGCATTGTGAAAAAGAATTTTTCTCTTTAAGCACATATTTAAAAACAAAAGTAAAAAATATATATTCTCAATTTTAACGTGCCATTAAAAAACCTAAATATTCAAACCATAACTTCTTAAAAATTGAATACCAATCTCCAAAACTGGATATCTTACTAACCTTAATACATGTTATTCTTCTTTAAACCGTATTCGGTTGATTCGAAATCGATTCTGCTCTGCTTAAGAGTAAAACTTCATATTTGTGTTTAATTTTTAAAAATTGTTCGTCTATTTTCCATAAACGTATGCCTGTCACAATAAATTTGTAAAATACGTAATTTTGTAAATTTCCTGGTCAATTAGGAAAATTTCAAAATTATTTTGAATAAAAACGTAGTTAGTTTTGATTAAAATTCAATGATAAAATAAAAAAATAGAGAAAAAAAATAGATTTAAATGATCTATAGCTCAGCTCAGACCATATTTCCGAAGAAATCTAGAACAAGTTCGACAAAAGCAAGAGATATAATGTTGAATGCTTTGTGCCAATTTTTTTAAAATTTTGCAATCAAAATATTTAGAAGTTATTTCGGAGAGTTAAAGTTTGTTTAAGTTTTAATAGCAAATGATAAAAATTTCGAATTTTCCTTTTTTTTATCAAATTACTTAAAATTTATAAAGTTTTATAAATTTACTATAATTAAAAAAAAAATTCAATAATTTACTGAAAAAAAATAAAAATCAGTAAAAACTATAAAAATCAGATTCTTTTTTTGTATTTGACAAATTTACTTTTTTTTCAGTAATTTTGTAAATTTACGTATTTTACAAATTTACGCTGTCTAATACATATTAAATTTAGGATTATTTTTTAATAGACAAAATCAAATTTAAATCAATAATAATCGAGAGATTAAATCTAAGAAATAAAACTCCTGAAAAGTTTCATTCAGGTTTTTGAAAGTATCCAAAAAAGGAAAAAAACTTAAAAATCCAAACAGTTACTTAAAAAAAAAAAAAAAAAAAATAAAGGATCATTTGAATTTAAAAGTTGGTGCAACAAAGACCTTAGATTATACAAAGATTATTCTTAATATTTGGAAAAGATCAAGAGATTTTGTTTTGATTCACCTTCATTGAAAAAAATAACATTCAAATTTTTTATTTTACAAAGTTTGTTAAAAAAAATATTTTAAATATTTTGAAACATCGCTCTTTAGGTAAAATTGTTTTAGAACACAAAAGAATAAACCATCTTAATTTAAAGTTAAATTTAAAAAATAAGTTTAATGGTTTTGAAATTTCAATTTTTAGACCATGGTACAGAAACAAAATTTGTTTAATTCACCGGTTTTATAGGAACGAAAGAAGCTTTAAAAAAAAAAAAGAAAAACAAGTTTTTCAAACAATAAATTAATAAATTACAAAAAATAATCTAAAAAGTTGGTTTTAATCGAAATTTTCGTCTTTATACTGGGAAAAAATGGGGGTTTACGGTATATTTTAATTTTTTTCTTATGCTTCAATAATTTTTGGTCCTTAGCTTTTTTAAAGCAACAAATTTGTCTCAAAAACTTGTTTTGTTTTGCCAGATCGCAACATTATTTAAGTAAAGTAAAAAATCGCAGCATAATTTTTTACTAGACAAATATTATTTAGTGTAAAATTTTTTGTAACCTTAAGCTAGGGTATTGGCTAGGGTTTTAGGATAGTAAATATCAATTAGCTTTAAAAATTAAGAAAATAATGACTAATATAATCCTGGTCCTAAAAATTAGAAAAAATCTTCATCAATCATACATAAATAGGAATCAATTGCCAAAATAATATCGATGAATTTTTGACAACCTTTAAAACACTTAAATTAATTTTAATTTAAAAAAATAAGGTAGTTTTAAAAAAGGATCCTTTATTTTTAGATAAATGATTAATTCTTGCAAATAATCCAAAAATAAGCAGATATTTTTTGATCGAAATTTTTCTTTTCTTATTCAAAAAATAGATAAATTTTTTTTATTAATAATTACTAAATAAAACAATTATTAAGTCCCGAATCTTAATTGTGTAACACTAAATTTACTTTTAAATTTAACAGAACTCTCTTTTTTTTTAGTAAACACGACAAAAAAATTAAAAAACATTTAAAACAGCTTAAAACTCATGCAATTTTTAGGTCATTTTTTTGCATTATAAAGCGTACGATTAGGTGAAACAAACAAGATATAAAAGAAGTTTAGATAATAAAAAAATATTACTATTCTTTTTTTTAAATTAAAACTTTAAAAAATAATAAGAGAAATAAAATTTACATAAGAAATGTTTTAATTAAAATTTGCAAAGAATTTTACCTTTAACGCATTTATATGTGGTGCATATAAATCGGAAATATTAAGACCAAAATTCGATTGAGTTTTACGATTCATCCGAAAGCGGTCGTGCTAAAATGTTTTTATTTTGTGTTCTTTATTTATTGATCTTCTTCTGCGTGGGATTTTCACTCTCTGTTCGTAAATTCGGATTCTCTCAGTATTCCAGATCGGAGAAAAAAGAAAAAGAAACAAATCTAGTAGTTAAGAACTATATTTTGAAAATTATAATAAGTTAATGATTATTAGTTACCTTGGTAACCCCTTCTCATACCTGATAATAGAGATTCATAATTTTGTGTTAAGTCGTTTTAAAAAAAAACAAACAAAATTAAATTTTGTTTTTAACAAAGTCTTTTGTGGCTTAATATTTTAAATAAAAATGACTGAGCTTTTTGAATTGTTTTTCTTGTTGTTATTGATTTAGTTATAAGATTGTAGACTACTTGATTGAAAGTGTTTTACCGTAATTTGATCATTTTTCTTAGTATTCCGGCCTTTAGTTACTTTTAATTTTTGTTTCAAGTCTCGTTAAATTCAATTAAAGATCTCGATTATTTTTTCTTTTTGTAATGCTTAAAAAGTGCATTTGGAAAATTAAGTTTAACACAAGTCATTGATTTCAATCACAGAAATTTATCAAGACCAAGTAAAATCAAAGACTTTTAAAAAAATCATGATTGTGAAAAATTAAAAAACGGAAAGTTTCTAGCAGTTGAGCATTTAAAAAGTTCATTTTTAAATGGATAACTTAAAAATTAAAAAACTGTAACATTCCTTAACATTTTATGGTGAAAAATGTTACGGTGTCACAATTTCGATTTTCAAAATATTTTGGTCACAATAATACCAATCTTTTTATCCCAAAATTTCAAATTTTCTTATCTAAAATATTTATCACTTGAAAACTAAAACAAAAATATCATTAATAATAAATTTAGCGATTGATGTAAAGGATACGCTTTTAAAACATCCATTTGACAACAACTTGATACAAAAAGCCCAGCGTGGTTTTCTTCCAAAAAAATCTTGCTAAACGAATCGTTTGGAAACAATCGACTTGACCTTTTAAATACCAATGTTTCAAAATTGCAACACAAGATAAAAACACACGTATTTAAATCATCATAATAAAATAAATAAATGTGTTTTTATCTTGTGTTGCAATTTTGAAACATTGATAGTTAAATGGTTAATTATTGAAGTCCTTTCGAAAGGTCTGATGGTTAATTTAATCTTTACAAATTTCTCAAAAGCATTCGACAAAGTTCCATACAAAAAACTTTTATAAAAACTTAAATTATATGGTTTTATCAATATCAATTTAATTAGTTAGAATTTTTAACAGGACAATCTTATCAGTATTAGGACCTTTATTATTTATTTTATTTATAAATAACTGTAAATCATCTCAAATAATTTTGAAGCTTACACCGACGAAACGAAGATTATATTGATAATAAAGAATTTTAGCTCAGCATTAGAACTGCAAAAATATTCAATTCAAGTCAAAAAAAGTGACTCAAGTCAAATTTTCGAGCCCGGTACTCATGATGAGTGTTAGAGCTTAGGTATAATGTTAGCTGAAAAGTTAATCAGATAAATTATTATCTTAAGAAAAGTATATGGAAACCAAAATATCGTAAATCAATTTGAAGCTGAATAAATGATGAGCTTGAAATGAGCTTTCAGAAAATATATATGACTCGAGGTGATCGGACACTTTTTTGTTTCAATTTTTTTTATAAAAAATGAATCATTTTTTTAATATTTTGTACATAAATTTAATACTCTTACCGGTTCTACGGTTTTTAGACAACGCTTTAGTACATCAAACAACTAAGTTTATTTATCTTTTTTAATTTACAGTGCTGCTTGTTTACTTGTAACAATCAATATATAACGTCAAATAATGCCAAATAACGAATAACTTTGTATAGCGTTATAAATTATTTTGAAATTTTATTTTGAAACGTTATTCATTATTTCGTCCGCGTAATTCAGCTAAAGACTTAGCCAATGACGTTTGGATTATTTTATTGTCTCTAGAAAATAATCGAATATTACCTGAAAGTACTGAGGTTTTTTACCATGATAATTCAGAATTAAATAAATCAACTCAAGCTGAAACTTCAACTGGAAGTGATAAATCATGTTCATCGAAGAATCCTGATATTATGACAAAAATTTTAAACGAAGTATTGTAGCTCAAAAAAGAAGTGAATGAGTTAAAGATTAATGTCTCTAAATTGAAAAAAAATTAAAAATGAATTGACGAGAAAAAATGAGATCCTGATTTCGAACGTAAAAAATTTGGAAGAAAAAAATACAAAACTACAAGGACTGTTTGAGGGCCAAAATAAATTTAAATATTATCGAGTTAATGAAGGATGGCAAAATAATCATGTGACTGATGATGATAAAGAGAATGGTTGTAATGATGGTAACAGGTTTAAGAGAGCGAGAAATTCAAGTCCAGACCATAGTGTAAATACAAGTGAAACCCCTGGTAATTTGCATGATGAAAGTTTGTTTAAAACACCTCTTCCTATCTCAAGAAATTTAGGTTTAGCTGATGAAGCTGATGTCCTATTTATTTGTGAACATTGGTTATGTCCGAATGAGGACTACATTTTATATAAATATTTTAATCAACATAATTATTATATTAAGTCTGATATGGAATGTGGAATTGTAAAAAAAGGAAGACCTTTTGGCGGTGTTTGCTGGTTGTTTAAGAAAAATATTAGTGTCATTTCTCATGAGTTTTTTAATGAGGCGGTTTCTATGATTGAAGTCAATATTTGCACTAATTCAAGTTCTAACAGACTTAGGATATTTGGTGTCTGGATTCCATTTGATGATGGTTCAAATGAAAAATTAGCGATTTTTAATTTTAAGTACTTTCTGTCATTGAAATGTACTCAGAACTGGACGATGTACCGTATATCATAATTGGTAATTTTAATGCTGATTTAAATCGAAACAAAAGATATGATGTTTTTACGAGATTTTATCTATAATAATAATTTAGAATGTCCAGTACGATCCATCATATTTTTGTTTCCAAATGTCTTAAAAACTCTATCACTTCTTATCAAGTCGATGATGACCCAATAAATGGGAGTGACCATTTTCCAGTAAGTTGTTATTTAGATAATTTTAGAATTTTTGAAGCACAAAAAGCTAATAAGATTAATTTTCCAAATAAATTTCACTATTTCAATTGGAGTGATCCTCTATTTAAAGAAAAATACCTTTCAAATGTGAATAATCTCTCTCAAAATATGTTATCCTCTTTCCTAAAATTAAACCCTTATGAATTAATTGATTTTCTTGGTGCTGAAATACCAAGATTATTAATTAAAAGTGCTAGACTTAGTGAAGCAAAGCATAGGAAAAATTCCCAAAATTTTCATAATTTAAATAAAATTTATGATCAAAATGATGAAATTCTTGTTAAATTGGCTCAGCAATGTGAATTTTGGCATACTCGTCTCAAACATAATGGTGATCTAGAGGCACAAGTCAAGTGGTCTGAGAGCAAAAATAATCTAAAAAAATATCAAAAAATATAAGATACTTGATGTATCTTGAAAACATAAAAAATGGTACAATCCTTGAAAGATGTTTAACAGGCGATCGAAAAAAGTTTTGGCAAAGTCTAACTAATTTTTAAAAAAGAAAAAAGGAAATGTTTGACACCTCTGGTAGTTGTAAATTAGGTGATTTTGAATCATTTTTTAAAAAGCTCTTTTCTAATGAGGACAGACCTAACGATAGTGAACAAGAACGTGTTAAATCAGATGTCAATACTTATTTTGAGTCGATTAGAGACAAAGTATTCGACGAAATTTTTACGTGTTCCGATTTAATTTATGAGATTAATAAACTCGAATATGGTAAAGCTCCTGGTTATGATTTTGTTGTCAATGAAATGGTCATTAATGCTAAGGACTCTCCTATGTTTATACAAATTTTGGTAACTTTTTTCAACTCTATTATTTCATATGGATATTTTCCTAAAAATTTTAATACCTCCCTGTTGACACCCATACCAAAGAAGGGAATCTCTAAAACACCTTCTGATTTTAGGCCAATTTCTGTCTCGTAAGTTTTGGCAAATATTTTTGAGCTTTTATTGCTTTCAGAAATTGATTGTTTTAGAGAAATTAGTAAAAATCAATTTGGCTATAAAAAACTTACACCATGTAAACATGCTTATCATTTAGTTAATCAAGTAGTTCATTTTTATACGTCTGGGAAATCAACAATTCATGTCGTTAGTCTAGATGCTAGTAAAGCTTTTGATAAAATGTGGAGGTCAGGACTTTTCTACAAATTAAAAAGCAAGGTTGAACCAGTTATATGGCGTAGTCTTTTTATGTATTATGGGATGTCTGAAATTATAATAAAGATAAATGGTGAGAAATCAAAACCGGTAAAAATAACCGAAGGTGTTAAACAAGGAGGTGTACTTTCACCTTATTTGTTTAACTTTTATATAAATGATTTGATTCTGGAGTGTCTGGATTTAAACTTAGGTGAAAAAATTGGAAAAACAAACTTATCGGTAATTGGCTTTCGTGATGACTTAATTTTTTTAAGCCCGGTTGAATCTTACATGAATAAAATGTTAGAAAAAAGTTATGAATACTCAAAGAAATGGAAGATTGAATTCAATTCAAGCAAGTCTGTTGCATTTACATCTGGTAATAAAATATATGATACTTATTCGTTTGTATTGGGGGGTAATATTGTAACTAATTGTGAGAGTTTTGTGTACCTTGGTTTACCGATTGGTAGTAATGAATTTATAAACGAGTTCATTACAGTCTAACCTCAATATTACGGACCTCGATTATCCGGAAATTTCGGAAATCCGACAGAAAATCCAATTCCCTTAACCAAGCAAATCTTTCGTAAAGCAAAAAACCTCGCTTTTACGTAATTTCTTTGTCGAAAAAACTCAATATTACGACAGAAAATTTTCATTTTTGTAATAATTTTCATATTATTTTTTATGATTATGCGGTCAAAAATTATTATTATCAATCAATTTTGACAAAATACACGGTAAATTATGATTTTTTTATTATCTTTTACAAAATTTTAACGCTTATTCACTAACAAACATTTTATATGATTTAGACTTATTTTAAAACTCCAGTGTCAGAAAATTGAAATTTATCATTTTTAAAGTCATCTGTCTTAAAGCTCATTATAATTTTTTTGTTTAACCGACAATTTTCAATTAATTTTGGATTCCGGATTATCAATTGTCCGGAATTTTTAATAATCCGACCTTTTTTCCTTCTCCCAAAATGGTCGGATTAGCGAGGTTAGACTGTAATTTAAAACTAAATTATCTTTCTTTACTCGTTTGTACTCAATCTTTTTTTTTATTTTATTTTTATTTTTGATTTTTTTTATTTTTTTAACTTTTTATTCCAATGTCCATGGGACGAATTTTCTTAAATATATAAATAAATAAAATAAATAAAAAATTTAACTTTTTCAATGTTTAAAAAGGTTTTGAAGTGTTCATAAATTTTTTTTTTGGACAATCTTGATATTAAAAGAAAACTAAAAAGATAATCTTTAAGATAATATAGTTTGTATTCCAAAACACTCGCTTTTTATTTCAAATTTTCATTTCTTAAAAATTTTTAAATAATTTTTTTAGGTTGTTCTAAATTTTCTAGACATACTGTATTAATTATAACATTCGTATTAAAGCGTTGTTTCATGGAAAGAAATACTACAATTTAGCGATTAATATTGTTGGCGGTTAGAGCCAATTAATGAATATAAACTATTCTTCCTTAGAGAAGTTAATTAAATGAATGTAAGGTTATTAAAATAATATTAGTTTAGGCTCGCTATTTAAGTTATTAACTTGTGTCTTCGAATAAAGAGTTTTAAAGCTTAAAATTATATTATTCTATTTATTCACATGCCTCCGAAATAGCAAAAGATATTTAAACCACAAGCCGCCCTACAACAATATACTTTTTGAAATTTTAAATGCAATTTTTTTTATGAAATATTTTCAATGTTGCTTTTCAAAGTAAATTTTTCAATTTAATTTTTCTGTGTAAAATTTTTCGATGTAACGATATAGAGCAATAAATGTTCCCTTTTTTAGAAAACTTGCCTTATGAAACGCTATATAACGTTACCAAAAATGTTAATTTTTTTTAATAATCATTTATGTCTCTAATTGAATTTTATTAACCAATTTTTAAAAATTTTAAGAACTTTTATCTTCTAACTTATTTTGTTATTATAAATTTTTAAAACATACAAATTTTTTCAAGTACTGTTTCACTTGCCGAACAAATAAAAATAATTGGCTGACCGAGGAAAGATTTAATAAAGAGAGCTAATAAAAAAAAAAAATTCCTAAAAATTTTTGAAATTCGCTTAATAAAATTCAATTAAAAACATTAATGATTATTTAAAAAAATTAACACTTTTGGTAACGTTATATAACGTTACATAACGTTATGTAACGTCAATTAAACAATAAAATTTGATAACGTTAAATAACGCCAAATAATGCCAAATAACGAATAACGTTATATAACGATATATAACGTTATATAATGATCAGCTAAAAAAAATTCGTTTTTTCATTTTTTAAAAAAATAAATTTCAAAAATTTCGATAACGTTATATAACGCTATATATCGTTATATAACGTTCGATAACATTTAAAATAATTAAATTTGATAACGTTATGTAACGTTATATAACGTGATTCGTTATTTGGCATTATTTGATGTTATATAACGTTATGTATTGATTGTCACAAGGAAACAAGCAGCACTGTATATTTTAATCTATAATTCAATAAAACATAAATGTTGAGTAATATTTTACATTGAAGGTTTTTTTTTATATTTACCAAAATATTTTTTTGATTGGATAATTTGAAAAGAGACAGAAATTTGTTAAGTGGCTTACGTTACTTATGTAATGTAGTACTAATGCTGTTTATCAAATTAATTTTGATCTTAGCCTTAGATTAAAATCGATAGCAATTTCCTACAACTATTTACACTTTAAATTTTTTTCATGAATCTTTTTTTTTTAAGACTTAAAGAAGTATTTGAATTCTTAGTTGAAGCTTGTTTAAATAATAGCCCTCAAGAATTTATCTTGAGAAAAGATTTTATTTAAAATCCAACTTTTCCAAAGAACAAACTTCAATCCTAAAATACGATTATAAAATATGTAGTCGTAATCTTCGCTTTAACAAAAAAAATCAAGAAAACAATTTAACAGTAAACTAACCTTCAAGTTTTCAGACAGCTATAAACGTAGCTTAAGGTTTAAGTTTTTTCTATTTAAAATCTTTGATTAATTTTCATTTGAACAAAAATTTTTTTGGAAAAAAATCAAGAAAAATTGAGAGTAATTTTAAAAAATGTTAAAATTAACAATGTTTATTATTTTAGTAGCTAACCATTTATTGACTAGTGTTAGATGTAAAGGTCTTTGCATAGATCCAGATAACATTTATTTGGAGCAAAAATTAAGTGAATTCAAGTATTCAATTGATACATTCAAGCAATACCAGATGAAATATGGAAAATCAGCTGCTCTTTTTAATCAGCAAGATCTACCTGAGAATTTCAAGTTTAATGTTACGGATAATTCACAATGTGATATTCAAGATTTAAACATGAAATATCCTAGTCAAATGTCAAATTGTCCAAGACGTGTCAATGTTCATTATCGACCAAATCGATACCCTTTCTACAAGCCGAATACTACGTGTTCCTGTGAATCTTGTATTCTTCATAATAATATGAAATTATCCAAAGAGCTTTATAAATGTCTTCCGGTGTGGAGAGAAGAAGCTGTCTTAACAAGAGAATTATGCCAAGACGATGGTTATTATTATTGGAAGACGGATTTTGAATGGGTCAATATTGGATGCACCTGCGGAACACAAATTCAAATGATTTCTTATAGATAATTTAGTTCAATTTGATTCTAAAATATTTTTTTAATTATTAGAATTAATTTATTTTTAGAAAGATTTAACGATTAAACAATAAAGTTTTTATAAACCTTTCTGAATTTTTTATGAACCTATCAGATCTAAAAAGTCAAAAAAAAAAGGTAAAAGTGTTGGAACGACACAAAGAGAACATAATCGGAACAAAGAGTTACTTTAGACATTTTAACCCATTAGTCGACTGAGATATTAAGATAAACACCTAATAATTGGAAAGTCTAGTTACGGTTCAGTTCGCCTTTTTTCATTAGAATGCAAATAAACTAATTGTCTCGGAATTGGATTTCTGAAAAAAGTTGATAATCTATGAACAGCTTAGAACGATGTCAAGAACAGCTTAGATGCTTAGAAGCGATTTAAGAGCAATATTTAAGATGTGTTTTCTACCAGCATATTTCATTAATATGATTTCTCGATCAATTAACAATTTTATTTGCTTGCACTTGAATGTTCATGAGATGTTTAAGAACGGTATAAGATACTTTTCGAAGCATTTCAACTTATTTCATAAATTTAATGTAGTAGACAAGTAAGCAAAGGTCCCAAAACATGTCAGTACAGAAAGAAAAAAGAATTTACACATCTGCTCTTGACGCTAGTAAACCATTCGACAAAGTCAACTGTATTCTACTTTAGAGGTTTTTAAAAGAGAAAAAAGCTTATATTTTAGCTAACGTCCTCAATCTTAGAAATTAAATATAATTAAATAAATATAAAAATTTGTTTAAAATAATTTTATTATTTAGGGGGGAGATAACTCAGTTGGTACCGTTATGGGCGTCAAAGCAGAATGTCGAGAATACCAATCCTGTGCGAGTCAACAAAAATTCAAATGAGTTCCCAAATTATGACTTATATTGAGGTGTTATATTGAGTAAAAAACCTACTTTACCTATCCAGCTTGTGGTCATCGAAAAGCTACTTTAATTTTATATTTACTTCTCCAAAATTTGAGGTTAATTCTATTGAATAAATAAATAAATCATCTAACAAGTAAACTCAATCGCTTCACTGGATATATTTAAGAAGAATTAATTTTATGAATAGGATTTTTATAAACTTATTTAATTTTGATTTTGTTTAATAAAAGAAAAAATTTTAACTAATTTTAAAGATTGTTGTTTTACAATAAAAGATGGGTCTTCCCTGTATTGTGACCACTCTGGTCATAAAAGTTTATGACCAGTTTTATGGTCACATAAAAAAATTGCTGGTCACAAAACCGGTACTAAACAACTTGGTCACAAAATTTGTGACCAGCTGGTCACAAAACAGGGAAGACCCTAAAAGATAAATGGCCTATTAAGCCATCATCTCCCAAATAAACCGGCTCAAAACGCTCTAATAAGACACAGGAAGAATGAAATGAGATAATGTTAAATAACGCTAAATAATGCCAAATAACGAATAACGTTATATAACGATATATAACGATATATAACGTTATATAATGATCAGCTAAAAAAATTCGATTTTTCATTTTTTAATAAGAAGAATGAAATGAGTATAAGTTTATTTGACTTTTTGATCGAGATTAACTGTTTTGGCCCTATCCGTCAAATTTCAGTAAATATGATTTAGGTTTAACTTTCGTCGAAGGTTTCAATCTGGATGGGCGTACTTTGCTTTTAACCATTATGATGGGCTTTAAATCTATTCATGTTTAACCAATCACCCAAGAGCAGTCGCGTAGCCAGGATTTTTCAAATGAGGAGGCTCAAAAACTAAATTTTTTTTTGAATTTTTTTGAATTTATTGCTATTAAAAGTTACAAAATAATTTACTATTGTTAAAAAACGTCTCATAAAAGTTTTAGTCCTCTATTTTTTTTAAAACAAATAATTCCAAATTTTTTTCTTGATTAATTCTTTCTTGTCCCATTAAGTTCCTTAGCCAACTCTTTAGACGTATCAAATTTATAATTTTTAAAAAAAGATTTTTAGACAATTAAATACATTATTTTAAAAATCGTAACGTATTACCTTGCAAAGAAGCGCGAAATTAAAATATGAAATTTCGAGTTTTACCATAATGAATTTTTTTGATAAGATAAATGCATCATTTAAGGCTTAAATTTTAAAAATAAAAGAATTTGAAAAAATATAAACAAAAAATTGAGAATATTTTTTATTTTTAACATTTTTGAATAAAAAATCAATTAAAAACAAGTGTTTACATTTAAAATTTAAAATAGTTCCTGAATTTTTTAAAAATATTTCTCCGTAATGTCAATATTTTGAGTTTTATTTAAAAAATAATTCAAAAATTTCTTTTATCTTTTTGAAAAAAATGCATTTTTACGTGTTTGATGCAGCTTTAAAATTCGAAATAATAAGCTTTTTTTTTCAAAAATTCGAAATTTCAAGGTATTACGGTAATTGTTTAATTTGTTTATGACCGTTTTTAATGATTATAAGAAAGAGGCTATATTTTTATTGAGGAACTGAGCACCCCCCAAAATTTTAAATGGGGGATTCAACCCCCTGCTAGCTCCCCACTGGCTACGCCAATGCCCAAGAGTAACAAAACTTCAAAATTAAAAAAACCCTTTTCTCAAATATTAGCGAAAAGGGTTGGCTGAAGGATGGTGCGATCACTGCACTATCTCAAATTTTTACGATTAGTTTTTTGGGACTTTATTTTATAGTTGTCAAAAAGTCTTATTTTCAATTTTTTCTATTATTTCGATACTTTTATTTACTTTATGAAAATTAAAAAAACTAAACATAATTTCAAAAAAAAACCTTTTCAAATTCAAGCAAGATTTCCACAAATGATTTACTTCACCCATTAGATATATTTTGTAACGTTAATCCCTTAAATTTTTTATTTTTTTTTTTTGACACATACTCAAAGAATACAATTGTTTTATATTCTTTTAAAAAAGACAGTGAATTTTAATAACATAGACTCCAAAAGGAAATTTCAGCTGAAAAATATTTTGATTTCACAATGTTTAAAATTAAGGCTTTTTTTTCCTAAACTGATTTAATTATTAAAGAAGATTTTTT
This sequence comes from Brachionus calyciflorus, assembly GCA_002922825.1. Lineage (NCBI taxonomy): Eukaryota > Metazoa > Rotifera > Eurotatoria > Ploima > Brachionidae > Brachionus > Brachionus calyciflorus. The sequence continues at coordinate 1,049,486 of NTPY01000620.1, forward strand.
TGTTTAATTTATTTTTTAAATTGATTATCTAATATTATGTATAGCTATTTGACATATATTTATTTTTAAAACAAGCATATTCTTAATTTTTTTTTACATTAAAGAACAACATTCACATTTAATTTCGCATCTGCGGTACCTTTCTGGTTTCCATAATTCTGGTCTATTGGCTCTATTATAACATCTTGAAACAAATTCTTTTTTAATTTTTGATAAAATATTTTTGTCTTGAATTGGTTGAATTATCAAAGAATCTTTTCTAATTAAATCCGTTGATCCAAATTTAGAATTCTGATTGCAGTTTTGAATTTTGTCTATTTCTAAATCATATATTATATTTGGTTTCATTGCATCCGAATTTTTTATCTCTTTACTTTTTTCAATGACATCAAAATGAACTTTACGACTATTTTGAGTATCACTTATGTTATCTAAGGATTGAGAACTAGGCAATTTTATTTTTGGTAAGTTCTGCTCTTCTGAGATATCGATCAAATAACGATCAAATATAGTATCTTCTTCACTTACGATTGAATTATAAATACTTCCATCACAATCAGTATTGTTTAACAAAGGCACATACTTAGTCGTTTCAGGAATTTCTTCATCGATTTTAGCCAGCTTTTTATCCATTTCTTTTAGATTAAATTTTGAAAAAATAATTAATTTCTTTTCTTAATTTTTCTTTTTTGTAAAAGGAACTAAACCGCAAGCAAGGATTTAAGATTACATTATTTTTTGAAGATAATTTTACATATTTCAATTCTTTTTCTTAAAGGTAATCTATTAAATTTTATAAATTTCACAAACATTTTGTTTTTCCTCTCATTTATAAGTGAAATGAATCCGAATGATAGAAAAATACCAGTACAATTGGTTTATGTTAAAAAAAAGAATTTCGGCACAGCCAGTTCCCCCGGACCGAGCATTAGTTTTGAAAGTCAAATAATTAGAAAAGTTCATCAAGATATGAAAATAGATGATCAAGATGAGATTGGATCAAAAGATTTGATAGAAGATTTAAAACATTGTGATTCATCGTTTACTAATTTTCAAAATGGAAATGTAGTAAGAATCAAAAAGAGACCAAGAAGATTTGTCTTTAGAGCCGCATGTTGTTCATGTTTTTAAATTTTTTTATTTAAAATTTTTTCAAAAAATTATTTACTAAAAATATTTAATTTTGTAAAGCTAAAGCAGCTGACAAATTTATACCAAATTTAGTGTAAATTTTGCTCGAATCTCAATTTTGTTTTCTTTTTCTTAAAAATTTTTAAATTTTATTTAATTTAATTTAAAAAATTGTTTTTCAAAACTTTTAATCAAATAAGTTTTTATGCTTACATAAACTCTAATTATTTGTAGTTTAATAAAATAAAAATGATTTTAACTCGCTTTTTATTTAATTGTATCAGGATAAACTCTTAATTAGTTTATTACAACATACTGCATTTCTCGCGAATTAACGGCTTATTCGTACCCGTACCAAAAAAAAAATTTTTTTTTGATCGCTAGCGTAACTCATGTTAATTTTTTATAATTTTAAGGCGTTTAAAGTTACGATTACGGGAAAAATTGACTTTTTCTAAGAACCACTGTTGTATTTTTAAGCAAATAATACTTTACATCTTTGAATTATGGATTTCACTGTAAGGCCTTTAAAAAAATTAGAAAAAATTTTTACGGAGTTTTTAATTCCTAAAATTTAATTGTTTTAGCTTTTAAAACAAAATACTAATTAGCTTTTTAAAATAGCAAAAAAAGTGTTAAATTTTTTTGTAGAATAAAATAAAATATTTACTTAATAAATGTTATATAATTAATAATTAACTATATAAGTTTCAAGTTGTCATGGTATCATTAACCAAAGAACAAGCAATGAATTGAAGGGAAAAAATTAAAACAAGAACTTTAAAAATTTAATTTTTGTTAAGCTCATTTTAGACTCGATAACTATGGATTTCGATAAATCTCACATCTCAACTGAAAAGCTTCCTGAATCTTATCAAAACAAGTATCTTGATCTTATAGAAGATCAAATCAAATCGAATGAAAATTTAACCAAAGCTGAATTATACGAAAAAATAGAGATACTTCTCATTGAAAGAACTAACGAAACCGATGAGAATAATAAAAAAATAAATCCGAAACAAGTTATTGAAAATCGCTTTATCCTTGCTCAATTTTATTTCGATGCAGTAAATTTTTAAGTTAAATTTTTTTTTTCAATCAAACATTAAAATAAAAAAAAATTCTCTAAGAGAAGATATCGTAAAGCCTTTAACATTTTTGACGCCATTAAAAACTCATATTTTCCAGCTATGTATCAACTAGGCATAATTTTATATGATGATTTGTTAGATAAAGACGAAACTTTAGATGAAGATGAGAAAAAAAATAAACCACTTTTAGATGAAATAGATTCAGAAATGGCATTTAGACATCCGAATAAAGAAAAATGGAAATTAGGTTTTGAATATATGTTAGAAATAGCAAATTTGCCAATATCTGAAAAGAATAAAAGATTAGTACATCGCGCTCAATTTAACGTTGGTAAGGCTTACTTTTTGGGTTTCGGAGCAAAACAATCCGATAAAAAAACAGAAGAATTTTGGCTAAAGAGTTGTGATGATGGAAGTGAATTTGGATGTGTTAATGCGATGACTTATTTAGCTTTTTTTTATTCACGAAAAAATGACCCCGAGTTTTTCGATTTAAATAAATCTTATTTTTGGCACAATGAGGCTTGCGGAAATGGGTCTTTAGAATCTCAGGGAGCATTAGGAGCAATGTATTATTATGGTTTAGGTTGTCGTAAAGACTTTGAAGCAGCCTATGAATGTCTAACTAATAGCAGTGAGAGAGGAAATGTATTTTCAATGGGTCTTTTATGTGACTATTATTATAGGAATAAATTTTATGTCAAAGCGGTCGATTTGGCAAAAAAGTAAATTTCAAAAATCAATTTAAAAAAAAAATTTTTAATGGTTGAAAGTTTAATTTTTTAAGAGTAGCTAATTTAAATGACATCGATAAAATATCACACGAAACAAATTGTCTGCGTAACTTCATTTCGAAAGGAATTGGCTTAGCATGTTTTACACTTGGAAGGTGTTATGATTTAGGAAAAGGAGTTAAAACGGACCCAGAAACGGCTAAATTTTATTACAAAAAAGTAAGATAAATAAAATTTTTATTTATAAACATTACTTTATTTCTAATTTTTTTTCAAAGAGTTACCTTTTCGATCCGGATATTTGTCAACTATATCAAAATCAAACTACTTATCAACTTATATGAGCAATTAATTGCGTTAATTTTTTACTGATAATTTTATGTAAATTAAATTTAAAAAAATAAAATATATTTTTCTAATTTTTATTTTAAAAAAAAGATGTTACATTTAATCAAAAAAAAATTTTCCCCTTAATAATAATTCCACACGATCATCCGTTCTTGATTAGATTGGAATAAGAAAATTTAATTTAATTTTTTAAATGTACTGTATTAACTTAAAATATTAGTATAATACATGTATTAGTATTAGTATTTTGATATGTTACTGCAGGATATGTTACTATACTAATGCTTTTAAGCGTTTAGCTCAGATAGAGCTTTGGTAGTCTTTCTTTTTAATCAAAATTTTTAGAATAAATGCGCCAAAAAATTCTATTTCCATAAGCGATTGGCAAAAGTTTAAAAAAATCTAACAATAGTTATATCCTGTTAATTGGGATCTCTACAAAATTTAGTTTTGAAAAATTGAAAATTCATTTATTTTGTGGTGCATTAATTGCTAAAATTTTATGTTTTAATGCAATGCTTTCCTATGCAAGGTATTACGGTACTTAATTTGAACCATTTTTATTTGGCAATAGAAAGTTAAATTTTACTCTCTATTAAAGTTATCTAAAAAAAAAATTAGTCTTTTATTTGATGTTACGATTTTTGACCTTTCCAATTTTACGTAAAGTGTACCCCTATGTATTTTCATTAAAACAGTGTTTTCCAACTATATTCGGAAAAAAATCATGTTTATCGTTACCTATTCTTGCGTTAAATCTCCAGCAAGAATTTTTGACGTACGCTGTGGAAGGGATAAAATAAAGTCTTAAGTCATAAAATTTTTCTTTTTCATTTTAATTTGCTAGTTCTGTTGGCGCATAAGCTGATAAAACACAAAACGTTGGGTTTCCATCTATGTGTGCATAGATAATACGAGGTGATTTTTGGTCAATTGATAAAAAACGGTGCATTACTTTCTCTCTTTTAAGTAACGCTGTCCCATGTGTCGAGAGTCATGTGTCGAGTTAGTGGGCACCAATGTCCATTTTCCATTTTTTCCATATTTCAATTTTTGATTTCCATCAGTGAATTGGCGATGTTCCTGTTTACAGACGTTATCTAATTTGTATTTCACACATCTCTTATAATTTGGTTTATTTTCCTTCTAACGTTTTTCGAATCGTTTTCATTTATTGTATCATTCAGTGTTCTGAAGTTATAGTTCGAGATTTTAAAATCGTTAAATTTAGTTTTGTTTTTAACTTTTTATTATGCTTTTGATCTTCTTGGGATTCCATTTAGCCAATTTATCAATATAAGTCAAGGTACTGAAACTCCTATCGCAGTCTATCTTTTAAGCCAGGGCGACGACTGAATCAGTATCTCGATTTATTTGTTTTCGCTTCATGATTACATTTGACGTGTAAAATTTATGTCTTTAATGTGATTGGACACGACCACTCTGCATTCAACCAGAAACAGTTTAACGTCATGCCCTGGACATAAATTGTAAATTTTTAATGTGTAATAAATTAGGTTGTCGTAAAGACAACCTAACGTAAGCAAAAATGAGTAAAAGATATATGAGTAAAAACAGTGAGAATGAACTAAAACGCGTATTTTAGGATTTCCTTCATAAATGGGTAGCTTTTCCAATATTTCTTTTGGTCAATTTTTCATTTTTTAAGGGTATATGGAGGAAATCCTCATTAAGCATAAAAAATTTACAGTGAAAGAAAAAAGCTCACATATATTATTATTAAATAAAATCACTTTATTAATAAAAATTAATATGGTTATATATCAGCTTGTAGATCTACAAGCAATTTTTCATCGTAAAGATTAAAGAAAAATTAAATACTGAAAAAAAAACTATTCAGTTTCGAGGACCATGCCTTCAATACTGTAAGAGACATGCCTTCAATAATGATATGACCATGCCTTCTTTTTTTCGAAAATTTTTTTTAACATTGAAAAAATGATGCTGCTATATCCTTATTTTGAATTTCCGAATCAAATTAACGCTTCGTTATTCGCAATATAAAAGGCTCTGTCTCCCATATCTTATTAAAATCTTATCTTTTAATTCTGAAATTAAAAAGGATTTTAATGGATTAACCCTAAAAAATAATTTTTTATATTTAAACTATTCAATTCGCATTGAAAATATATGTATTATGGGTATTAGATTTTTCAAAAATACATTTTTCCTCTTTTTTTGAGGATATTTTCGGTAAAGAAAAATACATCTTTAATTTTTTTTTCGGATTTATTGTCATTAAAATTAAAAAATTAACTTAAATATCACACCAAAAAATACTAAATAAAAAATAATTCTCATCTTGGATGCCAAAATAATAACATGCTTATATTTAAACATAAATAAAATCATTCCATAAAAAACATTAATGATTATTATTTAGGAATTTTCTATGAGAATAAATTCCTCTATTTTTTACAGTTTCATTTCCTTCTATTTAAATTAAAATTTTCTTAAAAAATATCATGAAAAAATAATTACCATTGTGGATACCAAGATTCATGTAAAAAACCGTTTATTAATTGAATAAGCTCCTTTCTCTTTTATTCTAATCAAAAGTTTTAAAAATAATCACAACCGAATAAATTACCTTAAACTATAAAAAACAAGAATACGAAAAATAATGCAAAATAGTTATTTTCTTTATAAGAATAAACTGGTGTTAAGTTTATTTTGCAAAAAATTCAAAAAATTAATTTTGTGATCCAATTTGGTAACTGTGAAATTCCATTTAGAATTTATCTCTTAATGGGAGGACATTTTTGATGAAATGTGCTTTAAAATGATATATAAAATATGTTGTGTGAAAGTTCTAAAAATGAGTTCATCAGAATTATAAAAATGGGGCAAAAAATCCAATGCAAATCCTGTAAAGCTCTTTGATAAAAATAAATGTTCAATTAATTTTTAGTGCTCCTTTGGCTTTTTTTTGGAGACCTCTTGATCTAGAAGAAAATGGAATAGATCTCTCTGTTACATAGGGAATTTAACTTTGATAACTGAGATGGGGTCATTAGCGAATCTTTTGCAAGGTCCTCATTCGTCTCAATCTTTGATTCACCATTCTTTTTTGGACCTCTTCTAGCTCTAATTACAAATTTTGAAGATGCAGTTTGAACATCAAATAACTGAAAAGCCTTGTAAAGATGAGCGCAAGTAGAATAAGCCATGAACCAACGGCACGAGCATGTTTTGTTAAAAATGTCAATTGTTGAAATGGATGATAAACCATAATAATATCCTAAATTTTGCTCATTTGATGATACAAAAAAAAGTTTATCCTCTAATTTTTTAGCCAAATTTTTAACTTTAACAATTTTTTACAGGTAATAAACATGAAACAGTGGTTGGTATCCGAACCAGTTTTTACATCACAACCGAATGCAAATACCTTTTTTGGCTCTATCGTAAATAATTTTCGTAATTTTTGATTTCTATTTGACTAATATACTCTTGAACTGACACTTTATTAAAGTGTCTAACCAGGGCCGGCGCCAGCTTTCCATAATCGCAGTGGCAAAATGGAATTTTAGTTTTTTTTAAATTACAATTGGAAATATATCTCAATTAAAAATATATCACATAGGTGCCATATATATTATTTTCCTTAAAAGCGGATC
>NTPY01000620.1:1057013-1079700 GCA_002922825.1 Brachionus calyciflorus
TTTACAGGTAAAAAACATGAAACAGTGGTTGGTATCCGAACCAGTTTTTACATCACAACCGAATGCAAATACCTTTTTTGGCTCTAATTGTAAATAATCTTCGTAATTTTTGATTTCTATTTGACTAATATACTCTTGAACTGACACTTTTTTAAAGTGTCTAACCAGAGCCGGCGCCAGCTTTCCATAATCGCAGTGGCAAAATGGAATTTTAGTTTTTTTTAAATTACAATTGGAAATATATCTCAATTACAAATATATCACATAGGTGCCATATATATTATTTTCCTTAAAAGCGCATCACCGAATGAATTTATACACTGTGAGTTTTTTAACTTAAAATTTTGTAAGTTTAAACATATAAAAAAATTGACAGGTTTTAACTTTGGTTGTAAGTTTAAAGTAAACTATGAGGTTTAAACTTACAAAATTTTAAAAAACTCACAGTGTATAAATTCATAAATGTCACGGTGATTTTATTTTTTTATGCTTTTCTTCAAGAATATTTTATTTCGGCAAATTTCAAAAAGCCCATTTAATTTAAATCATGAGAAAATTTTATATTTTTTTTATAAAAGCAATGATTTTATTTAAATTTATTTAAACGAAGGGGGATAGAAATCGTGAACTTCTTTACGAAAACTATTCAAAATTTTCTCGGTTAGATGAAAATAAATAAAATTTCAGAATCATAAAATATAAATATCTAAATCAGATAAAAATTAATTAAAAAAAGATAGATTTTTTTATTAAAAAAATTGAAAATTTTTCATCGCAGTGGCGGCCGCCACGCCGCCACACACGTGGCGCCGGCCCTTCACTTTATCAATATAGTACGTCATTGAATTGTAGCAGTATGATAAACGATATCGTACGGGACATTCTTTTTTATTTTCGTTAGTATGGCATTTATTTGAAGCACATCTTTTAATTTTAGTATTTTTTTTATGTCGATTTAGGTAAGCGGGCACAAATCACATTTGTTATTAAATCTACCATGTGTTTGTGTAGATTTGTATTCTTGTGTGCTTTTGAAAAAAGTTTCTATTTCTAAAAAATTTTGAGTCACAAGTTCTCTTTCGTATTCACTTTCTGTAGAAAATTGGCTCGATGAGTCTTCGTCCATTAAAAAATTAATTGTGGTAAAATAAATTTATTTTGCTTTAAAATATATTTTTATTTTTTTTATGCTTTTCTTCAAGAATATATTTTATTTCGGCAAATTTCAAAAAGCCCATTTAATTTAAATCATGAGAAAATTTTATATTTTTTTATAATAAAATCAACGAACGAACTTCTAAAATAGATCTAAAACTTAGAATGAGAATTTTCAATGTGGCATCCATAACTCTGTTCCTATGAGTAAAAAACTTGAAGACACATATGACAAGTCAAGAAATTTATAGAAAAGTAGAGCAGAGACCAATCATAGAATAATTAAGAAAAAGTCAATTGAAATTTATCCACCACTGTTTAAGAAAAGTTCCAAAATAAATATCGAGACTAAAAAGTCCGGCTGATGATTATGAAGAAGAGGCATCTAGTGGGAAAAAAGCCGTATTTATTAAATTCTGGAAAAAAAGTTCCATTTTCTGTTTTGTTGGATGTAGTATTTTGAAAATTGTAGCAGTTTTAGCTTAAGAAAAAAATTATATCGCAAAAAATTAGCATTTAAAACGGTGAGTTAAAATGCGAATAGCAATAAACTTCACAGCCTCGTAGACCTAGTAATTTTTTGACTTGCTACAATATTGATCTAACCTTTTTTATAGGTCGATTTTTCGATCAATAAAATTTGTAAATTTCATCAAAATTAAGACCGACGACCATGAAAAAACCATAAAAAAAGTCTTAAGTTTGACAAAAAAAAATAAAAACTAAATTTAAGAATTTTGGTGTTAACCTTTAAGTGTTTATATTTTTTTAATAAGAGAAATTTTAAATTTATTTGTAAACTCTCTTTTTTATGAAAAAGTTACAACACTTTGACTAGTAGATCGTGTCGATATCTTTCATAACAATTTTTTTTCGAGCAATAAAAAAATTGCTTTTTATTTTAAGTAAAATTAAAAATTTTCCTATTTCACTTTCTCTTTGAGATAGAAAAAACGATTTTAGGGAACCTATCAATCAAATATTTAAAAAAATATTTTATTTTTTTTTTAAATTTTTATTAGTAACTCAAAGACAATTTTGCTTTTCAAGAAAAATACAACAACCCCACAAAATTTTTTTTGTTTAAAAAAATAAAAACAATTAATGTTGTCATAACTTATAGGAAAAACACCGAACTAATTTTCTTCAACTTTTAAAGTACCAAATTTTATTTTGGCCATTTTTAAACGGACCTCGTTCCTAATTTTTACTAACCTACATTTTACCTAATGTGTTTTTTCTTTAAATTGGAATAAAAATGCAAATATGGAAAAAAAAATCTGAACAAGATTTTTATTGGTGAAATTTGAAAACCAAGGTATTTATTTATCAAATCTAAATATCTAGTGTTTATATGTTGTTGTTTTTTTGTTGAAAAATTGATAGTTATTTTTTTTATAAAAGTTTTCTTTACTTTTTAAATTATCTACAAAATTATCAAAGCATACCTTATGCAAATTAGTTTTCTTACTTATAAATAAAGGAAAATTCCTAAAAATTAAAAATAGGATTCAACTTTATTTTTTTTTTGGAAAAAATTGCCAACAATGAGCTCGTTCAATTTATTTAATGACTTTAAAGAATTCTTGGCAAAACACAATGATTTAGAAGAGTTTAAATCAATTATGAGTTTAATCGAGTCATCTTTGGACTTGTATAAAGCTGATCCAGATAATTTTATAGGTAGGTTTTTAAATTTTTTTATTTTTATTTTAGTCATACTTTAGCATAATAAAATTTTTGAACTTTAAGAAAACATTTCAAAAAGAAAATTCCGAAAGAATAAAGAAAATAATTTACAATCAGTATCGACAATTCTCAATGATACATCAACTGATACGACAGAAAATTATTTTTACACGCTTAAACTCAAACTAAAATGTAATTTTTTTCAACCTAATAAAACTTAGGTATAAATGATTAATTTTTAAATCGAAGCTAAGCGACTTAATTCAACAAATCAAGATTCAAATAATCAGCCTGTAAGTAGTATTGAGCCAGAAAGAAATCTTCAAGAAATATCGAACAAAGGAATAAATAGTAGTTTATTAAATAGAGCGAAATTTTGTGATAATAAAAATTTATCAAAAACATTAAGACGCTATGTAACTTATTCTTTAAAGAAATTTAAATTTTCATTTTAATTTTTTTAATTTATTATTTTTTTAGATCTTGAAGGATATGAGTTTGGTTGAGGAGATATGGGATAATTTTGAAACGGATGATGAATATTTGATCTATAATAAATCGTGTATGAAAAAGCATTTTTCAAATGTGAAATTTTTTTTCATAAAACATTATTTTTCCAACATGGTTAAGAAATATTATTATGAATGCTCACGGCGAAAAAATCAGTGTCCAGTTAAAATTTTATTTGTTCGTCAAAATGGTATGTCCTTATGTCTCGTTAGTAATAAATCTCATAATCATTAAATTTTTGTTACTTTTCTTAAATGTGAGTTAATTAATCTAATTTCTGAAAAATAATTTTTTGTAAAATAAATTAAAAAAAATGAGTAAATCAATTGCATAAAAAATTTATTTTTAATTTGTAAAAAGTTTAATAAAAAAAATTATTTTAAATTTTTTTTTTAAACTATTAAGCGTATTAAGTTTTTTAAAACTCTTAAATAAATTCAGGACTTATTTAAAATTTTTCTTTGAAAATTATTTGTTATAATTTTGTTTATTAAAGTATTTTTTAAATAAAAACTGAATCCGGTGGAAGTGAACTCATAGAGATAATTTTCGTCAATATTTTAAGGTAAACGAAGGCTTGTATTCCTTTTATAAGTGTATAGTTATAACGGGTGTTCCAAAATGTCTGTCGTTTTTTTGTTTTCAAAAAAAATTATTTTGTTATCATCCAAAACCAGTTAAACCTTATACATACAGACTACCAACTCTCATGTTTAAAAAATGCCATATCACATATCTCTATGAAGCGTTTAATTGAAATAAGCAACTAGACCTTGACCCTCATGTATTCAATCTCTATGTCCTCTTATCTATTTTTTTATTTTTTATTCGTATAATATATCGTTTTAAATTCTGGTTGAAATGGTACATAAAACATTTTTTTCTAAATTTTTTATCAAAAGTTATATTCGAAAATTCAAATTTACCATTTTTAAAATGTATCAAATTCTTCGGTATTTTTGAATGCATACCTTTTAAATGAAATAAGTTAATAACACCAAAATTTAAACATTACTGGCATTTCATCTAAATTTCACGGAAAAATAAATTTCTAAATTCTGGAAATTATTTCAGTAATTTATATTCAAAACAAAGCAAATATTTATGGTAAGGTTTAAGGTATGATTCTTTTTTAGTAAAAAAATTTTTTAATTTTAACATTTAATGACTGTTCTTTTTTTTCTTTTTTATTTTGCCACTGTCATTTTTTAAAATTTCATTTCATTTTATAATTAACCAAAGAGATATAATAAAAAGACATATTTTACATAAAAACGCATATTTTGGATAAATATACAGTGTAAACCTCTTACAAACCTCGATAATCCGGAAACCTTTTTTATCGTAGAATTTTTTTTTATCGTAATTACTATTTCTAAAAATTTTATACTTATTATATCTTTTCTTTAGGGTTCTGTATCATTGAATTTTGTACAAAAAAACAAGTTCTTTATCAGTAATATGTCTTTTTCCGGGTCTTGTAAAGAATGTGACCAGTTGTCAAAAAAAAATTTTTTTACTTGGTCAAAAAATTCTGACAAGAATTTTTTTTTTATGACCAATTAATTTTTGATTGAATAATTAGTTAGATAGTTTTGCTTTTCCTAGCGATATATAATCCCGCTGGAAAGGTAAAATCTGAAAAAGAAAATTAGAAGATCTAATTGAGGATTTAAACGATTTCTAAAAAAATGGGGGTTTAGGAGGGCGCTTATAAACAAGGTAATACGGTAATTGACTTTTTTTATAATTACTAATTATTTGATTAAAAATGTAATTGATTGTCTTTAACTTTTTACTTATCGTCGTGTTTACTTTTGTTACGCTACTTTTGTTACACGCAAAAAAGGTGAATTTTGTTACATTTCGTAATAAATAAAAAAATTTAAATTTCAAAAAGTCTCATTTTATTACATTTACATTTTCATTAAAAATTATTGCGAAAAAATTTTAAGTGTCATAAAAAAATAAAAATAAATAGAAAATCGAATTTATTTTCCAAACTATACATTTACCGTAGACTCTCGTTCATAATTACATATAATAATATCTAGTTATTATTAAATTTAATTATGAACGAAAGTTTACGGTAATAAAGATATTCTTGACAAACCGAATCGAAACTATGATTCAAGCAACTTATAAAAATAGCCATTTAATTTCTAGACCAGCTGGTCGTAAGATTTACGTAAGAAAAAAACAAATTTAATTTTATGAACAAAAATTTTTTTTTGAATTTTTGTATTGGTCATAAGTTTTATCTTAGAATAAAATTAAATGGACTAACTAAGGAATGATAAAGAAGAAGTGTCTCTAATAAATTGGTGATACACGACTTGTTTCTCACGAAGCCGTGTTGATCCGTTGATATCAAGTTTTGTTGTATTAGGTGCTTCATCATTTCAATAAATACTTTAACTATTTTTCAAAAGGTTTTTGGCTTTTCCAATTTTGTGATCAAGAAAAATTTTTTAAATAAGGCTAAAATATATTTTAAAATTAATTAACATTCGTAACAAATTATTTTTTAATAAAAATCTACTTTTGTGACATTTACATTTTTTCGTAATATATTTTTTTTATGAAAATCTACACCTTAATATATTTTTTTTGTTACACCGTTACATTTCGTGGCGTGACAAAAGTAACCCAGACCTTACTTATTTGATATTAATTGGTCATTAAAATATGACCAGGTAAATATTTTTATGACCAATAATTTTTTTACCTGGTCACATTTTTACCTGGTCATAAAATTCTTTGACAACTGGTCACATTCTTTACAAGACCCCTTTTTCCTAAACACATGTTTTTTCATATTGTATATTTTCTGAACATATATGTATTGCATATACATGTTCAGTGGATTGCATATTTTAGCGCATATTTTTTTGCTTAAAATGTTTTTGTTCTTGTAGTAAATTCGCTAAAAAATTTGTTAGAACCGAAAGTATTATAAGTGGAAACATGTATACTTAAATTATTTTGTAAAAACTAAAAACCACTAATCATCATTTTGATTTAAGTGACTATACTAAGAAAAAGAAAAGATTGGCTCATTCAAATTTTAAACTTTTGTAAACCAAGGGTTTTTACATTCAATTGTTCATTTGGATGATGATCAATATTTAAACTGGTAGAAATCAATTTTTTTAATTCAAGTTTTATGAATTCAATAAAACTTTAAAAATAATCGATTAACTTTGCGTCATATATGGTTTATTAGCTTTTCTTTTTTAAGAGTTACAATTATATTTGAATTAAAATTAGATCAAGAGTATATTTGAAATAGAAAAAAAGCCATTAAAAAATAATATTACCACTACTAATAAAAAAAAGAAAAGAGCTATAAAAATCATTCCTATAAAATAAGTATTTTTAAAACTGATCTTTATCTTTTTAAGAGATGTTATGGTTTTAATTAGAAAGATTTCAACACCATAATAAAAACTCTGGTAAATATATGCCTCATAATTTATCGTTTTTGAGCAAAAAAATAAAAGAAAATAGAAAAGCGATAAATATATTTGCTGAACTAAAATATTTTTTATAACTTTTTTTTTTCAAAGAATTCTTTATTAATCGAAAATTGGCAAAAATAGTCTTAATATTATTTATTTACCGATTTACCCAATCATTATTAATGTAAGCGCTTTTTAAATTAACCTATCTGTCAAAAAATTAATTAAAGAAACTTTTTTTTTTGAAAAATAGCTTTATTTATCTTTAATTTTGTTAATGATAATATTGGCTGAAATATACCTGTCTTAAAATAACAGTATTGAGTATAAAACTAATTTAAGTTTGATCTTAAATCAATAGCTAGGTTTTCAAGCTTTTTACAATTTTACAGACTGTCTTCGTATTTTAAACATATCACTTTTGTTCCCTTCACCCTTTAGTTTTTAACGAATTTAAATAAACAAATATATTTTGATACTTTTCGAGCGCATTTTGTCTTACTAGCTAAAATCTTTGATTCGATAAAATTAGCAAATCCATTTAAAAATAAGCAACTTAGAATTTTATCGTTTAAATTTTTAACTTATCAACCATGTGCTTATCTCTCAGATGTTCAACTCTTGGACTTAATAAGTTTTTTTCGAACGTTAAAGACTAAAACTGGATCAAAAATGAATAAAATTTACAATCCTAAAACGTAGGACCATTTTTAATGAGGCTTTGGTTATCCAATTCTTAAAGAACTTCTTTCAAGCTTTTCAAAAAATATTTTTTTTTGGTGTTTTGGTATCCTAAATTGATTAAAAAATTTTCTATGTTATTTTTTTCTAAGTTCAAGATTGCTAGAACGGATATATTTCTATTCTACAGGGTAACCTTGAACGATATTTAAAATAAAAATCTCTTTAAACCATTCATAACGGCCCACTTCTAAAATTGCCTTATTTTTAACCCATAGGTTAAGCGTAGATTTTGAAACTAAAATATGAGGTATCGTCAACCAGGAAGCTTTTTTCCAGCTTGAACAGGAACAGAATCTGTAGACTAAGAAATTAAAGATAAAGATAAAAGAAAAATTTTAATTCATTGACGTCTGCTTGAGATCTACTCGAGCTTTTAATATCTTTCCTCTTTTTGGTCTTTTTGTGCGGTTTGCAATCCTTTTCCATGTATTTTACGTATCGCTTGAATGTCTGGTGAATTAAATGCTGAGCATGAAAAGTAATAAACATTATTAAAGATATTCTGTAAATTTTAAGAAAATAAAAATTAATTATTGAACTAGAATCATAAAAAGTTCTTTAAAGAATAAAACTAATAATCTAATTGAAATTGAAAATTTTCTTTTTTATCGCATGCTTCGCTTATGTCAAACTATTTCTAAACAATTCCGAGGTCTTGGTAGCTAAAATGGAAAATAAATAAAGCCATTCTAAATATCAAAAATAAAAAATATTTCTTAAAAAGCTTTTAAAATAAAATTTTTTATCGGATGTTTAAATTATAATCTAAAAAATTTAAAGTTTTCTTTCTGAAATATTTTCCACAATTCTTTCAAGTTTTGAGCAGCAGAACAAAATTTTCCCACTAAGAATCACTTGAATTTGTGAATTGAAAATTAAGTTAATAAGGTCATTTAAAAAAAGTTAAAATTTTTTTTTTAATTCTAAAATCAAATATAGCAAAAAAATTCACTTGTGTACTTTTTATCTTTAATAAAATTCCACTTAAAGAAAAAATTTAATTTTTTTTTTTTCAAAATTAAATCTTAAATTTCCCATTAAATTGTTTTGATAAATAACTTTTAAGTTTTTTTTTTTTTATTAAGCTTTGTTTTATTTTTCTTTTTTTTTATAGCTATTCAAAACATCTAATTTGTTTTTAAAAATTTAATTTTCTAAGATAAAACACACACACATACTTAAAAATGATTGAGGCACATAATAAAAATACTACACGAAAAAATTCTGTTGTACAAAAATTATTTTACGATGATTCAAAAGAAGCTAAGGAGTTACTTAATCCCCAACAAGAAAAATGTGAACAACGAGCACAATGGGATAGTTTTATGGAGTATTTTTTATCCATAATTGGTTTTGTAATAGACTTGGGAAATGTATGGCGTTTTCCAACAGTTTGTTATCAAAACGGCGGTGGAGCTTTTTTAATACCTTTTCTCGTATGTCTATTTGTGATAGGAATGCCTTGTATGTACTTAGAGCTTGCTGCTGGACAATATTTTCAACAAGGAAATATAAGCATATGGACTAAAATAAACCCATACATGAAAGGAATAGGATTTGCAGTTGTAATTGTTAATATTTTAATGTTGTCTTATTATAATACTTTACAGGCATATGCTTTGTATTATTTAGCATTTAGTTTTCAATCTCCGTTGCCTTGGTCAGATTGTAATCGATCATGGAATACAAATTCATGTCATTTAAGAGTTAATGATACAAATACATCTTATGATATAAACTCACCAGCAAGTGAATTTTTTACACATAAATTATTAGGTTCTTATAAATCAAGTGGTTTTAATGATTTGAAATCAATAAAACCTGATATTTTATTGGCACTTATATTAGTTTTTATTCTGACTACAAGTTGCTTAATAGGAGGTATTAAAACCTCTGGTAAAGCTGTTTATGTAACTGCTTTATTACCCTATGTTTGTCTTGCTGTTCTTATATTTCAAAGTCTTTTATTAGACGGTTCATATGAGGGTTTAAAGTATTATTTAACTCCGAAATTTGATAAAATATTCGAGTTGAAAGTATGGTTAGCCGCGTCCGTACAAGTTTTTTTTAGTCTTGGTCCAGGTTTTGGTGTATTAATTACTTATTCGAGTTATACTAAAAAGAATACAAATATTAAAAATTTGACAATTTTGTGTAGCATTGTAAATTGTTTGACAAGTTTATTGTATGGTGTCGTCGTATTTGCTGGTTTAGGTTACATGGCTAAACGACTTAGTGTAGATATCAATTATTTTCTTAAAGATGGTATTGGTCTAGTTTATGTTGTTTATCCGGAGATTATTTCCACCTTTAAAATGGCTTATATTTTTGCAATTGTTTTTTTTATTATGTTGATTACACTCGGGATGGATTCTGCTTTTGGTAATTTTTTTTTATTAAAATTATTGTATACTTTGTTAAATTTTGATCACTCGAAAAAAAAGTGGACAAAATTGGACTATTTTTTCAAAAATTGGGTCCAAAAAAAAGATTTTCAGTTTTGATATTTAGATCTATAGTAAAACATTGAAAAGAAAAAATGTTGAAAAAAATATAGAAAGAAAAAAATATCGAATGATATTTGGATGTAGAAAAAATTAACATAACAATATCGAAAGGGCAAAAAATATAGAAAATCGTTAAATGAAAATTACCAATGGGAAATTTTCGCTTAATGGTAAAAATATTAAGTAAAATAATTATATTGCATTCGACATTTACTCAACAAATTACCGTAAACCCTTGCAGTATCGTGCGTGCACTTAAACCCGAATTTTCGGTTTGTACCCAATTTTTTGATTGGTCAATTTTCAACCAAACAAAAAATTGGGTACAAACCGAAAATTCGGGTTTAAGTGCACGCACGATACTGCAAGGGTTTACGGTAGTTCTGCCTCAAAACGAAAAAATTATTTCTTTAAAGAATCGAAATTAAAAACTGTAATCTCTAAAAACCAACGTCATTTTCTACAACTATTAGAGTCCGCTATGAAAGCCTTGGATATAATAATTATTTCTATTTTTTTCTATTTCTATATTTTTCTTTCAATGTTTAATTTTGATTTCTATAATCTCTTTTGACTGACCCCCTTGATTTTTAAGTAAATATAGTAGAATCCAAAAATCCGTTTAAACACTGTTTGAACAGAACAGACACCTAAACAAAGCAGAACACAAAACATTTAAAATATATTCAGAAACTTTTTTGAACATATTCTAAAATCATCAAAGTTTCTAATTTATGTACTGTTTCGGTTTTGTTACGAAACTGCTTTGAATCCGTTTGCACAATGTGCAAATATTTTTCAAGTTTTCATTAAATTTGTTTTGGATTGTACTGAATAAGGTCCTTGAAGAATTCGATTGTTAAATTCAGAGAATTAAAGAATTCAATATTTTTTTGAAGATCAAAAATCAAAAATAATTTTCGAAAAAGAGATCAAGAAAAAATAAAAAATCCATCGATCTTTTTTAAGAAAAGATCATTTTTTTAACTTATTATGGAGTAAGTTTTACTTTCAATCTTATTCTAAAATTAACAAACTCAAGGCTTGAATTTATGACATAAAATCAAATTGTTCGAAAGAAAGAGAAATGTAAAAAAGGAAAGGAAGACAATCTTAGATGTTTGTTTTATCTTGTACTGTAAAACTTCTTTCGAACGATCAAAAATATTTTTCCCTTTTTTTTCTCAGATCTAATTTTTTTCTAAAAGCTGGAATGGAAGGTCTTTTTACAGCAATCACAGATGAATTTCCTATTTGTCGTAAATATGCATTAACAACTCGATTTTTAATAAGTGTAATTCCATTTTTGACTAGTCTTCCAACTGTTACATATGGAGGAATATATGTTGTTCAATGGATGGATACATTCGCAATAAGTCCATCAGTTTTAGTAGTAGTTTGCGTTGAAACAGTAACAATAAGCTGGTTTTATGGATTAGATAAATTCTGCAAAAATATAAAAGAAATGAATTCACGAACACCTTACTTAAATTGGAGAATTTCGTGGAAATATTTATGTCCAACAATACTATTTCTAATAGTTGTTTTGGATATTTTATTTTTCGAAGGACTTCAATATGGATCCTATATATACCCCGATTGGTCAGTTAATTTCGG
The DNA here is from genome assembly GCA_002922825.1 of Brachionus calyciflorus. NCBI lineage: Eukaryota > Metazoa > Rotifera > Eurotatoria > Ploima > Brachionidae > Brachionus > Brachionus calyciflorus. The sequence continues at coordinate 1,068,697 of NTPY01000620.1, forward strand.
GTATTTGATTAATATATTCGCCCTTTTGCCTATACCAGGCTATGCACTTTTTTGTCTCTTAAAAAATAAACTTTAAATTTCAAAAAAAAAAAAATTTTTGTGTTGAAAATGTTTGTTCTAATTTAGTGTATATTTAGAAATTTTTATGTTTTAAATAAATTTTTTTTTTGAAGTCATAAGTTATTTTTTGCCAACTTGCCAATAACCTTTATCTGAAAACCTTTAGTTTTAAAAAATAATTTTTTTATTTTAATTCAACTAAAACTATCTGAAACTGTGATAAAGATAAAATATTTATTTGAAAAAAAAATAATTAATACAAGAAAATTTATTATAAAGTTTTTAAAAATTTTTTAAACTCATCAACACTACTTCTAGCTGTTTTGTTGCAAAAAACTTTTTCATCTGGCTCACATAATGCTTTTAAACTAATAAAATTTGGCTTTGTTGGATCGAATTGAATTCTATCTAAAGACTTTAGAAAAGCATATCTCGATTTAAGAGTTTGCAATGGACAAACTAAAATAGCTGGATATTGTTCTATGTCCTCATGAGTTAACTTAACTACTTGAGTTAAAAATATAAAATTTGATTCTAAATTTTCAAAATCTTTGGTGAATAATTTCGGGTATTTTAAGAGTAGATTTTTAAGACTTTCAGGCGAATAGGATAGAAAATCAGTCAAACCAAATTTTACTTTGTGTGCAACTTTTAAAGGTAAAGTGACCAATTTTGGTTTTTCTGTTACAATTGATCTCAGCTCATTTCCTGTTAAATTAAATTCTTTTTGAAACCATCCAAGTCTCGAATCGACCTCCTGTACACTTAGACTTAACCACTTAGGCGCTTGTATAATTATTTTTTTTATTGATTCATCGCTAAATTTTTTACTTTTCAAATAGTCGATCCTAGCGTTCAAATCATGAATATTCTCTTTGAAAATTAGAGGATTTTTAGTAATTATAAATGCGTGATTCTCAGCTGGGATTCCAATATCATGTAGAAATATAAGACGTGGCTTAACTTCTTTATCTAAATCAAGAGTCAAAATGAATTTGGCAATTGATGGATCTTGATCCCATTTACGAATAAATACGCCCATTTCGACAAGAGTTCTTATCACTGGGTTCTTATTTACATAATAGGCTAAATTATAGACAACAGGTCTAACTAATGGTTCTAGATTTTTAATCTCTCTTTCCATTAATTGTTCTTCAGTTAAATTTTCTTCCTCGTCATCCAAATATTTTTCTTGATCCAATATCTCGATTTGCTTAGTTTCTTCTCTTCTAATCTCTTTAACAGCTATTTCATTTTGAGGTGAAGTAACTCTTTCTTTTCTAGTTTCAAATTTAACTTGAGATTCTACTAAAAGATCTTGTTTAGGCTTTTTTTGAAATTTGTTTTGCCTTTTTAGAAATTTTTTGGCATAATTTTGAGCCTTTATTTCCATATCTGGTTTCTCTTGTGAATACGTTTTTGAACTTGTTTCAGATATTATTTTCTTAAAATAATCAGAACCAGCTACATTTTCTGCTTCTGTTGAAAAGTTTTTTATATTTCGTTGTACTAGGATACCTAACCTTCTAGTTAAAAACATTTCTAAATTATAAAAAAGTAAAAAATATTTATTTAATTTTTATTTTATTAGCCTATATTCTGTCAAAAAAATATAAAAATAAAATTTCAGGCAATTTAACAGTCATTTTTTTAAATGTTCGCAAAAAAGTCGAATTAGTAGAAATCTAAGCTCTGAACTTAAAAAAACTAGTTTAAAGTGGCACAAAAAGTCCGAAAATTTTGCCTTTCAATATCAAAAAAAAATTTATGTCTGATAGAACCAAAAATAACCGGATTTACCAATTTTCAAATCGTCAAAAACAAATGTTTACAGTTAGCATAAAAGAAAAAGCCAATTACTATCTTGGTCATTAATATGCTCCAAAAATGAATGTTAATGAATTTTCATAAGTTTTCATTTGTATTCACATCAATTCTCTTGAATGGACGTTTATGAAAAAATTTGAACAGAAATGAATTTTCATTTTTGGAAAATTTGAATGACCAGGATAGTATTACAAATAATAAATTTTTTGCGAGTTTGATTTTATTTTTCAATAATATATTTAAGAATAATACGAAAAAATATGATAAGCTCCTATTCTTAGACGACCTTAAACGCCAAGTATTTAAAACACTTTTAATCTGCCTGAAAATGAATTCGTGCGTTGAATAACTGAGATTAGTTAGTTAGATCAAAAGATTCTTGAATTACAGCTTCTCAGAATTTTATTTCTGTTTAAAAAAAATTTTAACAATTGAATTTTATCACTATTTTACAATTTTTGCTTGTAATTTTTTGGTTTTGCATATTCTCGCTATTTTTTTGCTAAAATTTTCATTGATATCTTATGACTACACTCTCAATAAAGAGGTTGAAAATTAGATCGTACCACCTTAGTTCATGAACTTTCATGCACTTTCGCGTCCTACGTTTAATTCATGAACGTTCTTTAATTTTAATTAAAACTCATTTAAATTTATTTTTTGGTTTATACGTTTGTGAACGTTCATGAAAGCGATAAACGAAACAAACATGTTTATGACTTTTCATAAAAATTAACTAACGCTCATGAATTAAACGTAGGACGCGAAAGTGCATGAAAGTTCATTAACTAAGGTCCTTTATTCAACCTTTTTTATTGAGAGTGTAGTTTTTCCATAAATACTAAAGTCATAATAATAAACTGCCTTTTTATAGGTGCTCAAGTCGAATCAAGGTACTAATATATGACGTGAGAATTAAAGAAACAAAAAATTAGTTTAAAACTAGAATAAATTAAGCTAAGCAACATCAATTTTCAAGATATGTAAGTATATTTTTTAATTAAAACAGGGGATTGTTTACTTGTTTTTAAGTCAAATTTTTATTTTAAAAAGTTGGTTATCAAGCCAAAGTGGTTTAGGGCTTCAAGGTTAAAGTTGGTGAAGAAGTTAAAAAAAATTTTTTTTTCTCAAATTAATTATTTATTGGAAAAAACTTTTTTTTGTTTAATTTTCTCACAATAAAACAATCAATTTTTTCTATTATTTTAGAATTTCATTTGATGTGGATATTGCTTGTTCGATAAGCTAAATTTCGATTTTAAATATGGAACTAATAGCTTACGATCAGCACTAGCCTTAAGAGCAGCCAACAATTGTTTGTCAACGTTAACTTGAGCGTCTTTTCTCTCTTGAGTTACTGAATATTGCTCTTTTTTTTGTTGAAAGATTTCAGCGCCAGCTTCAGCTGATTTGACTTGTTTTTTAGCAGCACGTACACGATTGAAAAATGAATCGTTAATGTTTTCTGGTACGTTTACACTGGTGACATCGACTTTAGTACTAGTGGCAATAACGTAAATTTGATTGATACGTCTTAATGGACAACCGTTCAACTTGAATGGACCACTGACCAACAATAAACCAGAAGCTAATTGTTTCAAGAAAACAACACGCTACAAATAAACAAAAAAAAAAAGAAAAATTTAATATTTTTTTTCGAATTAAAAACCGTAAATAATTTAATAATTTTTTAAATCAGAAAAATGTAAACCTATCAGTCATCAATATCAGACTGGGGCGGTAAAGTTTCATCATTTTTTTAAAGAAAATATTTGTAAAGCTTTTTTTTCGGTAATCAGAAAATATAAACCTATCAGTCATTCGTTTCAGACTGGGGCGGTAAAGTCTCATCATTTTTTTTAAAAGAAAATATTTTTTAAATAATTATTTTTTTCAGAATCAAAACCGATCAGTCATAGAAATCAGACTGGGGCGGTAATGGCTCATCATTAAGAAAGTAATAATTTTTATGAATAATAAAATCAGAATTAAAAATAACCTATCAGTCATTAAATAAGTCAGACTGGGGCGGTTGGATTCATCATTTTTTCTTATTGAGGATGTAATTAAAAGAAAATTAATTACTTTTCCGGCATGACGACCAGCAACTAAGATCAAGACGGTGCCTGGGGTGATTGATGGTCTTAGGGAGTGTTTGTGTTGAGAGAAAGCTTTTTTGTTGGTTCTCAATTTTCTTGGTTTGTCTTCAGTTGGATAGAATCTTGGCTAAGCAACAAAAAAAAGGAAATATTGAGAAAATTGAAAATATTTGAAGTTGAAGATAAAAGTACTTACGAATTTGGTGACACGGACTGATCTGGTTTTGCCGTTTTTATCACCTTTGACTTCCTTGGTGACCATACGAGTTGGCTTCTTTGGTCTCTTGTCTTCTGGTTTTTTCTCGTTTTGTTTCTTCCATTTTTCGATCAACCACAAACCGCGTTTGTGGAACATACGACCACGTGACAAACGCATAACACCGGTTGATTTAACTTCACGGTTGATTTGACCCATTTTAGTCTAAGTCTTCAAAGAAACTTTATTTAGAAATTAGTTTTAAGATTTTTTCAATAAAGCACGTTGTTGCAAAGAGAAAAAAAAAAGAGAAAAAATTTATGTGAGAAATTGAGAAAAAAAAAGCTTAGAGATTGAATGCATGCAAAAGAGCAGATATTGGGTACTTGAAAAGCTAAAAAAAAAAAGTAAAAATTTTTTAATTTCTGAATTGTATGATATTTTTACATTCAACTCAAAGTAGGCTGCAATTTTAAAAATGAAAGACTAAATTTTTTTAAAAATAAATTGCAACTTTTTTATCTGATTTTATTTATATAAATATTAAGCACAAATTAAGGACTAAAGAATTAAATATTTTTTAGTAAAAATATTGAAAAATAAAACTCACTTTTTTCTTAGTTTATTTTGAAAAAAAATAAATAATTTTCTAGGATTAAAGGCAATCAAAAAGCTATCCTTGTTTATAGGTGTTTTTGTATAAGATTTTGGTTAAGAAACTTAATTAAACATGAACCTAAATCAAAGTGCTTAACATTTATGTTTTGTTTCTAGATAAGCTGCTTCTATTATGGTTTAAACCAAATCCAAAACCACCTTTTTAAATTGGAATAATTCAACGATGTTGGATTTTCTGGAAAATTGGAAACTAAGATGAGTTCCTATGCGGAATAATATACGATCATAACTTTAATATTGGATTTTTCGCTAAACTTTTCTTCATCTATCCAATTCTTGAAACATGCTCCAAGCCAAAACTTCATTTAATGCAACACCAGATACGAATTTTTCAAAGAATAAATTTTTATTTTTCTAAAATTTTTATTTTTGGTGCTGCAGTAAACGCTAATTATTGTGCTAATTACTAAATATAAAAATGTCGCAAATTTAATTATTTTTTTGATAAGTTTTGGATTTAAGAGTTCGTTTTTTCTTTTAAAATAATTTCTAATAAAAAATTTTTCTACTTTCCTATTCTGGTAATCGAGAATTATATAGAAGTAAAGAGTATTTAGTCGCTATTATTAAAATTTTTTTCACTGTATTTATATTTAACAGATAAGTCATAATGCTTGACCAAAATTGAAGTCTACAATAATTATATTAAAGTTCTCTAATTTTGATGAACATACTTTAAAAATCCATTCCTGATTCATTTTGTGTCTAAATTACTATTACAAACCATTTGAGTTAACTTTCCCAGAACTTAATTTCTTTTTTTTAAATTGAGATTTAATATTCGAATTCTTCAAGATTCAAATTTTCAGAAGCGATATTGATCATTACATTCTTAGACTCGTGCATTTCTGAAATAAATTGACATGTTTTTAAACATATCTTAAACGTCTTAAAAAGCTTAAGAACACGCTTTAAACAAAAAAGTCTCCTCTTAAGCTTATGTTTAAGACAGAGCCTCTTAACCAATCTTTTAAAATACTCGTAAGCAGAATATTGAAAATTAACATGTTCATGAGAATAATAAAACATCGTCAATAAGCATTTAAAAAAATCGTCTTAAACACCTCTTAAGGGTTGCTTTTTGACTGCTTAAAATCTCTTAATACGCTCTTAAACAACCTCTTCAAACGGACTGTAATAAAATTTAGACATATTTTTTTTCTTTATTTTATACAGATTCCTTTAATATTAATTTGCTCAGGAACTATTTTTCCGTATCAATTTAAAAGTAGCCATTTTTTCTCTAAATGTAAGAAAACCTCTTAATTCTTAATTTATTAAAAAAATAACAATTTACCAAGGAAAAATTTCTCAGTGTTCAGTAAAAATAAAATTTTCACAGAGTAATCAAATCAATTTATTCTAATATTTATTTACAAATAAATTTTCATTTAATAAAAATTTTTTTTTATTGAATTCTTAACAAAAAAACAAAAATTACTTCCAAAATCTTAGAGTTCGATCGGTAGAGCCACTTATAAATTCTTCGTCATTTAACAATTGCATAGATAAAACACAATTTGAGTGTTTGTCAATGATAAGTTTACATATTCCGGTCAAACCGCACCAAACTCGAATAGTCTTATCTTTAGAACTACTAAATATCTCATTTAATTTCGATACTTTTAAACAACATACATAATCTTCATGTCCAAATAATGTTTTTAGACATTTGCCTGTTTTTTGATCCCATACCTTAATAGAATTATCTGCTGAACCACTTATTATTTCTTCATTTAGTAAAACATTGCAGCACAAAATCCAATTTTTGTGACCTATAAAGTTTTTTAAACAATCACCTGATTCTAAAGACCACAATTTAAGAGTTCTATCTGCTGATCCGCTAATTAATGTCCGAGAATTCACTAACTTTATACATTGGACATAATAATTGTGACCAGTTAAGGTTCTTATACATTTGGATAGGTTCATATCCCATACTTTAATTGTGCAATCATCTGATGCCGTTATCAAAATATTATCAAGTATTTGCATATAATTAACCCAGTCTGTATGAGATTCAAGAGAATCTTTACATTCGCCCGTAGAAAAATTCCATATTTTGACTGTTTTATCAGCTGAACATGTCAATAAATTATTTTGTTCGGTAGTTAATTTAAATTGCCATATCCAATTAGTATGACCTGAGAATACGCGCAAGCACTTTTTACATTTAGAATCCCAGAGTTTTACATTATTGGAGCATTCAGTCAAAACTTGTCGTGACTGTAAAACTAAAAAATCAAATAAAAGAGACGAATCATCGGGTACATTCAAAATAGAATCACACTTAAATGTCTTTTTGCTTGGGCTCATTATTCTTAATCATCTGATTTGATTTAACTTATTTTTTTCTAAGTATAAATTCTTTCTGAAATTAGTATAGAGAAATTGGAAAAAAAGAAAACGTTTTAGAATTATTTATTAGTTTAAAAAAAAAATTTAATTTTGAAATTTTGAATTAGCGAATCGAACCATCTTCAAGGAATCATCACAAAATCTTGATTTTAGCTGTAAAGGAACATTTGTTAAGCATTAAATGCTTGACACAAATCAGCATAACCACTAAAAAATAATTTTGGATACTTTTTTTGTCAATTCATAAATGATTCGACAGTTTTTTTTAATTCATCTAAAATTTTTAAGTTATTAAGAATACATTTAGTTTATACATTTAGATGATGCTAAACAAATTTAAACTTGAAAAATAAATGAGGGTGTATTTAGTGTAGTATTTTCAAGACCAGCTTTTAATTATACACAATCCAAAAAACCAAAAAAAAATATATTTCTTTTATCCTTGAAGAAAATCGTTCAAGACCTCATAGCTGAATCAGATTCCTCGATTTGTAAAACAATTTTCAATTTTTTATCTAGGAATAATAAATAAAAATTGTAAAGTATCCTTCAAAGCTTATTTCCTAATTGAATAATTTACAATTCTTAAGAAAATGTAACTTTCAACCGTAGCTTTTGAACGTAGTCGATTTCAATTTTTTATTTGGAGGATGTTTAAGTGATAATTAAAGTCAAAAGTTTCGGTTGACGTTACGTTTTTGTATCGTTTAGGGAAAGTTTTCATGCTAAATATAATTTATCAATATAGTCAAAAAAATCCTTCCAAAATGTCAAAATTCGGACTTTTCCATAGTATCCTTTAATAAAAGAATTATTTTATTTAATATCAAAAATTTAATATTTGTCTGCTTGGTTTGAATTTTATTCTTTGATTTTAATTTGAAATATTTAGCTAAAAATAAAATCTAAAACGAAAAATCTTCTGGCAAAAATCATAATTTATTTATTTATTTAATAAACTAAAAGTAAATAGATTAATTCTTTTTTTTTTGAAAAAAAAAATGCTTGAATCTTCATCTTCTAAATTTATATCCAATCAACTTAGTTTCGAAACAGTTTTGTCACATCAAATTAGTCATAACAATTCAGAGCCGATTCCACTAGAGCACTCCATAATAATAAATAATTTAAAAAGTGAGCTAATTGCACAAATTAATGATACATCATCTTTACTTTATGATTTTATCCTATTACCTAATCGAAATATATTAACAGAATGTTCAAATGATATTAAATTATGGAGTCCAACCGGAAGTGAGTGTCTTAAGGTTTTTGCCGGACATACTAATCGAGTATGGAGTCTTGTTATGATCGATTCGAACCGTTTTTTAAGTTGCTCAGCCGATAAAACTATTAAATTATGGGATCTTTTGCAATCAGAATGTTTGATTACATTAGAATCTCATACTGATTGGGTCAATCGTATTATAGTCTCTAATGACAATCTAATATCATGCTCAGATGACTGTACTATTAAAATATGGGATTTGTGTAATTTCAAATGTATAAAAACAATTGAAGGACATAATCATTATGTTCAATGTATAAAGCTTTTGAATTCTTCAATTTTAATTAGTGGATCAGCAGATCGGACTGTAAAAAAATGGAATTTAATTACAGGTGAATGTTTAAAGACTTTTATAGGACATAGAAATTGGGTATCAAGCGTAGAAACGTTATCAACAGGCGAAATTGTTAGTAGCTCATTGGATTTAACAATTAAAATTTGGGATGCACTAAGTGCGAAGTGTTTAAAAACGCTAGAAGGTCATCAAACCGAAATAACTTGTTTGGCAGTTACGAAAAATAATATGATTATAAGCGCTTCAAAAGATTTTTCTATTCGAATGTGGTGTCCTTTCAATGGAGAATGTACAGCGATTTTAACTGGTCACACAGATTATATTTATAATTTTAAGTTAATTGATACTGGTGAAATTATAAGTGGCTCGTCAGATAGAACTATTCGTCTGTGGAAATAATTTTTATGTTTTTTAAACGTTAAATGTCCAAGGTCATAAAATAAAAAATAAAGGAAGAAATAAAAAATTGATTAAACATGTTGTTTACGATCAGTAAACAACAAACGACTCGATTAAATAGCTTACTTATAAGCAATTAAATATTTTAAAAAATTAAATTTTAGAAAAACTTTTATTCTTAGATTGTAGTTTCATTAAAAAATGGAAAAATACTAGTTAATCCAATTTTCAATTTGCCATTTTTCGATTAAAAAGATTTAGTTTCGCGAGAATTTTTTTTTAACCAATTCAGTCTGAAAGATTTTACCGAAAATAAAATTGGTTATAAAATAAGTGTTTAGGATATTGATTTTATTCTAACTTTTTTTGTATTTTTGTTTTTTTTTTAAATAATTTTTATGAAACAACTTTTAAAATAAATGTTTAACCATTTTTGGGATACGTAAAGCTTTCTTCTATCAATTTAATTAAGGAATTTTTTTCTTGCCAAAAACATTTTTACTATAAGAAATAAATCGAAAATCTATTAAAAAAATTATAAGCTTCTTATCTAAGCACTAAAAATCATCTTAAAATCAAAATGGTCAAAAAAGTTTTCGAGCTTATTGTATGTTGAGAGTTGGGTGTATTTAATTGGTATCGATATGTTGACGATATTTTTGCAACCGTAAAAAGTTGCGAATGCGCAATAAAGATATTGGAATTTCTAAATAAACAACATCCCAATATTAAATTTACTATTGAATTGAGAAGAACGACAGTTTAGCTTTTTTAGATACAATTAGAGAAGAGTAGGCAAAATGAAACTTCTATGTATCAAAAAAGTACATTTACCAGTTTTTATCTGAACTAGACTAGCTTAAAGACAAGTTAGACGATACAAAATTGGCCTAATAAATGGACTAAGGAATCGTATTTGCAAAATATGTTCAAATTAAAAAACTAAAATACATCTTAAGTTTCTGAACCAATATCCAGGTGAAGTCGTGGAAACTATCATTGAAAACTAGTTGAAAATGATACAAGATTAAAGAAAAAGAAGAAAATTCAAAAATGCCGGTCGTAGGTCCAAAAAGGGAGGATTTTAGTTTGAAACTAAAAAGTTTAGTGACATCAAACTTTCCACAAGTCGATTTTAATGTTGCATTTTTAAACACCAACAACAATCGGGCAACAACATAAAGCTACAGGTCAAAGAATTACTTCATATTTTAAAGCAAAAACACACGCTTCACAAGCTGTTGAACGCACAATTTAACTATGATATAAAAAAGCGAAGGCGTACCAACAATTTAGAGAAAGAAAGTTATAAATTTGAAACGTCTAAAGAGTTGTATAAGGAACTCAATGGAACAAGAAAGACTTTCTAATATTGCCTTATTGAACATTGAATCTAATGAGACAGATAAACTTAATCAAGAAGGAGAGAAGACTCAGTCCCTCTTCCCAATCAATAGCCTTGCGTCGTCCTTAGCCCTTTCCTGGATACGGGGTTTGAATTGAAACTCAATATCGACATCGTAAATGTAAATATAGTGACTTGCTTAGGAAGGTCATTACCATTTATAAGTTTGTATTTGTTCTGTTTTCATGGTTAACGAAAAAGCATTTTTTAAAACCAGGCAGAGCTAACTTATTTTTCATTTTGTGTTTTCAAAAACAGTCGATTCCTTGATTAACAGTGTTGAAAACAGTCATCATCATCGGCCGGGCTTTTAAGGCTTGTTAATCAAACTGCTCCAGCTTTCATTATCAATGGCATACTTTCTTTTCCTTTCCTCTTCCTCAACTCTTCCTCGACTCT
>NTPY01000620.1:1083099-1118203 GCA_002922825.1 Brachionus calyciflorus
AATTAAAAAACGCTAAACCGTACTGATTAATTTATGAATAATATTTATTTATAGAAAATGAAAATCTATGCTTTTTTGTCTAATCCGATTAAATAATCTGTACATGTCCTTAAGTATTCTAATTATATAGTTTGGTATTTTAAGAAATTAAAGATATAAATTAATTTAATTTTAAAACTTGGCCGCTGATTCGACCAATCTGTCACACGTTTTGAAATAAAAAATGCGTATCATTTAAATTAATATTATTTTGAAAATTTGAAAGATATCATGAAACTTTTCTGAAAAAATATTATTTTACATTTAGCTATTATAATTGTAAATTTAAGCTTTAGATTAAGCCGAAAATGTATTGATTGTTGTGGCGAAGAAGATGAAATGAGTGAATATTCTTGTTGCAATTCTTTTCTTATCGCCAATTTGAACGAGATTTACATCATTATGATTTTTTTGATTGTTTTGTAATAAATTTTCGAAGCTCCTTAGAAATTTTTATTCGTTTTTAATTTTATTTATATAATAAGATTTTCAATTCAATTTTTTTAATTATTGGTTGTGTTTTATGGAAGTGCTTATGTTATTGTTATCACGAAAACAGGCAAAAAATTATAATACGTCAAAAAGAAAATGAATGGTTTTAGATTTAAGTTAAAAACGACTTGTTTCTTTACAATAAAATATGATCATTTTGAGCTTTAACCTTTGAGATTTAAATTTAACTTAATAAGCTTTCTTGGAATTTCTGATCAGAAGTTTTTTTGAGCACTAAATTTAATGCTGCGCTTGATCACACAAATAGTTTATTAAAATCTAATTGTTATTGAAATTTCATTTGTAAGAATCTAAAAAAACAGTACAATTTTAAGTAATAATCAGCATTTTTTCTGTGGGTATAAAATTATTTTTTAAACTTGTATCACATGAAGCTAACTTTTAAAATTTTATTAAATTAAAAAATTTCTTACAACGATTATAAGTTTGAAGAGCAAAATGTAGAATAATTGGGTTTTTTAAACTAAAATTTTTACTAAATTTCACATTTTTTAATTGTAGATTCCGAATTTATGATTTTAAATCAGCAAAAAAAATTAAATTTTTTTTCGTTTGAATTCCTAAAAAGGAACGCATCATGCCATTTTTATGAAGTAGGTTTAAAATAACACACCAAACTATTTCCCTAGAACATTAAATAGCTTTTTAAATTTGTAATGTGTCTGAACAAATCTTTCCTAATATTTTACTTACTCAAGAAAATCGAAAACCGTGTTCTTAAATTATTGTTTTGGAATTTTAACAAATCAAAAAATCTAAGTTTTTCTTCAAGAAACAAGATTAACTTTTCAAATGATTTTCATCTGGTGAGTTATAATTGGTTTCTAATCGTAAAAAAATGAAACAAATAAAGTCCCAGATGAAATACAAGATAAAAAAAATATATGATCTAGACAAAAAATTATTGATATTAAAAATCCCGATTTGAGTGAAAGCTTTTTGGGAGTAAATAACAATGTTTTTATTTAAAATTAAATTTAAGTTTACTAAGCAAAAGAAAATGAGTGACAGAAATAAAAATCAAATAAAAAAAAGATAGGGCTAAATACTTTGAGCACTTAGAGCATTCAAGCTAAAATATTATTATTTATAGTTAAGTCATTTAAGTATAAATTAGATGAGAAATATATCTTTCTAGTATGTTGTTTTAATTTTTCTCCTTATGAGTTATTTTTTATTTACCAAATGAAGCATAAAATTAGATTAAAAGTTTTAATTTTTTAAATACACTTAAATTATTTTATCTTTTTTTAAAAAAATAAAATGTGGCATAATCATTTATTAAAATTGAAAAATATATCTTATAATAATAAGCGGGAAAGTTTGACGCCAATTTTTACGGGTTATTATGGTATGCCCAATATTAATCAGCATGAGCAGTATGTTTCATTTAATAATGAGAAAGGCTATAGAGCTCCTAGTCAGAATGAATTAATAAATCGAAATACGTTATATCAAAAAACAAGTTCTAAAAAGAACAATAGACTCACATTGAATCGTGATCAGTTGTATCAAAAGTATAAAAATCAAAAAAAAGCTGAATCTGAATTTTATATTTTGCAGTCACAAATTTCCCAAACTGAAAACTTAATAGCAACAAATCCACATTTAGCTTCTTACTATGCAGTTTGGATGCAACAAGCTAAAGAAACTCTTAAGGAATATACAAACATTATTGAATCACCTGATAATGTCTCTTTTTCATCAGTATATGGATATTCTAAAGATGAAGAGCTTATAACATTGTATAGAAATCCTCAATTTAGTTCAGAGCTAAACAGAATGTAAGTAGCTATTTTATAATTTTATTATAAAGGTTATACAATTAAAGAAAGAATTTTCAAAAATTGTTTTAAATTCATCGGGAATTAAACTCGGAATTACAAAAATCAATTTTATTAAACTACAAGACGTTTTACCATCAAAAAATTCATTTGAATTTTTTTGTATTTTTTGCATTTTCCTTATTTTTTGACTTTTATTTGCAGTTCTCAACAAAAAGTTGTTTAAATTCTCGTAAAATAAATTTTTGTTAATTCTTAGTTCTATCTACTTTAGTGAAATTTTAAGGTCAATCATAAACCAGTAATTTTGATCATTACCGTGGCCAAGACTTAAAAATCTTAGGGGAAATTTTTTCGATCTTATAGGATTACAAGAAACAAACAAGATCTTAAATAAGTATTTAAAAGTTTTAAATCTTAGGATCTTATGAGAATCATTTCAAGATCCTACAAGGTCGAAAAATTTTACCATAAGAAAATTAAAGAAAAAAATTTGAATCTTACTTCTTGATTAATCTTTTCAAGATACTATACCGTTCTGGATAAGGTTCCGATACTGTCCTTGATAAGAATTCCTATCAAGAAATGATTCCGACAGAAAAATTGAAATGCATGATAGTATACATTTAAAAAGCATTATTTTTCGTTCAAAAAATTACCAAAAATTTGAAATTTTTTCAAATGAATTTTTGTTGCGTATAATTTTATTTTAAATAATTTTATGTGAAAATCTCTTTTTTTTTTTAAAATTAATGTGAGTTATCACTTTTGTAAAAAATTATTTGGGTTTATGTGTGTCCTCTTTGCTTATGTTTTTTTCCTATTTTTAATGTTTTCGCAAAGATAAGAAAATGTGAACTTTTTTCATTCATGCATTTTTGAAATAATTTGTATTTTTTAGTCGTCACTGCTTATGAAAATTTCAAAGGAAACAAGCCATATTTTAAGAATTCCAAATTTTAAAAAATTTAATAATGAAAAATTTAAATAAAATAAGCTCTAATTAAAGTTTTGATTTGGTCTTATGTATTTAATAATTTTGCTTTACTTTCGGAAATTTTGCATAATATTACTGTAAAAGGTGGTTATATTCCTGGTAATATATTTACGAAAAATATGGTAAATTTGTCATACAATACGATTGATACATTATTTAAGAATTATTTTTTATTGTTTTTTGCATTTTTAATAACTCCAGGTAACTGAAAATTCACATTAATTAATATGGAAATGTCTACAGTACATTTCTAAAATAAGTTGACGTTGTTTTAGAGCGTTTTAAGAGATTTTAAACAGTCTAAAAAAAATTCTTAAGAAGTGTTTAAAACAATGTTTTTGCTTGAGCAAAAAATGTTTCGAACATTTTTCGAAAAACATCTTCTTTATTTTGTCGACGTTTTAAGACATTGCCCATGGGATGTTTAAGACCGTCTTAAAATTTTTTTAAAAACTTGTCAACTTATTTAAAAAATGTACTGTATTTTACATTTAATTTCTAATATGAATCTAGTCACCTATTTAAAGATTATCGTTTTATTATTTTAATATTCTCAATAAAAGTTTTAATAAACACAGAACATTATTTAATTTTATCATAAATTTATAATTTGCCTTGTTGATCTCATGTCCGGTAAAGAACTCGGAGAGTTTGCATTTTATTTGTTTGGCCACAGCAATCTGAAAAATAGATCCGCAATGCGTGTGGTAGAAAAGATTTTTGAATAAAAAAAATATAGCTGATTAAAATAAAAAAAATTTTTAATTTTTATTTGCGCATAATTACTTAAAATAAAATGACAATATAAAATCACTTTAAAAATTTTGGAATCTTAAAATATTTGATATAATTGATTTGATAGAAAATAGATTCGAATTAAAGAAAATTTTGATAACGCCTCGAAATCGAATTTTTTTTCGGGTTAAAGAGAGTAAAATAAGTGAATTTTACAAAAGCAGCTTTTTTTCTTCTGACAAGCGAAATTTTCGGATTATCGAAGTTCGGATTATATAGGACAGGGTTGACTAACCATTTTCGTAAGCCGTTTTTAATGGATTCTACGAAAAACTCGGGTAATATAATAATTCTATTTAATCCAGTTATCTTATATTATTATAAGATATAATTCCGAAATATCATCTTTTCAGTTCACTAATTCCATTTTTTAAGATAAAGAATAAGTATCAAATAAATTACTCATATATTTATCTAATTTTTTTTTATTTCAAGCCAAACTAACTCAAAAAGAATGAGCCATGATATTAATAGTGTTGTTCCTTATTTCAATGGTAACAGTTCAAATATATACCGTTACAGTTTTAACACTTCAAGAAATTTTAAGAAAAATAGCAGCTTTGCATCAGATTTTAATTTTTCAAATAGAAGTCTACAATTAATTCCAGTAAGAAATAATAGAGGTTATTATTTTAGAAATGTTATTTCAAATGATGAATGCCAAAATTTTTAAATAAAATATTTTTAATAGCTTCGACTACTTTAATTAACTTTTATTTGTTGGAAAATAAAGAAAACGTTGGTCACTTTTTTATTGAAATTATAACCTTTTGAACTTTTAATTTTTTCAATTTTATTTATTTTCCTAATTTTGATTGTATTTTTTAGAGCGATAAGTTTTTAAAATAATCTTTTGAATGTTGCCAAAGAGATTTAGGATTTTTTTTATGAATTTTTAAAGTCGACTCCTATTTACTTAGGACTGATTCAACTGATTGGTTTTAAACTATATTGTTTGACTAGTATCTCATATAAATTAAAGTTGCAAGAAGAGACTTAAAACCCTGGTATTCCAGAACACCATTTCCAATTTTCATCATTAAGGAAACCATAGATTTTGGTCCTAGTTTTTTGATTAATCTTGAATTTAAAAAAATCAGATAAGGTCATAAATGATTTTATAAGATCATAAATTCTGCATGATATTTTTTCTTAAATAAATGATTATAAAATAAATGATTATGAAAAAACCAAAATATTGACTAACGAATATTTATTTGTCAAAAAAAAAATATACCGTAAATTGATTTTTTAATATTGTTCGTTTCCTTGAGACCATCCTTTTCATGTTAAAACATTTTTCGATTTTTCAAAAATAAAAAATTTATTCTTAGTACGTTTTTTTAGTTTCACATTTAAATTCCGGATTAGCCGTTGCACTTCATTTTGCATAAATAAAAAACTCGAATCCGAACAAAGAAGAACTCAACAGCCGTCTCAGCACCAAAAAACAGAAAAAACGTAACTTTGATAAGAAAAACATTGATTTTATCTTGAATCTGACGTTTCAGTCCGGTATTAAAATTCAATTTTTTATTCTTTTTTGAAAAATAATTAAAAAAAAATTTAAAAAATCTAATTTATTTATTTTTATTCTAATTCTTAGTACCCAAAATTTTTTTAATTTAATTTCAATTTTTTATTTTTTTTTTCTGGAGTTTGTCCGTTACTATAATACCAAACTCAAAAATTAGACCGTCTTTTAAAAATCAAAAATTAAACTAAAAAAACGTACTAAGAATAAATTTTTTATTTTTGAAAAATCGAAAAAGTTTTAACATGAAAAGGATGGTCTTAAGCAGAGTTGGTCAAAAGTCTAAGTCATAAAGTTAAAGTAAAGTAAACACTTTACTTAAATTCTTTTTTAAAAATAAAGTAAAGTTTTGACTTGACTTTAAATTTTTCTTATTCAAAGTAAAGTCGTCCCATGTCAAAATCTTTTATGAGTCTAATTTGAGATCTAATAGAGAAATACAATTAGAAATATGAGAGATCAAATTGAGAATAAGTAGTTTTTTCCTGAGAGATCTCTGTAACCTTTTTCGCTAACTTATCTTTACTTTTTCTCTTAATTTAACTTTAATCTTTCTCTTTATTTATTTTTACTTTTTCTCTTAGTTATCTTCACTGTTACTTCTTTAAAAAAAAAACGACTAAATTTTTTTAATATTTTTCTGTTCTTTTGAGACTCTAAAAAGATAAATTTGAGATTCTCTTAGTGATTTCAAATGGCCTATGATCAAAGATTTTATTATTTATTTTTGTTTAATAGAATCAAATGAAGTCTTAAAGAAATTATTTAAATTGTTTCAGTTAAATTTTCAATTTTAAATCAAAGAATCAAAATAAATTTTTAATTAAAAATGTTTTATTTCAACATTTCAAAGTTTATTTTAGAATTTCTAAAAAAGGAAAGTATTTTTTTTTAATCAAAGGCAAATTTAAATTTTCACTAACATCAAAAAAAACAATCAAATTAAGAATTACAGAAAAACTTAATAAAAATCTGAGCTTTAATAAAAATTTGTTTCAATCTTAAATTAGAGGTGACTTAATTAATAATTAAAAAAAAAAAGGTCTGAGTTATTTAGAAATTTTAATTTTCTAAATTTATAATCCTAATTAATAAATTCTTCGCTATCTAAAATAAAAAAATTATTAAACTGAGAAAATATTTATTTAAAGTAAAAAAAATTAAAATTACTTAAGTTTTTTTTTCGGTTAAGGTTTCTTTTGTTAATTTTAAAATATTAAAAAAAAAATTCAACTAAGTCAAATTTTTACTAAAACATGTCTTTTTATAGTAAAATTTAGTATGTTATTTATTTTTCTAAAAAAGATAGTATGTTTTTCTTCTCAAATTCTCGTTAAAACTAAAATCAATTTTTTCTTTGGATAATCTCTTTGCCTTCTATATATTTTCGAAAAAAAATTTATTTTGATTTTTTGATGCGAAAAATTAAGAACCTTAATAGAAAAAAAAACAAAATTTCTTATTTTTCTGCTTATGATCTCATGTTTATCGATAAGTTTTTTTTCTCTTTCTTTCTCAATGAGATATTTTTAGAGATTTTGACATGGGGTTACTTGACTTAAATACTGAAGTAAAGTAAAGTAATGACTTGACTTTAAAGGAAAAAAATTCAAGTCAAGTCAAAACTTAACTTGAAAATTGAAATTAAAATGAAGTCAAGTCGTGACTTGACTTTGGCTAAAATATTTTTCAAAGTCAAGTCAGAACTTTACTTTGAATATACAAAACAAAAATCAAGTAATGACTTGGCTTTAAAAAAAAACCTGACGAAAGTCAAGTCTAAACTTGACTTTAAAATTATATTTTTGAAATCTACATTGTTTTTTAGTGATTTTGTTTCAAAAATAAAATTTTAAACATTAAATAATGCTAGATTAGGTCTTATTTCATTGAAAATATTTAATTTTAAAAACAATTTTTTCGAATTGAACTCGAAAATTAGTCTAAAAATTAGAAAAAATTAAGTAAAAGTGCAACTTTGACTTTATAAAAATATTATTTAAAGTCAAAGTCGACTTTGAGTTTGATAAACAACTTTCTAGAAGTCAAATCAGACTTAAACTTTAGAAACCTAATACCGTGAAGTTAAAGTCAGACTTGACTTTGGTTGAAAGCATTTTTTAAAGTCAAAGTCAGACTTTTAATTTCCAAAATTTATTTATCAAAGTAAAAGTTAAACTTTGACTTGACTTTTGCGACTTTTTGACTTTTTTTTTTGACTTTTGACCAACTCTGGTCTCAAGTATACGAAAAATATTAAAAAATCAATTTTAAATAGGTGGACTAATTAACGAGAATTTACGGTATAAGGTTGCCGAGATCATAATTTGAACTCGATTTTTTAGACAAAACCAATACCCTATTTTTGATTATGAGGGTCTACCAAGGTGATTGCAAAAAAAATCGGACCTTCTCTTGACTCAGTACGGAGCTATAACCCCGCATAGTTAGGGTACCCCGTATCAAGTTCTACAAAATTAATATTTTGGACCAATTTTTTTTTGCAAATTAGTGTTCAGCGACTCAAGTTTAGTTAAAACAATCTTTTTTTGGATATATGTTGAATATTTTTAGCGGTTAAATACTCAATTTTTTAAAAATTCCTGTCTTTTTGACTTCAAAACGCTAAGGCTCCTCAAGGATTTACTGTAACTTTAATTTTTAAACACATTTTTTCAATATATTAGGCTTTTTTCTATCAAAATATCTTGTGAATTTTCAGACTCTGACTCAATTATGATAGAATAATTAAAAAAAATCAAAGATTTTTAAATACATTTTTTGATTTCAGAGGAATTCCTTTCATTTCTTTTAATAATAAAATTTTTTAATGAAAAAAGAATATTAATGAAAAAAGAATATATCAATTAGCCGGCCTTATTTTTTAAATATTACCTCTTATATTTTTCACATTTTAAACTGTTTTTTATACTTTTTAAATTTTTCGAGAGAACCAAATACGCGAACTTTCATGTAGTTATAAAGTTTAGGATAACGTTTTTTTTACAATTTTTTCTTCAACTTTCACATTTTAAGAGAGAGAGATTTATAAATTTTGAAAAATCTAAACTGTTTGAATTAATTTGTTGGAGATGTAATGTACTAAAAAGGTTGAAAGGAATTCCTTTGAAATCAAAATGTATTTAAAAATCTTTGATTTTTTTTAATTATTCTATCATAATTGAGTCAGAGTCTGAAAATTCACAAGATTTTTTGATAGAAAAAAGCCTAATATATTGAAAAAATGTGTTTAAATATTAAAATTACAGAAAAAATTGGAAAAAGTATTAAGAGAAAAATTTTTTTCCCAAAAAGTCACTCCCTAACTTGGTTAATTTAAGTATGAGGAATTCAACGCAAAAGGAATTTTACATCTATCTTGTTTCCTTGAGGAGCCTTAGCGTTTTTAAGTCAAAAAGACAGGAATTTTTAAAAAATTGAGTATTTAACTGCTGAAAATATTCAACATATATCCAAAAAAAGATTGTTTTAACTAAACTTGAGTCGCTACGATCTCGGCAACCTTATTTATATAAATCACGAAGAAACAGACTTCGGGTTGATTTTTCTCTTAAGATTTTTAAATTATGAATTAAATAGAAAAGAAATTATTTAAACTAATTAGGCCTAAAATATCTTGAAATAAATTTAAATTATCAAAATAATTAATTCAAAAAGCTGAGCGTAATCAAGTAAGATTAATCATATTCATATTTAGACGCGTGACTTGTTGTATCTTTGTGATTTCCTTAAAAATTTTCATTTTAGTTTCTATTTTTTTATATTGTTACTTTTTGGTGAATTTTTTTAGGAAAAAGTTTAAAAGCAATGAAGGTTTTTTGTTTGGATATAAATTTAATGCAAATAAACCAATTCCTAATTAAAAGTTCCTTGTCTTTAGTTTTCAATAAAAATTCGTTCGTTGTATATATGATAGAATAAGTTCAAATTTTGAAAAAATCTCGCAGACGTATAGCAATATTTTAAATTCGTTTAATTGAACCTTTAAAAAAATCAATGAATCCGATTAATCACGTATTTGAAATAAAGAAAGCACTTTCTGAGCTTTTATAAATTTATCGAAGAGCTTAGCTTTTTTATTAGCATACCATAGTTTTGTAGAAATTTTAACAGTGTCTTTTGGTATGTATTTTCAAATTAGTTTAAAATAAGTAAATTATCAAGTTAAAATTAAATAAGATCGAAAAAATTGAAAGCAAACATTCTAAATCGCTTCAGGACTATCGAGCTTGAAACTTTAGTAGCCTGTATTTTGGTTATAATGAAACAAATTGTTCAAAATCAAAACCAATTTTTATAAAGCATGGTTAACTCTATAATTCAAAATATTTTCGGAATATTTTTTACCAGGATAGGCATGAGTTATTAAGGCTCAAAAAAAGCCAAATCTTAACTAAGATTTATGATTTGGTGCACCTTACAGTATCATTGGTATTTAACAACTTTGACATAAATGTCTATTTTTTTTACACATAAAATCAAATTTTTTTGATACTCAAATAAAGATTTTTGTGCTTCATGAAAAACATGTCTAGTCTACTTTTAATAATAGTATGATAAAAGAAAAAAAAATTTGTTTATAAATTTCTCAATGAAACCCATACTTTATTTTTAAAAGATTAAGAATAAATTCCTTTTATTAAAGAATTTTTTATTTTAAAGATTTCTAGTGCATTAAAGGATAAAAATTTGAAATAAAAAATGATATTATTTTTGATAATTTTTAAAAGGAAAATTCATAAGTAAACTTGAACAAGCATCAAGCAGATAAAAATTAAAAATATATATATTCATCTTAAAGAATTTGTTTTTTTTTTTACGAAAAAGTTTTTTTTATTTTTAAAGCAAAGGAAGGGAGACTTGATACACTGATTGAATGCTTCTTAAGTGTATTATTTTAGGGAATCTTTTTTATGCTAATTCGGAATAATAGTAAAAGTAAATTTTATATATTTTTTTCAATAATTTTGATTAAAATTTAATTTTGAAATAATTTTTTTAATGTTTTACTGATATTTCAATTTCATATACAGGAAATAAATCATTAATACTCTAACAACCCGATGAAATCTAAAAAAAAAAATTTATTACCAAATGATTGTTATTTCGTTAGTTTCTGTTGAGTGTATTTAAATTTTTGTTTCTTCTATCAATTAATCTATCCATCATTGTTATAACCATTTAGGCACATAAAGAAAAAGTAATTTGAAAAAAAAAAAGGAAATTATTTTATAGGTTTTTATATGGTTGTTAAATCACAAAGGATTTTATTTTGTTCAAATTTCAAAATAATTTAAAGCTTTCTAATCTAGGATTTAGAATTTTAAGATAATAATTTTATTTTTCCATGTTTGAAAACTAAAGTTTTTAGTTTTTTTTTAAAATCAGATCAAATAATAGAATTAAATATTTTTTTATTATTATTTAAAATTGCACGTCATTATTTTTCAATTAAAATATCTCATCCTAGAAAACTTAACAGAGTTTTTTAGTATTTTTTACTGATTTGATTAGTTTTTTTTTCTCTCTTTTAAGTGAAATTTAATTTTTACAATTTATCTTATTTAATATCTATATCAGGATTTAAAGTTTTCATAAAAACAAAAGTATTTTCCACTGCCTATTCCGATAAGTTTTGTTTTTTAAATCCTTTCTACAAACGAATTTGTTTTTCCAGTTGAAAAACTTTTTACAAATACTTGGTATTCGAAATACAGGGGATGCTTCAACCGGTCAAAATTATCTGTAACAA
Organism: Brachionus calyciflorus; assembly: GCA_002922825.1. Lineage (NCBI taxonomy): Eukaryota > Metazoa > Rotifera > Eurotatoria > Ploima > Brachionidae > Brachionus > Brachionus calyciflorus. The sequence goes on from NTPY01000620.1 coordinate 1,094,535, forward strand.
AATAGTTTACTTGGGACAGATTTAACTTATGTAGTAGTAGTTTACTGCAACTTGGTATTATTCAAGTGAAACTCTGATGACCTATAGCATTTGTTTCTTATGCTTCATAACCCAAACATCAAGCTTTGCTTTTAAATCATTAAGATTTTTTGCATTTATCACCTCTTCCGTTAATTGATTCCACTGATTCACAACTCTACTGCACTTCTATCGAATTTGCAACGAAGCCGGGCGCGAACGTATGGCGAACGTATCGTATGCCGGACGGACTTGACCGTACTACCGGACCGTACCGTACCGGACGGACTCAAAAATTTTTCATTTTCATTCATTTTTCTTTTATTTATTTATTTTATATTTATTGATTGTCCTCCTAAAAAGGAGTAGTGAAATAAAGTATAAAAAAAAAGAATTACAGTTTTAATATAATATAATAAAGTATAAAAAAGTTAAGAATTTATAATTATTTACAAAATCCGATTAATTTAAATTAGTAATTATAGGAGTTGATGATAATAATTACCGTAAAGTTCCAAATAAAAGAAACAACGATTTGACCGTTATTTAATAAAAATTGCTATTTTTTCGAAATATCTAATATTCCAAATAGAAGAAACAGTTTCTTTTATTTTGAAAATACAATAAAAATAGTGATTTAAAATACATAATTTATCCTTATTTATTTCTATGCTTTTTGTAAATTTATCAATTTTATAAATTTGGTGGTCTTTTTTATCAATTTATGAATAAGATATCCGAAATATAAATCAATTTTTTATTTACAAAAAAGTTGTTATTAATTTATAGATTTGTTTTAGTCAATTTTAAAATTTGTTGTAGCAAATTTATAAATTTTTCATTATCAATTTATAAATTATCTTTTTTTCAACCACAATTTTTACATTTTTTATTGGTTATCATTTTTAAATGACAATGAGAGCTACATTTTTCTTCATTTTTTAAACATTTGCATCGATTGTCTGAACAAGCACCCTTACAATCACAAGTCACTACGATTACATCATCTCTTACCTTATTAAATAAACGACTCGCTTCTCTTAGTGAAATTTTTTTGTTGACGGTTTTATAATCGAAATCTAGCGGACCACTATAAGGCTCTAAATCACTAGCTCGATAGCATATATCTAAAATACCATATTTGGTAGTAATCTCATAAAAATCTCCTGAGTTGAGTTTCGAGTAAATTAGGTGGTTCTGATAATGGTGATTGATTTGATTGTTCTTCTGTTTCAGAGTCTGGAGTTAGACAAAGATTAAAATTCACGTTATCAATCGTTTGAATTTGCTGAACTTCATTTAAATTCATTTAAATCAATTGTTCAATTTCTTCTTCACCTGTATAAACAAGTTCAACAGAATTTTTCTCTGAGCCAATGTTTGGTTGTTTAGAAATAATAATTTCATAAGGTTTGAACTTGGTAGCTAGTAAATTAATCAATTAACCTTGGGCGACCATGAATAATTTTACAATTTCCATCCCAAGACTTTAACAGAGTAGTCATGATTGAATTTTTAAATTCAAGACCATTATCGCTTTGCCATTTAATTGGCAAGCCAAAATAAGCTAAAACATGTCTTTCAACACCATCTGCGACTTCTTCTGCCGTTTTATTCTCAAGTGCCCATAAAATATGAAATTTTCTAAAATGGTCGACTACATGGGCAATCCATCTGTATGTTCTACCCTTTTTTTCTAATGCTTTATTACGCATATCTACTAAGTCGATTTGAAACCTTTGAAAAACCTCATTCGAACGTATTGGGTTTATTCTTGGTTGAGTACGTTGTGTTGTCTTTAACTGACAAACTGGACAAGTTTTAACGAATTCCTCAATAACTACACCTAGAATACCGAAAAATGTTTCGACGACATAATCTTCTAATTTGTTCATTCCACAATGACCACGTTGAAAAGAGTGAATTTGATACAAGGTATCGAAAAAGTCTTCAACAAACACGACTGGTAAATTATTTTTTTTCAAATTAGGGCGATTGAGGGTATTTTCAATACCATTGTACGATTTTAAATTAAATCCTTTAGAAAAAAACCCAACATTTGAAGTTAGGTTCAGGTTTCTCGACTGTTTTGTTTAAATAACTAATTATTTTATGTCCTTTTTTGCGTTTTAATACCATACTGGTCTTGCTAGACTCTTCAGCATAGTAATTTTTTTGAATAAAATTTTCAAATATTTCTTTATGGGCCAATTTACGTTGTTCATTGACAGTCTCAGTTAAGTTTTGTAACATTTTTTATAAATTATGAAAAAGAATTTGTAAATAAGATGATTATTTATAAATTTCAGAAATAAATTTAAAAATCAAAGTATACTTTTTGGAAATTTGATAAATTGCATATCTAATTTGTCAATTGATAAAAAGACCACCAAATTTATAAAATTGATAAATTTACAAAAAGAATAGAACATTTATATTTAATTGAAGAAGTAAATTCAAAAAAAATCATTTATAAACTCCGCCTAACACTCCTCACAGACTGGCTCTTTAAGACTCATTCTTTTTTCTAGCCTCTAGAAACGCTCGAATAATTGTGAAAAAATTATAAATTTAAAAAATGTTTAAAAAATATATTGATTATTTTAAATTGCAAGTTCCAAATAGAAGTAATTGTTTCTTCTATTTGTAACTTTACGGTATCGCTTATAAGGTCAATACATTTGTTAATACTAACTTCTAGGCCACCATTAATAGTAAGTTCATTTTTTGATTTTTAAATGTGGGTACTTATGTTTTTATAAATCGATTCAAAGTCAGTGTTAAAATATTTTTCGCATAGTAAGAAGTCTTTAACTATTGATTTTGACGATCTCGGTCGATTATTTATATCGTTTTGAAGATATTCCATTATTTTAAGTCGAATATTACGTAGAAATGATAGTTTTGAGTGAATATAAAGTTGATCTACGTTTAAGATTTTTAATACTTTACGTATTGATGATATATGATTATGTTGAGAAATTTTAACCATTGATCTGATTTAGTCATTTTGCAATAGTTTTAGTTGGCAACATAAAAATTTCAATCAGTTTTCAATTTTCTATTTTTTTAAATTTTTTGCAAAAATGTTAATTTATTTAAATTTTGATGAAATTTAATATAAAAATTTTAAAAAAATTTTGCAAAAATTTAAATTTTTGCAAAAAAAAAAAAAATAGAAAATTGAAAACTGATTGAAATTTTTATGTTGCCGTTTTAGTTTAGTTCTAGTGTTTGATGTTAGTGTTAAAACTTTTAGACCGTACTTTAATTTCGATTGACAAATGGTTTTGTAAATAAAACTTTGAAATTTAGGATTTACTTTAAGTGAATCCAATGAAGAAAATTTTCAGATAATTGAAATTTTTTGCTATATCATTCATTTTATTAAAAAAAATTCATCACATGACAACATGTTGCCAAAACACATTCCAAGGTAATTAAGCTTATTAATTGTTGGTAGGTATGATTCATTTAGCTTGAAATTATGATTTTTTTGTGAGTTCTTCTGTTTTGAAAAATTGACAATTTTTGATTTCACTTTGACTCATTAAACTTAAATCATCAGCATATGCAATTAAACTTACACTTAATTTATTGATTAGGGCACCGACTTTTAGTTTAAGACATGTTTCAATTAAGTCATTTATAAAGATATTGAAAAGATAGACTGATAAAACACCACCTTGTTTGACACCACAGAATATCTTAAATATTTTAGAAAGGGCTCCTTTATGCTTACACATCCACATAATAAAGTTTTAATATTAACCAAAATCTAGGGGTCAATTTTCCTATAAGTTTAAGAAATAGGCGATCTCGCATAAGTTTATCTAAAGCTTTTTCAGCATCAGCTGAGGCAAATGTTTTTGTCTAGGTAGTTAGCTATGGTTTCTTTGATTACGAAAATTGCATGACTACAAGATGTAAATTTTTAAAAACCAAATTGATTTTGATGTGTTTTTAGGATTTGAGGTGATTTAATTTAAATTAGATCGAAAATTTGGGCAAAAGTATTCGATATTGAAATGGGACGTAGGTTATTGATTTCATTTGAGGTCTTATTTTTGTCTTTGAGGATTGGAGAGATTAATGAGATATTGAAAAACTTTGGAAATACACTGTTTAATTAGTGAAATACACTTGTATGAGCTATTATCATATTCATGGACATATGAGGAGTCGAATTTTTCTTTTAGAATCAATCAAAAAAACTAAAAAGAATATCAAAAATATTTTGACAAAAAAGAAATGAACGATCCAAAAATTAGTGAAAAAAAAAGGTTTATATCGTGTAAAATCACCTATTCCTGACTAAAGATGGGGATGCGATCTTTCCATTCGATAGTTTTCATTGATTTGCTGTTCTATTTTTCTTCACCAAATGGATCAAATTCCTTTCATCCATTAGGTTATTCGTGATCTTCTTGATTTGGAGAGATCCTTGTTTGAATTTGTTCTATTTTACCGGTCAACTATTCTTGTTATGCACGATTTAGTCCTATTCAACTCTCTTCCGATAGCTGCAAATGATTTTCCTTGTTGGCTCATCATTACAGCCTTGATTCTGTTCTCAATGGTAACTGATGGGCGTTTTTTGAATTCAGAAGGCATTTTTTCAACAAAATTTTGTTCAAGTGGACTCATTTTTTTTGTTGGCTGTTGAATAATTAATCTCAGCTTATATCCAAAATTTCAAAATTATTGGATGAGAAATGAGGTAAAGGGAGAGTAGAATTCACGTCGTTCTCATGATTTTTCTCATAAAATTTTAATCAAAAAAAGAGAAGTTTTTTTTTATTTTCATTTAAGTTTTTGTTAGTTAGTTAGTTATTGAGAGCTGCGGTATAGAGAAATACTATACCAACGCACTTAGCCCTTGAATGGGCTTTGGCAGGATTTGCTACGGATCATGCCAAAAACTTTCTCATCAATAATGTTCTTGAAAAAATTTGTTTATGTTGCGGAGACCGCACTTTAAGGTAAATATAAAAATTTCCAATAAAAAAATCCACGGAATCTGTCAGCAATATTTATTAAAACCTTTAATATTCATTTTCAAATAACTAATTAATTAATATATAATTAGCCTATTATACGAATTTTTTTGACTCAAAAGATTGATTTACCCAACGATTGGTTTAATTTTACGCTAATTGTAAAATCAATAGATAGATTTTTTTGGCATTTAGTTTTAAAGTCAGAACCACTTTGACTTAAATTTTAATTTTCTAATTAAATAAATTGCGTTTAGAAAATTGTTTATTTAATTTCCTTTTTCAAAAATTTTAAAACAAAAATATAAGAATAAAATAGGAAACTGGTAGATTTTCAACTAGTAACTAAGAAATATTTTCAGAAAATGTATAAACAGAAAACAATAAAGTAATATGATACCTTACTTCCATATCTCTTAAGGCGTAATTTACTGTTAATACGAAGAAATTAACTCCATGCATCGATGGCGTATTTAAATTGTTTAATTAGAAAAATAAAATACTTTAATATTTCCACAAAAGTTGAGTGATAAAAATTTAATGACAACTTATTTTCAAATTGTTAATATTTTAAGATAAAAAAACCATTTCAAAAGTTTAGAATAATGTGTTTTTCATTATTTAAAAGTTCTAAAACAAGCCTGTACCCGTACCTTTAGAAGAAATTCATCCCCATATGCCTGCTGATCCTCATCCATTTTGTAAACTTCGTATGATGTCCTTCTTATTATATTTTAGATCAATATAAAGGCTTAAGGAGGGATTGATCAAAATTTTTTTGCTTTTTGGTAAAATTTAAGAAAGTTTTAGGATTATTCTACACTTTTGAAAGATTTTTTTTTATTCAAAATTTACCGCTTTTGATTCAAATTTAAAAAAAAATTCAAAGGAGTGTTTTTTTAATTGTTTTTAGTTTCCTTTTTTATCAACGACAATTACAAGAAAAATCAAAAAAATTTCTTCCGCTATTTTTACAGGCTCTGTAACAAAATAGCAATATTTAAAATAGCATGATTAAAATAACAGTATCAAATTAACAAAAAATAAAAAGAATAAATTAATCAAAATAGCATAATCAAAATAAATTATTTAAATTAACAGAATATGAACTAAAACAGCAAAAATGAGGCGATTAAAAAAACTTTTTTAAATTCTTCCGATTTTGATTTTTATCTTCTTAAAATCAAAAAGGGCAAGAAAAGTAAATTTATTGGAGGCCGTTGATGGACCAATGGTTCGTTTCGTTGGATGGGGGACCTTGAATTTTGAATTAATTGCGAACCTAGTTGATTCAAGGGTCCGGGTTCAGGTCTCCACTCCTGCCACAAAAAGTATAAAGAAAGAGTTTGAACTGAATTCAATTACAACTAAATTAACAGTCGATTCTCGTTTATGCTAACGATGCTAACGATTTTTCGAAAATAAATCTGAATTTAAAAATAAAATTCGGCTATTCTAATTGATTTAATTAATTAATGTTTATTTAAACAATTTATTAAATTTTTTGCTGTTTTGATTTATTTGAATCGAACTTGTTATTTACCTGTACAGGTAATTTGATAAATTTATTTTGAACTATTGTTATTTTGATCATGTTATTTTAAACGATGCTATTTTGTATTAATCCCATTTTTACAAAATTTTCAATTTTATTCTAGAAATTTGAAACATACTGTATTTTAACACATAAACCAACGCTTAAAAAGCTGTTGAATGCACAATCTAGCTATGATATAACACAATTAATCATACGCCTGTGTTAAAACGCCGTTTAAACGCTGTTTCTGTTTCTTTGGTGTTTTGTACCGTTTTTAGCGGGTTAAACGTGAGCGTTTTATCGCTAAAAAAACAGTAGAAAAAAATTAAAAAAACAACATTATTATGTAAAGGTTTAAGAATTTTAGAAGCGTTTTTTTCAACAAAAAAAAACACCATGAAAGATCGCCTTTTTTCTTCTAATTTTTTATCTTTAATTATAGTAAAAAACGGCGTTTTTTGTTCTCAAAGTTTTTTTTTTTTAACATTTTTTTTATTGAAAATCGCCTGGAAACATATTTATTGTGCATGGATTATGTCGCTTAATCTGTTTTTTTCACGTTTTTAAGCGTTTTTTAGGGGTTTTTTAAACCCTAATATATTAATAAAAAAAACCCTAATAGATTTGCATCCGAAAATTCTGTCGTCCACGTTTTTCTTGAGTGTTATCAATATAAAGCTCAATGATCTTATGGTCAAATTATAAGAAAAACTCCAAGGTTTAATGAGTTCGTTCCTCATTAAAAAATTTTTGTTAATTTGTTTAAAAAACCTAATCGAAGTTTTGATCAGTAAAAAATTTTAAAATTAGAAGTTTTTTTCCACCATTTAAAGGTTTAAAAATTTAAAATCTTTTTTTTTTTTAAAATAAGATTAAAAAAGTTTTTTTAAGAGTTCAACTTTCACGAGATCAAAAATTTGGGAAAACTTGTTGTTAAGGATCTTTTTTAAAGTTCCTAATTATTTTTAAATGGGAAAAAAAAAATTATATAAATTAATGTAAAAATTTTTGGTTTGTTAAAAAGAATCCATTTGAAAAACCTTACGACAAAAATCCTTAAGTTGGATTAAATTGTATGTGTATATAGGACTATGAAAGACAAGATAGACTTTTAAACAGAACTCCTTTTAAAAGTGTTTTCAGTCGACTAGCAAATCATAAAGTTTACTAAAATCAGTGGCGTAGCGCCCATCCGGCAAACAAGGGCTTGAGTCTCCCCATCTGAAAAATGGGAAGGCTCAGCCGCCCCAAAAAAATTCAATAAAATGTTTAAAATTTATCCCTTATTTTTTAATCAAAAAGCTGTTGAACTGTACTTCTCTCAAAAAGTGATTATTTAGGCTACTTAAATTATTTACATGTCGCGAATTTTATGTTAAAACTCAAGCAACTGTTATTTCTAACTATTTTAAAAAATATTTAATTTTTTTCAAAAAAGAGGTTGCTGTCTGGCTTTTCTTATTCCATTGGCTTTCCTATGAAGTCAATCTGGTAGATATGTGCCATAATAGTTTATTAGATTTTAGTAATTAACTAAAATTAATATTTTTACATCACTGGCTTGGAAAGACCAATTTAGGCATCTTTGACATATAAAATTTACATTTATTGAAATAAAACTAAAACTTTTGAACTTTTAAATTATTTCTTTCTTAAAAAACCCCTTTTGAAACTTCTGAATTATTTTTAGTGATAAAACACTAACGTTTAAACGCCTTTTAAACAGTGTTTTTGGCGTGTTTTATTTCGCTCGGGATGGGATTGCAATAATTTTATAACTTGTAAAAACCCCACTGGTTAAAGTTATTTAGTTCAAATTTTTTTGTTGAGATTTACAATTTTTGGATATTTAAAAATTTACTCTGATTTTGAATTGATTTCAAAATTACTTAAATAAGATTTTACTTTTGTTACAATTCTTAAACGATTAAAAAAACAAAGGAACATAATATTCGATTAGTGTCGACTTAATTCTCTCTTCATTGTAAATTAAAGAGAAAATTAAGTTTTTGTAATTTAAGATGAAATTTTTTAATTCCCAAAAAAAAAAATTCCTAATTTTTGATGTAACTCTGGAAATTAATCAAATTGCTTTTCAACTCAACTCAAGTCCTAAATTTTCACTAAAATGTACTCAAAAAAATTAATTTTTTTTTTGAGATTCTTTATTATCAAAATTTTTATCAAGATTGAAATTTAAAACCCAATTAAAAATATTTCTATAAAATTAACGGTTATATTTTTGCTGCATAAAGCTCAAAAAATTCACTCAAAAAGTCGCAAAAAGTCTGGATAATCGTGGGTCTCGATAATCGAGAATTCACTGTAATAAGAATAGTCTGTAACTGAGTTTATCTTTACGTTTTAATATAATTTAATTTAAAAATAGTTTATTTGAGTATATTAGAGAGAATTCGAAGTCTAATGTGTTCTGAAAGGGGGTACCCATTGTTCCGATTTGATCTATTTGCAATCCTTTTGCATGTATTTTGAGGTCTTTTAAAGGTAAAAGAATTGCAAATAGGTCAAATAGTAAGAATATTAAGAAGGATCCCCTATAAGAACCCATTAGACTTCGAATACTCTCTTATAACCCTTCCTTTCTTAAAAAAAATTCATTTGAAATGTATTTTACTTGAATCAAAATTCACTTCTTACATTTATTCTTAATAATGTGTTTGCGTCGGTTTTTCCTTTTGTGTCTGTCAGATTTTTGTGTGTGTTGATCAAACAAATTTGTGTTTACACAATATTTCCAATATCAAAATGTCATGTAAAAAGAATAAAAGGTTTAGAAATTTTATCTTAGACATGAAGAAAGTGAGCTTTTATAAAATTGAAGATAAAAAATCGAAAATAATTGTTTTCTAAAATGAAAAGTATTCTTAACAAATAGTAATTTTAAATTTAAACCTTCTGTTTAATTACAACCCGATGCTTCTTCAAAATAGGAAAACAAATTATGAAAATATTCTTATAAAAAAAATGTGCCTAGTTCTTATCAGACTGGGGCGATAAATATTATTAGAAATATTTTAATGTTGCGCAGAAAAATAAATTTTTATGAAATATTAGAAATCAATTTTTTTTTTCAATTGAAAAAAATAGATTATCTAAAAAATCTAATATTTTTTTTTCTTTTAGATTATTTTGTTTTGTGTGACAGATAATTATAAGCGTTTTAATTTTAAAAAAAAATTGATTTAGAAACTCAAAGGAATAAGAAAGAAATTAAATAAAATAACAAAATTTGGAAGAATTTACTTTCTGATAAAATACTTTTTCCAATTATATTATACAATAGCTTTTTAGTTTTTTTAGAAAAATATTATGGATTAAAAATGAATGAATTAGAAGATTATTTGGCGAATAATGTAAATGATACAATCGATACGAAAATAACCGGAAATTTTTTTATGGCATTGTTTAAATTTAATCATAATGATATAGATAATTTAGTAAAAAGTCTTAAACAAGATGATGATTATTCGGTGTACGGTATTAGACCCAATAACACAAATTTTTCCGATAGCAATAAAAATTCGCTACTTTATCAAGTTTTGAAAATAATCGATCAAAAAGAAAAATGTTTAAATACAAGACCAACATCAAGAATATCTAGTAAACCTCTTTGTATCAATAAATAAATATTGAGCTTTATTTTAAAAATTCCTCTTCCTCTATCGTTTTATCAGCCCGACTTTATTTGGGAGACCTGGTGATATTTAGAATTTTCTAAAAAAAATTTGATAAATTTAAAATTTCCAATTGAAATAAAAAATATTAAAATTTTTGACTAAATAAATACCCGAATAGAAGAAAATTCAATTATTTAATCTTATGGTTTTGATTTGCATTAAAGAGTTAAAATTAACTCTTAAAAATATAAATGGGATTATTCAGTGAAACTGTTCTAGTTCGAAAGAACACTCACTGTTAGAGTAGAAATTAAGTAAATTTAATAATAAATAATAAAGAGTTAATAATAAATTTTAGAAAAAAAGTCTGTATAAATATTGCAAACACCCGTACGTTTAGAAGAAATTCATCCCATATGCATGCTGACCCTCCTCCATTTTGTAAACTTGGTAAATTGATTTCGTTTAGATCGATCGAATCCGATTGATTCGGATCTTAACGGTAGCATTCCATTTCGAAACAACTTTGTTACCTAATAGCTAATTTTTTTAAGCTTTTAATTTTGTTAATAAAAAAACGCAGCGGAGCAAGTGGTATATTTAAAAAAAATCTATTAATTTTTTTTAAAGTTTTACCATTTAATTTTATGAATATTAGATAAACTGTTGAGCTTAAATTTCAAAATTCTATTAATATAATATTTTTATTTCTTACATTAGCCTAAGCTTAAATTTTAACAGAGAAAACAAAATCTTGGGAATCCTAGTTAAAAATATTAAATAAGGTAGGTTTATTGAAATTCTAGAATTTTTATGTTTAATTCAATGTGATTGAGTAAATTTCTAAAAAAAATAACTTAAAGTTTTCAATTTATCTATTTTTTTACATGAAAAAAAGGAAAACTATAATTATTGCAAATCTTTTTATTTGATAAAAAAGATCAAAAAAAGCTTTAGCTTTCTTTAGATACAATTCCAATTTTACCTAATGATTCACAGAAATGTTGATTATATTAAAGATGTTTTCTCACTGAATTTTTTATATTTATAAAAAAGAATTTAGAAAAATAGGAATTGGATCAGCTTTCAATTCTAAAATCAAGTCTGAAGTAAGTGTCTAATATCAAAATAAGTTCGACAGGTGAAATTCATGACCCAAAAATGGCACTATGTCAATTCATAGAAATTTTTTTCGCCGAAAATTATAATAGAATTTTTTTTCAATACTAAAACTACATACCGTTTTGTAAGAACTTTAAGAACTACGGTTAAATTTAAACATTGTTCGTGTATTTGTTAACTTTATTTTGGATTTTACTGTGACATGAAGTTAACAGTGGGAATCATGTCTGTCACAGAAAGCTAAGATCGAAAGCATAACACCCAAGGCCACTTATTTTTCTGGATCAAAATTAAGTTTCATTCCAAATTTAATTAAAATTTTAACCTTTTTTATTTTTAGATGTCAGAGTCTAATAATTTATTATGGTATTTTTTTTTAAATTTTTAATTCAAATCAATATATTTTTAATTGATTGACTTTTACTGTCAAATTAATTTTCTATGAATTTTTTCGGTGAGATAATTCTATGAAAAAAATTTCGATGAGTTTTAAGGAATTTTCTATGAAATCATTCAATGAATTTTTTTTCTGTGAAATGAGTGGCTCCCCCAAAAATGGTATTTTATCATTTTATTTTCAATTTTCATTTGCTGCTGTGTAATACATCAAGGTCAAGTTTATTAAAAGATTAAATAATCTTTATTGAACTTTATTTTCTAAATATTGTTTTTAACTTTACGTTATATGTGAAGGAAAATCCAAACCGAAAAAGTTAATCATTTTCCAAATCATATCACAATTGATAGTCGAAAACCTTACTATAGGATGCAGAAATTTATTTTGCTTCATGTTTTTTTTTATTAATTGAAAAAGAATATAACTAATTAATGACTTATCGTCAAGTTTTCATTTGTTTGAATTTTAAAATATTAGAGCTGTTATTCGGATTACCGTAATCGGAGACTGTTGACGTTAAATTATATTTTTGTTATGTGTATTATTTCGATAAACAATTTTAGTTGAATTTTAGAAATTATATTTACTATAAGAATTTTAGACATCGATTTTTTATGATATAATAAAGAAGATTTATTCATAGACAGTGTGGTTGGACCTAAAAAATGGAATTTAACTAGCTTTAAAAATCATTAGCATTGTAAAAACAATATTTCAAACTATTAATATTTTCAATTTTTTAAATTTTGTACGACCAAACTGAATTTATCTGAATTAGTCAAGTATTTTTTTTTTGCACGAGATTTAGGAAACTTTTAATTAAAAATTTAAAAAATTTTAAATCTTTTTATTAAGACCCTTAATAAATTTCGATGAAAAAATGATTGGTTTTTATTTTTTATTTCATAAATCTAAGCCACTGTTTAAAAACTATTTTTTTTTCTTTTTTTCGTCTGAATTAGTCGAAATGTTTTTTAAGCTAAATACTATGTTCCGTAAAAAGGTTTTCAACAAATTAATCAATTTTGAAGCTTCATTAAATGCGTAAAAATTAGCTTAAAATTAATTAATTTTATTAGAATTTTTTTCTCTATTACACTTAATCAAAATAAATTGCGAAATTCAATTTAAAATTGAAAAAATAAATAAAATTAGGAAATGAAAAAATTTAAAAAAAAAGTCTTTTAGAATAATCTTTTACATTTAATACATTTAATTTTAAATAAAGTTATAATTGAAAATAAGAAAAAGACGATTTGGTAGTAAGATGACAACATTTTTATCTGACCTTTCGAAAAAATGAAAAGTAAGGTGCGAATAATAGCCAAATAGGCCGGTGATGGCCCAATGGTTCGAGCCGTAATTAGCGAACCTAGTTGATTCAAGGGTCCGGGTTCAAGTCGCCACTCCTACCACAAAAAAGTTTACCCAAATAAAAAAAAAAAGTTAGGTGCGAATAACGCGGAAGCTACAGTCGAACCTTAGTATAACGAAATGGTCGGTTCCGAAAAACACCCTTTCGTTTTATCGAAATTCGTTATATCAAGACGTTATTTCATATAATTTTCTAATTTGGGATATATTTTGAGTTTCGTAATTCGAGTTTTTCGCTATATCAGGTTTCGTTATACCAAGGTTCAACTGTAATTAGAATTAGAATTTATTAAGAAGAATTTTATTCGTAAGATCCTACAAAAAAATAAAAAATCTAATAAATTTTAATTTGGTAAAACCATACTTTTGGTGGTTTCAGTAATAACTTGGATTTCATACAATTGGTTTTAACTTGATAGATAAAGATTTTTATATTCAGCATTTTCGAATAAATAAATGCTAAGTGGTACTCAAGTTGGTAATGTTTTACGTGGTAAATAATTTATGAAAAATTATTCAAATTAGATGAAAAATGAAAATAGTCTATCAGATAATTTCTATTTTCAGTGTGCGAAACTCTTCCTCTAAAAAAAATATTGTCATTTTACTTTGAGTCCGAAAAAGACTCGTTTTATGCCTCTAAAGTTAAGTTGAATGCATGCTTAGGTTTGCTTGAACATTTTCTCGTTAAATTTTATTCGTAATGATTTAATATAAAAAAAAACAGATCAAGCGACAAAATTTATTACCATAATAAAAAAAGATTTTTGAAATTGTCAGAGTTTTTTTTTATTTTTTCTTTCTAACTGTATTTTTTTTTAAGACAACACTCTTAAAATTCTAAAAACTTTACTTTTCAAATTATTGAATCGGTACTTAATAATGCCGTTTTTACCTAGTTTTTGGCAGACAAAATGCTCACGTTCAATCCTATTTACGAGATACGCACAAAATTAATAGGATAAAATTTTATTTATTTTAATTTAAGCTTTTTCTTTTTTTTATAGCTTTGGATGTAGCAACAAGCAATAATATGATACCATATGGCGAGTTATGTTTAATATTAATCGTTTTAACTCTTTGGTTATTATCAATTTTATTATGTTTAAGTAAATATCAAAAACTACGAACGATACCTCCAATGTTACCGCCTTATAGCAACGAACCAATGCACATAGAAGAGGTTAAAATAGTAAAAAATGAACAAGACACAATTATCTATCGAAAAAAGCCGAGTACTTTTCAACGATATGCAACATTAAAAAATTCAAATTTAGACTCACCAAATTTTGAAAGTCAAATTTACAATATAACTAACAGTAATCGAAAATCATTTAGAAAATCTAAAATTCGCTCTTATTCAGAGCCAAGATTGAGTGTGTATATAAATTCTGATTCAGTTCATCAACCTTATTGGTCTTATTCTAGAGAATGTAATAAACGCGTTAAATTAAAACAATTGCAACCGAGCCATGTAATGTCTTTATCAAATAATCCTACACAAACTGAAATAGTTCGTAAGAAATTTTTAAACATGACAAAGAGCTATTCACCTAATAAATTACTTTGGCAATATTCGAAAAATTTAAACAAACGAGTTTCAGATAAACGAAATTTGTACGCCAGATCTAAAAATTCAATCAGGCGTCCATTAAGTGAGGTTAAGCGATATGAAAATACATGGTCATTGAAATCATGTGATCAATCTATTGAAGATAATACAACGGTTAACAGTCAAAAAAATGAAATAGATTCATTTGACACAATTGATCAAAATCGAAATATTTTAGAAGAAATTCAAGAAACTAGTTTTATTCGTTCGAAACCCAAAAGTATCAAATTGACAAGAAATACCCATACTTTTAGTGGAAATACTCCAACAAAATCACCCGGTTTGTTAGACCCTAATTGGATACCTTTAAAAGTTCAGGAAAGCTTACTTAATTTACACTATGCACTGCATAAAAAACCTACTCTGTTACAAACAAGTCACATTAGTAAATCAGATTCGAATTTAAAAACTAGAAATACATGTAATGTTTTGGACCAATTTACAAAAAAATTGCTTAGCTTACAAAATTCACAAGAAAAGAAACACTCATGTTTATTGTAAATTTTATAATTTTTAAATAAATTTTGTTTTTAACGTCAATTTTTTTTTATTATGATCTAAATTTTTTGTTTTTTTTTACACTTTTTTTGACAAAAAAGTCAAAGAATCTGTAAATAGAACAATAAGGACTCATAAATTAATGTTCTAATCTCTATCAAAACGTTTATTCAGAATTATCAAATAATACAGTACAATCCAAAACAAAGTTAACGACCTGTTTAAACACTGTTTATACAGAACATACACAAAACAAAATCAAAGCAGAAACATTTTAAAATGGTTTTGTATCGATTTTGTTTCTGTTCTGTGTTGTTTTTGTTTCGGTTCTGTGTCGGTTTTGTGTATGCTCTGTTTAAACATTGTTTATGTTTTCGTTAACTTTGTTTCGGATTGTACTGTAAAAAGAAAGTAAAATAAATAAATTATATTTCTTAAATAGTTTATAAATTTTATTGACAAATCTTTCAAGAAAATCAATTGAATTTTTAACATAAGGTGCCCCAAGTCATTAATATTAGTATCTTTAAATTTTATTCCTCAATTGATAAGCGGTTCCGGAAATTTTTTGAATAAAAATTTAAATATATAATGATAATATCTAGCGAAGATGGTTTGGGTTTTTTAGAAAACTACTTTATTTTGAAGTATTTTTGTAAAAAACCTTATATTTAGTCATTTTTCGTTAAAAATTTAGTTTTTTTGAAACTTTAGTAGCCTTTATTTTGGTTATCATAAAACAAATTGTTCAAAATCAAAACCAATTTTTATATAGCATGGTTAACTCTATAATTCAAAATATTTTCGGAATATTTTTTATCGGGGTAGACATGAGTTATTAAGGCTCAAAAAAAGCCAAATCTTAACTAAGGTTTATGATTTGGTGCACCTTACAAAAAATATTAAAATGTCAAAATAAGTCTTTAAAGAGCAATGCAGCTTAAAAAAAGACTATTTAAGAAAGTAATATCTAAAATAAGGAGGAGATGTTTTTTACATTATTTTAGAACCGCTTTTGATTGCAACAGGAATTAGACCAGCAGGTAAGCCCCTATCCGGTCCACGGGAGCCCCTTTCAGGGGGTAAATTAAAATTTTTAGGGTTTAAAACAAAAAAAAAGTTTTAAAAATATTTTCTACTTGTTTTGAGGAATTTTTTTGTTGAATTATAATAGCTACGACACTTAATTTAAAAATATTTTATTTTTTGAATTTTTTACTTTTCTTGAACCTAAACTTTGATTTTTGATTTTTATACTATTCTTCAATCAAAATAAATTGGGTTCTGTCAATTTATACCTAATAAATCGTAAATAATACAGATTTGTTTTAAGAATTTTAGATAAAAACGAATTTTTATAAGAAAAAAAATTCAAAAGAAAAAAAGCCTTCCCAACATTTTTCTCCAAATTTAATTTTCTACAAAATGATATAAAAATGAAATCATACAAATTTTTCGTTCAAAAGTTATAATTATCTCAAGTTAAATATGGTAAAAAACTAATTTTTGAAGGATTTAAAGTTAAAAACTAAACACTATCATTTGAAAATTTTTCTATTTTCGTTTTCAGCGTCCTTGATAACCAAAATTAGGTCAAAATCAACATCGGAAATTTTTTTACCCCCTAAAAATTAAAATTTACCCCCTGAAAGGGGCTCCCGTGGACCGGATAGGGGCTTACCTGCTGGTCTAATTCCTGTTGCAATCAAAAGCGGTTCTAAAATAATGTAAAAAACATCTCCTCCTTATTTTAGATATTACTTTCTTAAATAGTCTGTGTTTAAGCTGCATTGCTCTTTACTTGATGATAATTGCACGTGTCATCATGTAATAATTTTTCTGATTTGTAACTAGTAAAATTTATACCAAAATAAATCTCAGTTAATGCACATACTTTTTTTTTTCAATATTAGTTTATATTTCAAATAGAATTAAAATTTGATAATTTTTTGAAAAATTGCGCATTTAAATTTAAAGCTTAAGTAATTTCAACAATCAAAAAGCATGGCTAATGTTCAAATACTTTTAGTAAACATATTTTATAATAAAATAATTTTGGTAATAATTGAATTAATTTCTTTATGAAAATCAATATTAAATAGATGTTGTTGAGATCCCAATCATATATCTATTTCTTGCAAATAAAAAGTATTTCAGTTATTTTCTATTGAATAATTTTTCCTTCTTCCATTTTCTTAATAATTATAATAAATTTAAACTAAATATAAGAATTTTCAAAGAAAAATTATAATTTAATTTCAATTGTACTTTGCACTTTTTCAATTTTTTTAAGATCGTAAAATTTTTATATTTTTTTTTTCAAAACTGAATCCTCGATTTCTTTTGTACCTTTGGCAAAAAAAAAAAAATTTATTTTGAACACATCAGGTTTTTTTTTTCTTTTTTTATACGCAATTAAAATCCAACAAAAAAAATCATAATTTTCTTTTCTCAATTGAGCTTAGTTAGGAAAAAAAAAATAGACACGAATGAATTCTTGAAATCATGCAGTAATAAAAAAGTTAAAAAATTTGGTAAATAAAATTTTTTTTTAGTTAAAATTTCATTAAGTTATCTCGATTCTAGTTAAATTTAATCTTCTAAGTCAAAATTTAAAAAAGTAAAATTTTAGGTTAAAAGTAATCTTGACGTAGAATTAAAGCGTTAAAATGATAAATTCTCGTTAATATTATCTTATCATAAAATAAGTCTCTAGATAACGCTTCAAAAAAAATAGAAATGAAATTAAAATATTCATCGACTTCATTTCTTAATAAGAAAGATAAAATTAAATTTAAAATTAAAGATTAAAATCTAAAGTTTAAAATTTTCTTTCTTTTTTTTAAGATTCCCCCATCATGTACCTTGAGCTAAAAAATATTAACAACAAAAAAACTAGGCGTGTTTTTAAAAGTATATTTAGTTAAAATAAAGCTTCGATGGGGTGTATTCGCTTCTTTCTGAATGAGTTGCATTTTTTATCCAGGTATCATAGCGAATTAAGTAACACAGTATAAAAATGTTTAACGTTAGAAGAGAATTAAAAATTCTTAAATTTAACTTTCAACCATTTCAAACTTCAAGTTGCTAAAAAAAAAAGCATCCTTTTATAATTTTATTTCTCATTTATTTGATGATGCAAGAAAAAATATAAAAAAATTTTATTCATCGAATTTAGCTAAACTTAGACTAATTTTAACGCTTAATTTTTCTGCGCACTTTTTTATGAAAAAATTTTAAAAAAAAAATTTCAAAGCGTCACTTTTATTAATACTTTTCAAAAATCATTTTCTAAAATAATAAAAAAATAAAATTTTCTTTAAGATTTTTTTTTTTAAATTAAACAAAATATGTATTCTTTAAATCGAAAGTGTCCACAAGCGTTTCGATTAGTTCAGAATAATCAATCGAAAAAGAGCACTAAACGCTTGAAAGAACACTTTTTGAATGCTCATAATAGAGATCTCATTTCACAATCCTTATATTCGACATCAAATGGCCAAATAATTAAACCAATTAAAAAATTAATGGTTGCCAATCGTGGTGAGATTGCCATACGTGTCTTTCGTGCTTGTACTGAATTAAATATTCGAACTGTGAGTATTTATTCGGAACAAGACGAAGGTCAAATTCATCGTATCAAGGCTGATGAATCTTATTTGATCGGCAAAGGTCTACCACCAGTTCAAGCTTACTTATCCATTCCAGAAATAATTAAAATAGCTAAGGAAAATGACGTTGAAGCAGTTCACCCTGGTTATGGTCTCTTATCCGAATCAGGAGACTTTGCTAAAGCCTGTATTGATAATGAAATTCGTTTTGTCGGACCATCTCCAGACGTCATGTATAAAATGGGCAATAAAACAGAAGCTAGAAAAGCTGCTATTGGTGCTGGTCTTAAAATTATTCCAGGTACAGCTAATCCAATAAACAATGTTGAAGATGCTAAAAAATTTGCACAGGAACATGGATTACCAATAATATTTAAAGCTGCTCACGGTGGTGGAGGTCGTGGTATGCGTGTGGTCAAATCCATGGATGAATTAGAAGAAAATTTTCAACGTGCTACATCTGAAGCCAAATCGGCATTTGGCAATGGTGATGTATTCATTGAGAAATTTATTGAGAAACCAAGACACATTGAAGTACAAATAATGGGTGATAAATACAATAATGTTGTTCATTTGTACGAAAGAGATTGTTCTGTTCAACGTAGACATCAAAAAGTTGTTGAAATTGCACCAGCTCCATGTTTGCCATCAGAAATAAGAGATAGAATAACTCAAGACGCTGTACGTTTAGCTCAACATGTCGGCTATCAAAATGCCGGTACTGTTGAATTTTTATTAGATCAATCAGGTCAACATTATTTCATTGAGGTAAATGCTCGTCTTCAAGTTGAGCATACAGTAACAGAAGAAATAACTGGTGTTGATCTAGTCCAGACTCAAATTAGAGTAGCCGAGGGTCATTCACTTAAAGATTTGGGTCTTGAGCAAAAAAATATTAAAATTCATGGCTCGGCTTTACAATGTCGTATGACCACTGAGGATCCGGCTAAAAATTTCCAACCTGATAATGGTCGTATTGAAGTATACAGAAGTGGTGAAGGTATGGGTATTCGTATCGATTCGGCTAATGCATTTACCGGTGCTGTTATAACACCATATTACGATTCTTTATTAGTTAAAATAATAGCTCATGCACAAAATCATCCAGCTGCATGTGCCAAAATGATTCGTGCATTAAAAGAATTTAGAATTAGAGGAATTAAAACAAATATTCCATACTTATTAAATGTTTTAGAGAATGAACAATTTCTAAAAGGAGCAGTTGATACCTCATTCATAGATCAAAATCCTCAGTTATTCAATTTTAAACCATCTCAAAATAGAGCTCAAAAATTACTCAACTACTTGGCTAATGTAGTTGTTAATGGTCCATCAACTGAATTGGGTACAAATTTAAAGCCAGCTGACATTGAACCAGTTGTTCCAGAAGTCACTACTAAAAATACAACTGGATGGAGAGATGTTTATTTGAGAGAAGGAGCTAAAGGATTTGCTAAAGCAATTAGAGATCATACTAAATCAACTAATCAATTAATGTTAATGGATACAACAATGAGAGATGCTCATCAGTCATTATTAGCTACAAGAGTACGTACTCACGATATGAAACGTATAGCTCCATTTGTCTCCAATCATTTTGCTAATTTATACAGTTTGGAATGTTGGGGTGGTGCTACATTTGATGTTAGTTTAAGATTTTTACACGAGTGTCCATGGGAGAGATTACGCGAATTAAGAAAATTAATTCCAAATATTCCATTTCAAATGTTATTGAGAGGAGCTAATGCTGTTGGCTACACTAATTATCCAGATAATGTAGTCAATGAATTTTGTAAATTAGCTGTTCAAAATGGCATGGATGTATTTAGAGTTTTTGACTCGTTGAATTATGTTCCGAATTTAGTTGTTGGAATGGACGCAGTAAACAATGCTGGTGGTATTGTCGAGGCTGCCATCTCGTACACTGGCGATGTCAGTGATCCAACGAGAACTAAATACAACTTGAATTATTATGTTGATTTGGCCGATCAATTAGTTAAAGCTGGTACACATGTTTTAAGTATTAAAGACATGGCTGGTTTATTAAAACCAAAAGCTACTTATATGTTAATTGATGCCATACGTCAACGTCATCCTGATGTACCCATTCATTTACACACACACGATACAGCTGGTACTGGTGTTGCTAATTATATGGCTGCTGCTCAAGCTGGATGTGATGTTGTAGATGTTGCTGTTGATTCAATGTCTGGTATGACATCACAACCATCAATGGGTGCTGTTGTTGCTTCTTTACAAAATACTGAACGAAACACACAAGCTGACATGAGCTCAGTTCATAAATACTCATCGTATTGGGAACAAACACGTCTTTTATATGCTCCATTTGAATGTACGACAACAATGAAGAGTGGTAATGCTGATGTTTATATGAACGAAATTCCAGGTGGTCAATACACTAATCTACAATTCCAAGCATTTAGTTTAGGTTTAGGTTCTCAATTTGAAGAGATCAAGCACGCTTATACAGAGGCCAATAAATTATTAGGCGATATTATTAAAGTAACACCATCGTCTAAAATTGTAGGCGATTTAGCTCAATTTATGGTACAAAATAAATTAACTAGTGAGGATGTTTTGAACAAAGCTGAGGAATTATCATTTCCAACATCAGTTGTTGAGTACATGCAAGGTTTAATTGGTCAACCACCAGGTGGATTCCCAGAACCATTGAGAACTAAAATTTTGAAAGGAAAAAAACGCTATGACACTAGACCAGGCAGCGATTTACCACCATTGAACTTTGAACAAGTTAAACAAAATTTAATTGAAAAATATGGCGAAGTTGTGACTGATTGTGATGTTATGAGTTATGTTATGTTCCCAAAAGTTTTAGAAGAGTTTTTGGAATTTAAACTCAAGTATGGTCCAGTTGATACTTTAAATACGAGAGTATTTTTCGTTGGACCTAAAATAGCTGAAAGCATTGATATACCAATTGAAAAGGGCAAGACTTTACATGTTAAAGTATTGGCTATTGGAGATTTGAAAAAAGGCGAAAGAGAAGTTTTCTTCGAATTAAACGGTCAATTGAGATCTTTGTTTGTCAAAGATAAATCAGTTCAAAAAGACTTGAAAGCTCAACCAAAAGCTGTTAAGGGTCAAAAAGGTTCTATTGGTGCACCAATGCCTGGTACAGTTATAGATATTAAATGTAAAGTCGGTGACACAGTTAAGAAGGGCGATACTCTAGTTGTACTAAGTGCCATGAAAATGGAAACTGTTGTTAAATCGCCAGTTGATGGTAAAGTCAAAAAATTGGCTGTACAAAATGGTCAAAAATTAGAAGGTGATGATCTTTTGGTCGAAATTGATGCTTAGAGCAAAAATTCGACATTTTTTTTTTATTTTAAAGCAAATTTACTTTATTTAGAATAACTGTTATATTTATTTTTCGTTTTTAAAATGATTTTAGTTTAATTTTTTAAATTTAATAAAATTGAATACTATTTAAACTTTTATATACCTTTGTTATTTGATAACTTGAATAAAAAATTCATCCCACTTTATTCATAAAGTATCAAGTTAAGTAAATTAAACGAAAAAAAAAGAAAATTATGAGGTTGCTAAATTAAAAGAAATGTAATGGAGTATTTTAATGGCGCCTTGTTGCTTTGACAGACAATTGGCTTGGTCAATTAAAAAAAATCAAAAGATACAAACTAAATTTATTTTTCAAATTCGAAATTAAATTCTAATCTAATATGTTTAAGGAAACAAGATCCTTTTAATCGAGAATATTTATTCGATAATAATTTTTAGAAAAATATTTGGGTCTTTCCTGTTAAGTGACTACAATGGTCACCAAATCCTTGACCGGCGTTTTTGTGACTAGGATTTAATAAAAGAATAATATTATGTGACCAATATTTGTGAAATGATTATGAAAGTAGTGTTGTGAATTTTTTTTTCCGAAATCGACTCGAGTCGACTCCCAACACGATTTATTAGACCATTTTAAAGAGTGACAACGATTTTTTTGACCTTAAATCCTCCTTTTTCGTGGACGAAGATCAATCAGATAAACTTAAATTAAGTTATTTATCCAGTCTATAAATTAATAAATCAAAATTAAATGTTTTCTTTGAATGAGTTGATCTTCTAAACTAATCTTTAAGTCATTGTTAAGAAAGGTTTTTATGGCAATCCTTTTCATCTTCTAAAAATTCTTAGCAAACACAATTTAAAAAATTAGATACAGAATTTGCTGAATGTTTTAAAATTTGAAAGTTCTGAAGCAAAAATTGTAAATAATTATAAAAATATGTGACTAGTATGGTAACAAGTGCTGGTCACACAAATAAATAAATATTTTAAATTTCTTAGTTTTTTTTGAGACTGAAATTTGGCTTTTTAACAATCAACAGAGCTATTTTTTTAATTTGAAGTTTCATATGGTTGAATTTATTTTCTTTAAGAAAACTTGCATTTCTTGCGGTCTCTGATAATAAAGTACCTAATTACTTACTAAGACTAATTTAAACATTCTAAATTCTTTTTTGTTTTTCTTTTCTATCTTTATTTGACGATGAATTTCTTTATCTGAACAAATAGTTTTTCCCGTTTTCATCTCTTAGAGCTCTTGTAAACTTATGAAGTCTTTAATGCACTGCTGCTAAATTAAATTGTTGTCTAAATAACTAATTCTTCAGCAAAACCAAAATTTTTCTACAGTAAAATTAAAAGAGTAAGGATACGACGTTTATTCGGGAGCCGCGTAGTTGTTTTTTTAGAACATAAAAAAATAATAACTTACCGAAAAAAAATCGACGAGGAAGGGATTCGAACCCTCGCGTGCAAAACACAATGGATTAGCAGTCCATCGCCTTAACCACTCGGCCACC
>NTPY01000620.1:1118313-1156025 GCA_002922825.1 Brachionus calyciflorus
AAGTCTTTAATGCACTGCTGCTAAATTAAATTGTTGTCTAAATAACCAATTCTTCAGCAAAACCAAAATTTTTCTACAGTAAAATTAATAGAGTAAGGATACGACGTTTATTCGGGAGCCTCGTAGTTGTTTTTTTAGAACATAAAAAATTAATAACTTAGTGAAAAAAAATCGACGAGGAAGGGATTCGAACCCTCGCGTGCAAAACACAATGGATTAGCAGTCCATCGCCTTAACCACTCGGCCACCTCGTCTTATAATTTAAAATTAACTTAAATTCACAAACAAAACGACAAAAAAAAAAACAGTTTGTTTGCTAAAATCCTAAACAAGAAAAATAAATTTGAATTTTTTAAACGATTGACCCAAAGAATGTTTATTTCGCTCTATTTAAATACGAAATTAAAAAAATTTATCTAAATACAAGGCAACTTTTTGAAAAAAAGAGACATTTGAGAGTCAAAAAAAAATTAAAAAAAGAAAGAACCGCTATTTTTAGCTCTTTTGTAATAATTAAAAACTTTTTTTTGACTCTTTAAGGCTCCGTTTTTTAGAAAACTTTCCATAAGAATATTTAAATATAAGAAATATGGTTTGGATTTGAAAAAAAAGCTAACATAATGCAAAATTTAAGGAATTTATTTCAAGATTAAAAGTTAACTATTGTTCCAAAAAAAACGAAAAACACTAAAAACGAAAAAAACGAAGAATTCGTTTTTATTTTCAATTTAGTGTTTTTTCAAAAACGAAAAAAAAACGAAAAAATTTGTGTAAATGTATAATTATTGTCTTTTGCGTGGAAGGTTAGAAGCGAAATAAGATTTTCAATCATATTATTCAAATCCATGATCAACAGAGGTTATCAAAATGCTCACTTATATTTTTACTATTATCTTTTTGTGATTCAAACGATTATAAATTTGAATAAAAATACTTTAAAGCATCAAGCTTATTTGATCAACCTGATTTATAAATATACCCAAAAAAACACAAAAAAAGTGATTTTACAGTTTAAAGTTACACATTTAGTTAGTTTTAGAGTTAGTTTTCGTTAAAACTTTATTCAGTTAAGTACTCCATTACTTCCTTCTATTTTAAGTAAACAGTATGGTATAAGTAGTCTTGATCCAGAAAGATTGAAATATAACAGTAAATCTAATGGAGATCAACTCTGGATTTTTAATGAATAAAAATCTTTAATATTAATTTTCGACAAAATTTTGGCGCTTTGTTTTTCGTTTTTAGTTTCATCTAAAAAATTTGTTTTTTTTCGTTTTCACAAAAACAGTAAATTTAATTTTAAAAACGAATTCTTCGTTTTTTTCGTTTTTAGTGTTTTTCGTTTTTTTTTGGAACAATAGTTAAAAGTTATTTGATTATATAAAATATTTTTATTAAGAAAAAAGGAAAAAAATTAAAATATTGATTGAAAATTAAAAAAGTAAAATAATTAAGTATTCGAAACGGTTAAAATTATTTTAAAAAACTCATTGTCATAAAAAAAATTAAAAATTATTTTCTTGTGCTTGTCTTGATTTTTTCCTCTCTAGTAACTGACGCTTCCATTCAGGCATATTTGAATCCTCATTTGTTTGTCTTAAAACTCTATACTCAGTCACTTTTTTTATATTTTCTAAAGTTTGCTCAAATTTTGAATTCACTGTTTTAGGTGTTTTTAAATAAGCCAAATTTGATGATAATGATGAAGAATTTTCATTCTTTTTTCTCAATTGACTATTCAACTCGTCCATAAAATTAAATTGCTTTCTGGAACGATCGGCGGGTTTTAGAAAACCAAACGGGCTTTTTTCTTTGATTGGTTCTTTATTTACCATGTTTGTCCAATTTGGCAAAGGCGGCGCCGGCGGTGGTACAATCGACGTTGAAGAATGTAAACTAATTGTTGTAATATTATTATTATTTTGATCTGGGCTCATAAAATCTGAATCGAGTTTATTCACTGTTTTATTAGAATCCGAGTAGACAGTCGTATTATTTATAAATATTTTTGTTGAAAGTCTCGATTCATCCGATTTTTCATTTTCAAATTCAGCTATACATTTATCTAATTCATCAATAGCTGATACTTGTGTCAAATCGGCCATACTATTCGGTCTTGAATTATGAACTATTTGAACAAATGCTTGTTTTTTTGTGTATGTTTTTGAATTTATTTTGTTTAGCTCTTCAATTTTTTCCAAGTCTGATGAAGGCGTTGAAGATGGTACTTGAGTCATATCAGAGAAAAGTGGCGACTGAACGCTATTTATTAAAGAAGTTGGAGATTTACGTAAAGATCTGTTAATCAAAGATTTTTGTTTCATCAATTCTAATTTTTCTGAATTTAATTTTTGAACTTCGAATTTTCTTATTTCTTCTCCTAATTGTTTAAATCCATTAGCCATTGCTATGTCTGATGCACTCATTCCTTCACTGTCCCTCAAACTAACATCGCATTTATTCGCTATTAATAATCTTGCACATTCTAAATGTCCACCTAGTGCTGTGTCATGCAATGGTGTATTTCCATATTTATCAAGGCGTATCTCTGCTTTATTGTTTAATAAATAAGCGACTAATTTCGAATTGCCATTTACACAAGCATAGTGTAATGGAGTCGCACCATTAAAATCTTTTTCGTTAATATTTGCATAGTATTCTTCGATCTGAAAGTCAAAAGAAAATTTTTTAAATATTAGGAAGCTTTATTATTTAAATAGAAAATAAATTTCTTTTTTTAATTAGTTTTTTAGAGTCAACTCGGATCAAGTAACATGTATTTTTTATTCACCGTGCCAACAAATTTATTTAAGTGCATCAAATAATTTAAGTGTATAATTCTTTATTGAATACTATACTTCTTTAAGAACCCGCACAAAAAGTAATAAGTTAATTCTAGTCTTTGATGTTAAAAATTTTTGTTTTTTAATTTTTTTAGGTTAATTTAGTAAAACTACAATGTAAATGAAAACTATTTTCCTTACCAGCATTCGAACCATATCTAAATCACCAGTTTGACAAGCAACATGAATAGAATTCATTCCATCTTCAGCCCTTATATTTATGTTAGCTCCAGACTTAATCAAATATTTGACAATTGGAATATTGTTTTCTTGTATAGCTAGATAAACAGGCGTAACCCCATTTATCATTTGACAATTTACATAATTTGGTACTATTTGAATCAAACGTCTTAAAGATTTAAATGCATTTGATGAAGCTGCAAAATGATGGCATGTAGCTCCATTGAAAGTCATTGCTTTTGCACCTTTATTTCCTTCGTACTGAATCAACCAATCAATTAGCTCTATTTGGTCGAACTTCGAAGATAAGTGCCAGATGTTTGCGCCATTTGAGTCTTTGAATGAGGTTGATAAACTAGTATTTTTTAGCAACCATTCGATAACATCGATTCGGCCTTTAACAGCTGCATCATGAAGACATGTAGCTCCAACTTCAGATACTAAAAACGGGCAAACATTTTTTTCAATTATTAAATATTCCAAAATGTTTAAGCATCCATTTCGAGAAGCATAATGAAGACAACTAAATAAAATAAAAATTGAATTTTTCAAAATAGAATTAATATAGTTGAAGAGTATAGAGACCTTGCTTGATTCTTATCACGTATAGACTCAATTTGTTCCCGATTACAATCATCAAGAAAAGCTTTTAAAAGTTTGAAATCGCCACGGCTGCAAGCTTTTAGTATTTTTTCATTTTCCATTTTTTTTTGAAGAAAATACAAAAAATTTAAAGAACGAGAAGAGTTTCAAATTTCAAGAGTAAAATAACTGAATTTTTCAAGTCATATGTTTCAATTTTTTTTCAGCTTTTTTGTTTGATATTTGTTTTTATTTCAAGCAATTTGAATTTGTTTTCAAAAGATGATTAGTTTTTTATTTTTTTTTTTTAATTTTAAATTGAACATATTTTTATTTATCTGAAATGTTAGAAAATCGATAATTTGCTTCAACTATTTCCACTATTTAATAATATTGATATTATGAATAATGTCATTTTTATTTTTTTTTTAATTTCAAATCGATGAAATAATAATCTATACTTCTCATATTTAAGTTGATCTTTATAAAAACTTGAAGACATGATTCACTTGTGCGAATCATTAAAATTTTTTGAATTTTCTACTAGGCTCTAGAGGGCTAAATAGGATTGAGTCGCTATAACGTCACACTCTAAAATACTTTTATTATATTAATCTTAGAAATATATTCTAATATATTATAAACCGGTTTTCTGTATAAAACCAGTTTGGCCAAAATTTGGGACTAAAAGCCCTTCATGAATACTCGGAATATATATATTCAATTAAAGGGAATAAAATTCTCTATCTTTCGACTTCATAAAATGTAAATAAAATTTTTAAAATTAAGATCAAAAAGGATTTTAACGGGCTTTTAAAAACGATTTTAAAAACCGATTCCAAAACCGGTTTAATTTAATTTTAAATTCAGCGTTAACTCATAAAATTATGTTTGTGGTATCAAATGATATAGAATTTAATTCTCTGCAATTTGGTATATATTCCGAGTATTCATGAAGGTCTTTTAGGTCCGAAATTTCAACCAACCCGGTTTTATACAAAAAAAAGATATCAGTAAACAAGCATCGTCTTAATTAGTTTTTAAAAAAAAGCACATTAGACAGCAAAATTAGGTATATTTTGAAACAACATGTTCGCAAAATGGGTGATTCGTTAGCTGAAAACTTATCAATATTTAATTAAAAAAACTTGAAAAAGACATAAATAGAATAAAGAACTTTGATTTATTTTATTTAAACTGACTAAGTTTTTATAATCCGAACAATAAAATTTTGAATAATATCGTAAACTCGCGTATTTAACCACAGTGGTAAAAAGCGAAATTTCGTTTTTTTTCCATGCATCTATCCTGTGTTTTGGATTTTTTTTCTAAATACTTTTGACCGAATTTTTAATTTTGATACCGCATTTAAAACGCAAAAAAACTTTATTTTGAATAAAAAAATTAAATTCCAAATTTTTATTAAAATAATTATTTTCTAGTTTATATGCATGATCTATAAGTGAAATTTTAATTTTAAGTCGAAATTTTTTACAATTTTCAAGGCAAATGATGATATGGGATCATAAAGGAAGATATTTTAATTCATTACTTTGAAGATTATTCTATTTAAATTAATAGTAAAAGCCAATTAAAGATGAAAATGACTCAATGAGTTCAGTATACTGAATTTGAAGAAACACCGCTGTGGTTAAATACGCGAATTTACGGTACTTTTTTTTAGAACTCTGGCTTTTCTTAACATCATCTTACATTCTTCTGAAATTTTTTAAAAAAATTAATTTATAATTTGAATCAATCAGAAATAGAGTTTATTTTTTAAGGTTTTACCTTTCTAATATAAAGCATAATAATCTTGCCTCTTAAAGGAGCATATCTCATTTGATAACTTAATAGGCATATAAGAAGAAGGTTAAATCCTGCATGATTTAAATTATTTAGAAAATAGTTTGATGTTCCATAAGACCTCTCTTAATTTCTTTAACTTTGAAAGCTAATTTTTATTAAAAAAATAGAAAATCAATTAAATAAATTTAATATTAAAAAAATCAATAATTTATAATTAAGTTTATTAAGACTTGATTTTTTCAATAACAATCAGAACTTAAATCAATTAAAAATATTTCGATTATTTTTAAACTGAGCTAAAAATAACATTTTCCATTTAGACAAATAGCAGACCCATTTCTTGTTGAACAGTCAAGTGCACTTATGCAACTAATTTCATTTAAAATAAAATTTTTTACTCCATTGGAACTTGAACAACTTGAGTTTATAGTTGAATTGTAAACTTGAGTATAATAAGTAATCATTATTGAAGCTTAAAAGGTTTAAATTTTTAAAAAAATTCAATTTATTTATTTGATAATAATTGGAAATTTACCAAGTAGGGTCAAATAAATGACGTTGAAATGGAATATAATAATGGTTGCAATTATACAAAACTTATTCGCCATCTTATTAAATAAAAAACACTTAATTTATAAAATAGTTTTAAAGAAAATTTTTTTGAAATTTATTTTATTTACACTAAATTTGAATAAGTAAACAATAAAATGTTTCGAAACGATTTCGTTACGACATTAAGATTATATTAAATTAAATGTTTGAAAAAAAAGTTAGAAATCAGACTTAGGCTTAGCTAAGAACTAAAAAAAAATTGTTTTCATTTAAAAATTAAAATGTCGCCAAGACTAATTCAAACCATTTTTATTTCGCTTTTCAACTTGACCATTCTTTTGATAGTGACCATTTTTTGCATAATAATTATCAAAACAAATACTTCAACATGTAAGTTTTGCTTTTTTAAAAATTAAATTTTTATAAAATTTGAATTCAAGTGATTGGTGGAACGTGTACGTCTGATAGTAATTGCAAAGGCTACGAAACTGGTACCGTTTATTGCAAATGTGGAACTTGCTCGTATGATTTTAAATCAATTTTTGTTTGTTTTTTTTTCTTAAGTTTTTTCTCTTCTAGATGCATTGATTCGACAAAATATGAAGCGCCATCAACGAGTTATTCGGGGAGCAATTATAGATGCTTTGTAAAATCTGGTTATTCGTGTTCTTCTGATAGCGAATGTGAAAAGAGTTGTATTTCATCAGTTTGTTCTTAAAGCATTTATTTAATTAAAAAACATGTTCATTTTTTTAATTTTGCATATTCTTTTACAAGATTTTTATAAAAAATATTTTAATTTATTAAAATTATTTAGAATTTAAAAAATTTTTTTTTGAATAAAAATATATCAGGACTTTAAGGCGACAATTTAAGAAAAAAAATAATACAATCTTTAGAGCGAGTTCATATGTTTCTTTAATTCTATTGATTGGTAGACAAATACATAGGTAAATAAATAAGGCTAAGTTTTTAGGTTTTTATATCCTACTTAAATAATCCAAATTCTGTAGGATTAAAGAGTCAATGCTTAAAGAATCCGATTCAAATGAAACTCCATATTTTTTTAATTTACAAAAAGAAACTGAAGTAGAAAAACTTGAGGAAAAAAAGCATTTGCATGAATTAAGAATTAAACTATATAAAAGAATTGCAATGGCAAGCAGAAAAATATTTTCAACCAAGTAAATTAAGTAAAACTCAAAATATTATGATTAATAAAGAAGGAACACTAATCAAACTGAATTGACTAATATTAATAATGACAATAGAGACCGGATAGACTTCTTTAAAATTAATTTAAATTACGAAATTTTTTTAATTATTTTTTATTGGTTTTTATAGTTTCAACCTTTTTTTTATTTCGTAGTTTAATAATTTGTTTACAAATCATTTCATGATAAATTTAAAAATTTAATTACGAAATTTATTTAGAAAAAGTAAAGTAGAAAAAAAACTTGGCATGTTAGTGATTTGAATAAAACAAGAAAAAATTAATTTTTTAAAGATTTTCGATTTTTAATTTGCCCAATCATATCTAAGTTTTGCCATATTGTTACATGTAACTATAACCGAGATCGGATAACCGAAAATTGGAGATTTTTTTCGAAAAACTATCTAATAGTAACTTTAAAAATTAAATCTCCTTAATTTCGTCTATCCTAACAAAATTTATCAAAAATTTTATTTTTCGGTTTTTGTTTTTCAAAAATTTTAAGGGTTGATTTTATTTCATTTACCGTTAAATAAAATGTTAGAAGTTGAATGGTGACTGGTTGTTGTTTTATAGCCTATATTTATTGCCAAGTTTAGAAATCTGATGTCAATTAGGTTTTTAAAATTGAAGAAAAGATTTTTTATAATGGTATAACGGTAATGGGAATGAGATAAACTTTAAAAGAATGTTTTAGAAAATAATTTATTCATCATGATGAGATTTTTTAGATTTTTTTTTCTTTTTTTTAACACTTGAGGTGTCTTCAATTGGCGCTATAACCTCAAGTGTTGTTTCAGTTTGTTCAATTATTTCTTCTTTTTTACGTTTTTTGTCTTTTTTTTCTTCTGAATTTAATTTATTTAATAATTTATCGGCCAATATTCTTTCTTGCTCTTCTAATCTTGCTAATTTACCATTCATTTTTATGCCATGTCTTGCTCCCCTTAGAAAAAAAATACATTTAAAAACATTACTTTATTTTTAAAAGCTTTATTCACTTGTGTGCTGTACGACCTTCGCATAACTTGAACAAATCTTCATCACTAACTTTTTTAACTTTCGATTCCTTTTCCTCACGTTCTTTTTTTTCTTTAGCCTCTCTTTCTTCGTCAGTTTCTTTTTTTTCTTGCTTTATTTCCTGACCATCGACTAAAGTGCTTTCCTTTTGAAATCTTGAATAAAAAAAACTTTTGCGATTTAATGCGTTGTTCGGTTTGGTTTCTGTTTTTTGACCGATTCGTTGTTCAGCGCCTTCAATACCTTTCGCTGTTGTATTGTATAAATTTTCCCACCAATTATTTGTAAATTGTTCAGCTAGATTAAAACCTACGCCAGTTGTGTTAAATTTTAATGAGACTTTTATCGGGGCTGACATACCCTGATTATTTTTACCGATACCATCCCCTAAAATTTCGATAAACTGTGATATTTCATTAATATAACTAAAAATGAAATTAAAAAGAAAAAAATTTGATATGGCAACTTTTTTTTTAATGAAACATTTTTTTTTTCAAAGTTTGAATTAGATTAGCCAAAGAACCCTTATTAAATAAAATTTAAAAAATTAAAACCAAATAAATTACCGTAAACTCGTGTAAACAACCCCAGGGGTAAAAACCGAAATTTCGCTTTTTTCCCATAAATCTATCCAATGTTTTGAATTTTTTTTTAAAATACTTCTGATGCGGTGTTAAAACCGAATTTTTAGTTTTAATGCTGCATTAAAAATGCAAAAAACTTTATTTTAAATAAAAAAATTAAATTCCAAATTTTTTAAAAAAAAATCAATTTATAGTTTAAATGCATGTTTTAAAAGTGAAAATTTAGTTTTAAGTCGATTTTTTTTTTCAATTTTTTAAGTAAAATAATGATGTAGGATAAATGAGAAAGAGAACCATCAAAAGTATTTTGAAAAAAGTTCAAAACACAGGATAGATGTATGGGAAAAAAGCCAAATTTCGGTTTTTATCCCTTGGGTTGTTTACGAGAAGTTACGGAAATAAGTGGTTAATCTATAGTTAAGAACTAAATTTTAATTTGGTAAATCCAGTGACCAGTTTAGTTCCTTGAAATTGGGAAATTCTCTGTTAAGTTTAATTTGAAATTTTTCAAAATAATTTTTTTTAATAATTTTTCGAAAAAAATTTTATTTAATTTCAAATGAGATAATTGTTTACCCACAATGGAAAATCTGTTACCCACAAATGATATACTGTTACCCACAAAAGTGAAACTTTTAAACACAAATGACTGTTCAGCACAATTTTTTTGTGTTAATAAGGAATTATTTATTTTCGAAAAACAAAACTGAAAAATACAAATTTTAAAAAGTTAATTTGAATTTTTTTAGAATCTTTTTAAAATAAAATAATTAATTTAATATTATCAAATTTTCTAGTTTAAATATATTTTAAAATTTTTTCCAATATTTTTAAAATTTGACTAACAAAACATTGACTCCGATAATTTTAATACCCTAGCGCTAGGTTCAGGGGCTTTTTGATTTCCAAAAACCATAGGAATATCGGTAGGGATAATTTAAATTTAATCAAATATTTTTTTTGTGTTTAAAAATGATTTGTAATTTGAAAAATTTATGTTCAAAAGCTAGTATGTTTTTGTGCTAAAAAGTTTTATCAACGATAAAAAAAATTGTGAAAAAAAGTTTTGAAAATTGTGTAATTAAGTTTTTGTCTTGTTGGAATTCATTTTTGTGGCGAAAATTTCTTCGTTGTGGGTAACAGTTTTTTCATTGTGGGTACTAGGTAGACCCATTTCAAATTTAAAAAAAAATTATATTTTTTACATGTTTAATACAGCATAAAAAAGGAAATATCAGGTTTAGTACCGACTTAAAAGCATTCTGTAAAAATTTCCAAAAACCGTATTAAATGCGGGGTAAAAATCAAATTTACGATTTATTTTTTTTTTAATTCTTATATAATATTTTTGGGCTATTTTGATTTAAAGTTAAAAAGAAAAAAGCTTTATTAAAAATTTTTAAACAACCAAACTCGTTAAAAATCTTTTTATCTCGGTAAATTACTTTTTATTATTATTTTTGATAAATATTCGAGAATTTTCAAACAATTTTTCACGATTCAAAAATTAACCTTAAAAAGAATTAATTTTAACTTAAATTTACCGAGCCTAAAAATCCTAGCCGATGCTGACGATGACGAAGATTTTATCAAAAAGTATCGGAATTATGACTTTACATTATACTATACTTTCCATTAGAGTATACAGGAAAAATGTCATACTTTATATACTTCTTGTATATTTTACTCTAGTGTCTTTTAATCATATTTTCTTGTACTTTTGAAAATTTGACGATTTCTGAAAAAGTAAAAAAGTATAAAATTACCCTTTATATACTTCTCCTAAAATTGGTCAATTTGGTATTATTTCTTTAAAAAAGCTATTTTTGTGCTGTTTTTGATTGATTCTGAAAAAGTATACTTATTCTCACATACTTTTAGACCTTCTTTATTCTTTATACGCTTTAACAAAAAACTATTTTTTACGCTTCTTTGTCTTCATTTCAATAAAAAAACTAAAAGTAAAACTGATTTTAAACAAAAACTAGTATGGCCCGTTGCTTCGCTGCCGGTTCAAAATAATTAAATAAGTCTTTTATGGTTAATCTTTTCAAATTTAAATTTGTTTTAAAAATAAAATTATTTTAAATTATTTACAGAGCTGCTATAATTTGATGAATACACCATCTTTTATGTAAATATTGGTAAATTCACAATACTTTACCATATTTTAGGTAAAAAACGATAATCTTTAATACGAAATTTTTGGTAAAATAACGATATTTATGGGAATTTATGTAATATTTGGTGTAAAAAAAAATTCTAAAAATATTTTAAAGGAAAAAATCTTCGAGATAATAATATGTTAAAACAATTTTAATAAATAAATCAATATTAAAAGGTATTTTGAATGAGATAATGAACTGTTCCCGAAATAAATTCGAACCCGTTAGGAAAGATATTATTATTGTCCAACCTTCATTACTTATTCATCAACTTCATCAACTAATTTTAATTAAAATTAAATTACTTTTCTCCAAGCTGTGTTAATCTTTTCTAATTTTCTTTTTCAATTCAGATTTTCATTTGCTTGATAAAAAGACTAATATCAAACAAAATATTTTTAGTTTTAACAAAAAAATTATCAAAGAGCGTTTCAGTGATTATTAAAACGACTAAGTTAATTAAAAAAGGTATCTAATGGATAAAACAGAACTGAAAAGACAGTTATAACCGGAATCAATTCTATATCACTTATAAATATCCAATTTTTAAAATATTAAGTATTTAAGCAGGTTTGCTTGATTTAGATAATCCTTTATGTCAGGAAAAATTTTAAATAGCGCTCTTACATTATTCGGAGTTAAGTTCACTATTTAATTTCTTAAAATTAGCTGACCCAATTTTTAAAAAAATATTTTTGGAAAATAAATAATAAAGTAATCTTGTTTACAATTAGTTATTAAAAACAGCGAAAGCAGGTACCTGGTTTTGACACAACAATTTTTATTTTTATAGACCAAGTGAATTTAAGTGAGTAAAGCTCGTAAACAAATCATTAGAGACCACAACAGACGCTAATTTTTAGGGTCGGAAACTGCGAAATATACCGGAAAAAATTATGTTAAAATTTGATTTTTATTTCTAAAAATTTAGCCATTAATGATTTTGGTTCTTCCTTTTTTTTCTAAAAATACCAATTTTAAGGAATAAGTTTTAAAGTTTTCAAAATCTTATATGTCCCCAAAAAGTCATTTAGAGAATTCCGTTATACTTAACATGAAGTAATCAGAGTCTAAATTTGAAAACTGAGATACTCTTGAATATAAGATACAAAATTTGTCCAGTTTTTTTATGTTATTATAAAATACCTATTATTTTTAAGTGAGATAAACTACTTTTGCAATTTTTAACTAAGTTCTCCTGTTTTAAAACCATATTATTTCATTATTTTTTTTGTTTAACTTTTATCCGTCCAAATTAAAAAAATCACATTAAAGGCCAAAGTGGGCCAAAAATGACCCGTTTACAAATAATGCTAAATTAAATTTCAAATCACTATTTTTTTCTGAAAGCATAAAAATATTCTTCGTGATCATAGCTTTCTTTTAATATAATTTTCATGCCTATCCGTCTGATTAAAATGTTTATTCTATTGCCTCAAAGTTGTTCAGTTTTTTATTTTTTTGGGTTATTTTTGACCCAGCCTTTTTAATTAATATACTCATATGTTTAAAAAAATAAGTGTTTTTACAAAACAATTTCCTAAAGAAAAACTCTTTTTAATAAGTTAAAAATTAAGTATTATTATTTGATTAAATTAAACCGTAAATAAGTTTTCTTTTTTTGGTTTATTGAATGTTAACCAATAAATAATGTTAAATGGTTACCTCTTTAATCATGAATTACAAAAATATAAAATTGATTTAATTGAATAATTGATTTTAATTTTTGGAACTAAAAAGAGTTAATTGGAGATAATTGGAAAAAATAGAAAAATAATTGGAGATAAGTGATTAGAAAAACCTTGACCGCAAAAAGATAGTTACGATCGAACTTTTTTAATAATATAGATTTTAGAAGAATACAGTCCAACCTCGTTAATCCGGCCCGATTAGTGGAAAGTTTTTATGCGGGTTTATCGAAATTGCCGGATTATCGAGTTGAAATTACATTGTACCAAATGGAAATGGAAATTAGAAATCATGCCGAAAAAACGAGGTTTCAAGATTAGCGAGGTCCGGATTAACGAGGTTCGACTGTATCAGTATTAGCTCGTATAAACATAAATTCCCTATACTTTTTTACTTCTAACCAAAAGTATATCAAAACTTCATTAAAAGACATTAGAGTAATTAGCCCTAATCGGAATCGATAATGAATATCAACCTTTAAAATTTTTTGAAGTTGAATAATAGTGAAAATTTTTTTTTCTAGGAAAGCGCTTTGTCTATTAACGATTAAGATTAAACAGAAATATTAGATAGACCAATACCCAATTTTAATTTTAAAATTAATAATTTGCATTTTTTTGACGAGAAGCCTCTGAGAAATTACCTTCTTTCCATCCAAATTTCTTCAATTGGTTTTCAGCAAACTTCGATGATAGACCCATTTTTTCGAAAAAAAATTAATTAAAAAAAAATTCAAAAAATTTATAAACTCGTTTTTTTTCATTGTAAATAATTTCAAATTCTACTTGCACGAGAAAAAAATATATTAATTTCTCAATTAAGTCTTGATAGTCTAGGCTTCACAGACATAAAATTTTTTATATAAATTAACAAAAATTCAAAAATTTTGAATCATTGCATTATTTTATCTTGTGACTTAAAAATGAACGAAACAACTTTAAATAATATTTTGAACAAAATCGAATCAAACTCTACTGTTCTAGTAGTTTTTCAAGGTGAACAAGCACCCAGTGAATTGAATGATTTAGCAAATCGAATCTCAGAACGATCAGTTTCTAATCTAGAAATAAAAAGTTCTACTGACGCTCAGACAACAACCTCCTCTTATGACTTAATTATTTCATTAAATGGTGATGCTAATTATGAATTATATTTTAAAATACTAAAGCCAAATGGTAAAGTCTTAGTCAATGGAAGTGAAAATTTAGAGTCTGCTCTAAAATTAAACGGATTTCAAAACTTCAATAAAGAAGATTCATTTTGCACTGCTCAAAAACCAAACTTTGAAGTCGGAGCAACGCGAAAACTAAACTTTAAAACTCAACCAAAAAAAGTTTGGCAATTTACTGAAGATGATATACAAGAAAATGATTTGATTAACACAGATGATTTATTAGACGATTTAGACTTGAAAAAGCCTCAAATGGTCGATAATTTCGATTGTGGCACCTCGGCTAGTGGAAAGAAGAAAGCATGTAAAAATTGTTCATGTGGTCTAGCTGAGGAATTAGAAAATGAAGCTGCTTCTGTTCAGAAAAAAAATCAAGAAACAGTTAAATCATCTTGTGGTAGTTGTTACTTAGGAGATGCTTTTCGTTGTGCTGGTTGCCCTTATTTGGGAATGCCAGCTTTTAAGCCTGGTGAAAAAGTTCAACTTGGTGGAGGCTTAGCTAAATCCGATCTTTAAAAAACCAATTAAAACCTAACTGTCTCATTTTTAGAAAAATTTACTATAAACAATATCCTTTAAAATAAAACTTTTAGTTACTTGAATGAAAAAAAATTTTTTATTTTTTTTTGAAAAATCTAATCGTTATAAAAAACGATTATTATCAATTAAAAAATATTGATTAGAGTAATTTAAATATTGGTAATTAAGATGAGTCAAACCAAAGATTGGATTTATGTTGAAAACAGCTCGGACATATTTAGAAAAACTGAGTTTTATGAACTTAAATGGAATATTGATAATACCTTTGTAAGAGCAGCTAGTTTTGCAGGACCCATAGGTAATTTACTTAACAATTTGTTCACATAACTTTTTTTTCAACAAAAAGTGAACCAAATTTAGGGGTACTTTTTCCCCGAAAACTTAGACTAAAGTACCCGTCACGATATTTAGAACAATTTTTTAGACATATTTAAAAAAAAAATTTTGGAAATTTTTTTTACAGAAATCTTCCGGTTTGTTAAGTTATTTTACAAATATTATTATTTAGCAAAAAATGATGTAAAAATTATTTCAAATTTTGACTAATAAGGAGAAAAAAATGGATTTTTTTAATCAAAAAAATTAAAACTAAAAAATTAGGAAAGAATATCGTTAGAAAATGTGGAAATTTCAATTTCGGACGGTTTTTAAAAATAATACCGATTTAAAGTTAAATTTTAGCCATTTGATATATTTAAATGACATTTGGAGAAAAATTAAAAATTTTTTTAAAAGTCGTCCAAAGTGATAAATTAAGTTTAAAAATTGATAATTTTCATTATTAACAAAAAAAAATTTAAATTTAAAATTTTTAACAGTTTTTTCTTGTCTTAAACTAGAAAAATTCCATTTTTTACTCTTTATTAGTCAAATTTAGAATAAATTTTTACATCATTTTTTGCTAAAGGACATGAAAAAAGAAGTCCATTTTCAGATAGAGCATTAAACACTGAGTAAGATGACGTAAAAAAAAGGGGCGTGCGTTAGAAAATATAGGGGCTGCACTGTTCTAATAAATATAAAATAATCAAAAAAATTACTTTTAAAAATTTGCTAAGTATACTTTTAGGGTATCATTTTCAATCTTTTTTGTCGCTCATTCATATGCTATCTTAAAAGTTTGAAAATATTGAAAAATACGGAAACCGCACCCGGGTGCGCTGTTTTCAAGGATCCAATATTTCAATTCTTAAAAATATGAAATAATTTTCTTTTCTGGTATGCCTCACAATAATCTATTTTTCTAAAGAGTTTCTAAAATTAAAGGTATATGATATTTATAACTAAAGGTTTTTTTTAAAGCTATAACTAGAGACTTAAACAAGCCAGATGTACGACCTTTTATCTCAATATACTCTCAATCAGGATATTCAATAAAGACATTTCAATTAGAAGACAAATCGCAAATAATTGGAATAGGATGGACATCAATGGAAGATTTAGTTGTCATCTTAGAAAATGGTGAAATTCAAATTCGTTCCATGTTTGGTCAATTAAAAAATCTTTTCAATGTAATTAAGGATTCGAAAGCAGTTGATTATAGAATATTTAACACTGTTAATACTTATAGTGGAACTTTTACTACAGGATGTGTAATCTTGACTGCTAAGAATAAATTTGTTCTGGTTAAAGATGTTTACGATCCAAAGCTTCAACAATTTCCAGAAATACCTGGATCCGTTGAGCTCGATAGTTGGTGTATTATTTCAACTGATAAAAAATGTTTTATTTTGGCTTCTCGTGGAAATGATATCTATCAGATTGTTTATGGTGGAACCCCTCAAATATTAGTAAGTTCTGAGTTTTTAAAATTTTCTTGATAAAATTATACAAAGAACCAAATATGTGCCTTTTAAAAACTATTCAAGCTTTTGCATTTTTTTTAGTAACACAGAAACTGTATTTTTTTTGGATATTTTATAAGTTCTATATATATTCCGAATCATCACGAAGAATGAATCGTAAAAATCTTTTGTCAGCTAAAAAATCGATTTTCATTTTTTTTTAAATTTTTCCAATTTTATATTATTTAAAAGAAATCCACCATTTAAAAATACTTAACGTTATAAAATTTGTTTATCTACAGTTTTCGGCCTTGGAGTGTTTATCTATACTTTTGAATTTCAACAAAATTACAAAATTATTACTATTTTGTATTTAAGAAAATCAATTTAGGTGTACAATTTAACGCTATAAAAAAAATGTGCCCATCTTTTAGTCATGACTTAATAGCTCTTAACGTTGACACTGGATTTTTAATTATGTGTAACAGCGATATGAATCGGATAGTTTTTAAATATCAAGCTGATACAACTGACCCTGTTGTCGATGTAGCTTGGATTTCAAATAGAGCTATTTTAGCTCAATGGGATAACTTATACCTAATACCACTTGAAGGTGATGACATAAGGAATCACTTTGAAATGTAATTTTTTAAATCTTATTTAAAAATAATCTTAGTTTGAATTTTTTTTTTTGTAAAGATATTTTTCCCCTCCATGTTATTTAGTTCAAGAACTCGATGGTGTCCGAATATTGACTTCAAACTCTAATGAATTTATTCAAGTTGTACCTAAGCCTTTGAGAGATATTTTTGAAATAGCGGCTTTGGACTCATCGTCAGCACTCTACGAGTCATCCATAGCATTTTATGAAAACAAAAATCAAAAAGCTGAAGAGTATATTCGATCGATAAAGGAAAAAGGAGCATTAGAAGAAGCTATATCTAATTGTATTCAAGCAGCACCACATGAATTTGATTCAAAATATCAAGTTGAATTATTACGTGCTGCTTTGTTTGGTCGTTATTTTGATGATTATGCTAACGCCTCAAGTTATGTTAAAATGTGTCAAACTATCAGGGTTTTGAACGCCATAAGACATTCACAAATTGGTTTACCATTAACGTTTGTTCAATTTGAGGCTTTAACTCCGAATGTAATTATAAATCGACTTATAACACGTAGACATTTTGCATTAGCTATAGAAATTTCTAAATATTTAAACATGACTGATGAAGAAGGAATTGTAAAAATTTTATCAAATTGGGCTTTGTATAAAGTTGGACAAACTGATGTAGAGGATGACAGAATTGCAGTTATGATCAAATCAAAACTAGGCGATACACCTGGTATTTCTTATGCTGAAATAGCTCGATGTGCAATTGGAGTTGGTCGTCCTGGTCTCGCCATTAAAGTAAAAATATAATATTTAGATTAATCGAAAATAATTTTTAACTCATAGTTCTTGTAGCTTTTAGAATATGAAACAAAAGCATCAGAGCAAGTTCCGTTGTACATTGAAATAGACATTCCTGAATTAGCATTAAAAAAAGCAATGGAAAGTGGTGACAGTGATTTAAGTGAGTTTAAATCGCACAAAATTTTGAATATTTTTTTTAGCGAATTTCCATTTTTTTTTTAATAGTTTATATGGTTCTTTTTTGGTATCAGAATAAATTTAATAATTTGTCTGATTTTATGAAAGATATAAGCAAAAAATACCCAATTGCATTCAACCTAATGCTTCAAGTGAGTATTTTAATTTGATTTTTTCACGGTATTTATAAATCGGCCTGAATTACCGATTTCAATTTTCGATGCAAATTAGAAATTTTTACCATTCCGCTTTTACCTACCGAAATTAGGTGGTAGCCGTGTCAGGCAGTTCGTGAAAAAATTTTATTAAATTGATAAAAATTATCGAAAATTTAATAAACTTTCTAAGCTGATTCCCTTTTTAATTTTTCTTAGTATTATCGAGAGAAAAATTTAACGGATCAAGGTTCAAATGAACTTGGAAATATATTAAATCAAGAAAATTTAATTACGGAACAAGTTTGTTCAATTATTCGAGTCGCTTTGAAGCAAGATGTAAGTTTTAAGTTTTTTTTTTTCAAAAATGAAATTCACATTTTTCTCATATATCAAAAAAGAGGCCTGATCAGAAACTTCAAATGTTTGATGAAGCCAAGAGATTATTTGCTAATAAAGAAGTTTTTAATACTGGAGTAAGTTTAAATTAAATAATCCTAGAATAATTATTTGATTGAATGTTTTTATAAAAGCTATTAAATGATGAGATCAAGCTTTTAAAATTTCAAATTAACTTAGAAAAAGTATATCGAAAGTCATTCGATGGCAAAAGCTTATACGAAACTATTGGTGAATTAATAAAATTAAACCTTTTAGACGAAGCTGAAAAAATTAGAAAAGAATTTAAAATAGCTGATTCAAGCGACGGATGGTGGCATTTGAAAGTGAAAAATTTATGTAGAGGAAATTTATGGGATGAATTGGAGAAATTTTCGAAATCGAAAAAATCCCCAATTGGCTATGAACCTTTCGTCACATATTGTATGGAAATGAATAATGTTCAAGAAGCTAAAAAGTACTTTCCTAAAGTTTCCCCAGATAATCGTTTTAAATGCTTAATTAAAATGAAGTAATTTAATAAGTAATTTTGATTTATTATAGATTAATTAGTTAAAAAATATTTTAAGATGTTTAACAGATGCATTAGACATAGCTTATCAAAACAAAGATATTCAACAAATAAATTTGGTTATTGGTAAATGTGATTCGATGCTTCAGAAAGTCTTAATCGATAAAGCTAAAATGCTTAGAACTGAGCTAATTCAAAAGCTTAATTCATAAAATTTTTAAAAAAATATTTTTTATTAAAATTTTTCTAGTCCATTTTTTAAATAAAAAAATCATCAATTCATCAAAATTGTTGTTCAAAAATAGCTCATTAATTAAATTGAATTCATTAAATATTTAATGAGGCTCTTAATATTTGTCATTTAAGTTTTTGTTTTTTTTCAAATTATATTTTTTTAAAAAATAATGGGTATCTCTTAATCGTCTGAGGTCAGTTTTAAGATTTTTAACCATACATCTTATTCAATACATTTCTAGCTCCGGGACCATTACTGATTTTAAATTTGGTATTTTATTTTTTTACTAAAATACTAGCTTACCGTAAACCCTTGGAATATCGTGCATGGGCTTAATTCAATTTTTCGGGTTTTGGTGCGTGCAACATACCTCCCATGTTAAAATCTCCTAATTTTTCATACGGGCACTGAAACCCGAAAATCCGCTTTTAAGGTCGCGTTAAAATACGAAAAACTTATATTGTTGCAGCGTTAAAAACCAAAAAACCTATCTTTGTGTCGCACTAATTTCTGAAAATTGAATTTAAAATTGTTGGTTAGGGTTAGGGAGGCGATAGTTTCATCGCATTAATCTTTTCATAGCATGTTTTTTTTCATAGCAGGCAAAAAATGACTCATAGCATTTTATCTCATAGCAAATATTTTCGTCGCATTCAAATAAAAAATTATTTAAAAAATAGATTAAAAATTATTTAAAAAATAGCAAAAAATTTATTTTTATTAATTAAGGCTGCGTTATTTTTTGCGATTCGATTAAATTTTTTGCACCAATTTCCGAAAATTTTAACCCCGCACCAATATTTAGTTTTGAATTTTTAAATAATAAAAAATAATTTTTTATTAATTTTTAATTTCGGTTTTTAACCCGGCACCAAAATCTAAGACCTTAACATTGTCGAGTCCGTATTGTTACATCGCATGTACTTTTCATAGCATTTAAAAAAGTCATAGCAGACAAAAATTGACTTATAGCATGTAATCTCATAGCAAATATTTTCATCGCATTTTAAAAATTTTTACTGAAAAATTGCTGCTAATCGGGATTGTAAGTACTAGAAACTATCTGATAAAAAGTAGTGATCTTTATTTAATTATTTTAACAGTACACTCTGTTGTTATAAATACAGTACTTGCTTCGAAAAAAAGGCGTGAGCAAAATTTAATATTTTAGAATGAAAATTTTCCATATTTGTAATATATTTTTTGCACATTTTTTCAGCAAAAAAGAATTCAATTCAAATTCAACCTCTTATAAATTTAATAATTTAAGCAGATATTACCGTAAAACTTTGCCTACCATTCTAAGAATAAACCTGTAATTTAACCGGAATTCTATATAGAATAGCTCCCATCGATAGCATGTTATAAGTTTTTTTTAATGTTTTTTAGAATTCCGATAAAATTCACATATATTCCAATTAATAAAGGCTAATTTTGGCTTATTTTCTAGCATTTTTTTACTTTTATTCCAGGATAAAATTCGCAGGAATTCACAAGTGCCAAAAGCGAAAAAAAGTACTTTTAAATAAAATTTTTTTCAAAAAAATTTTCCTCCGAATTCGTGGGAATTTTCGGTAAATCGTATCTTTCAATTCTTCTAAATCAGATGTATTATCAGCTACCGTGGTGGAAATGCGTTTGTCACATGAAGTCATGTGACGTCTCGCTGA
Organism: Brachionus calyciflorus; assembly: GCA_002922825.1. Classification (NCBI taxonomy): domain Eukaryota; kingdom Metazoa; phylum Rotifera; class Eurotatoria; order Ploima; family Brachionidae; genus Brachionus; species Brachionus calyciflorus. Next base: position 1,139,010 of record NTPY01000620.1, read on the forward strand.
CGTCATGTTTTTTTTATCATGTTTAAAATTTTGCTGACGTCAGATGACGACTAAAGTCAGATGGCGATTGACGTCAGTTGACTTCAGCTAGCGTCATGAAAAATTAAAAAATTATTTGGATGTAAAATAAACACTGACGTCTCATGGCGTCTTGTGACAAACGCATTTCCACCACGGTACTGCATTTCTCAAAATTTTTGTAAAAATAGTAAAGAAAAGCAAAAAGATCAGATGAAAGCCTTTAATTGAACTTTAATATAATTCGTTAAATAAAATAAAAACATATATTCTATTAAATAAGATTTATATCATAAATTGGTAAATAAATAGCTTTTTTAGATAAAAAAATTTTAACAACAAAATAAATTTAGCGAAAATTCCTTTTTTTTAATATTAAGCAAAAAAAAATTATTCAACTATATCAAAAAAAAATTAATTACAAAAAAATATTTTTTTAACTTTATTTTTTTTTTTATAAAATTTTTTTTAAAATAATATAAATCACCAGTATTTATGTGCATATCACTGTGAACCAAATTAAAGGGGGAAAATAAAAATAATAACCAATATTTCAATATCATTTTTTAGGGGAATACTTAGGATTCTTAGGCGCTTCTGTAAATGTTTTATATTCATATCGTCCACCCATTCTGGGATCTATTTCTGATTTATTACGCGCAAAAATAAGTTTTATATTCGTATGTAAATACATTTTACCCGTTTTAGACGTCGAAAATCTTAAATGTATTAAATATCTTAAATAGCTTTTTAATTTTGAATCATCCGGATTGCCACATGGAACATAAACAGTTCGCTGTCTCAAAAAAGTCTTGTAATTACATGGCATATCACTCAAATCATACATCACTACAAACATCTTAACAACTGTTTTATTCGGATTGAATAAAGTTACTTGAATAGTACCTTTATTAGGAATACGATATCCTCTTTCACCTAAGGAACCAAGGTCTATTAGGCCCAAATATGGCGATGCTGCTATGTCATCACTTACTTGATAAAAAGACGCATCAACTGGAAGAATTTTATGTTCTGGAAAAAAAGAGCCACTAGCACCTATTTCTGCATAGAAACCATCGACTATTCCCACCGGTGTCAAGCGTCCATTCAACAAGCATTCTTCAAAGTTTCCTAATAAATTATTCGGTCGAAATTTTTTAAAATTCAAATTCGAAAAGCCAGCATGACTGGAATTTATATTTTTCAATTTGTGTTCTTTATATTTGATTTCTATTTCTTTAAGATTCTCTTCTGTTTTATCAAAGCTTTAAAAAAAAATAAAATTAATTTTGAAAAAAAAATTATTACATATTTGGAAATTTTGCTTAATTTTGTCAAAAACAATTTCAAAGAATCTATTTCAATGAGAACCTTATATAGTTCTATGATTTAAAGTATGTTTCAAAAGCACTGAATAGTTGTGTAATCTTCTTGGCGACGAGACGAATCGTAAGAATAGCTAATGGTGAGCACATGTCAAAATTCGCTTACATGCAAGATGTCTAAATAGGAACTCTGACATGCATGCCACAGACAATTAAAATTGACAAGAAATAGTTGAAAATAGTTGAAAAGAAAGCTTAGCTTCTCATTAATTATATTAGTTGTAAGGAGGGAATGGGATCAAGGTCCTAGCCATCTAGGCATTATAAAGACATTAGTACAGCTAAATTTTTTACCTGAACCCACCTAGGTTTTATCAAAATAAATCTAAGATGATCCAAAATGTTTTTAGAAAATAAAATCAGTAATTTTAAAATTGAAATTAATCAAAAATTAACCATGTCAGTTTTGATCGATCGTCTTAAAATGTAAAATGAATTCTTTAAAAATTGGACGGAAAAGGTTAATATTAGAATAATTAAAATCTTACAAGTATATAAGCATAATTTTTAACATTCAATCTTTGTGAGTTATAAGTTACAAATTATTTTTATAAATTTTCATAGAATTTCAGAAAACTTATTATCACAAATAAGAGATAAAATTGTTCATTTAGAAATTTAATATACTCTTTTTTTGATTTTTCATTTAAGGTGACCAGTAGGTCATACCTATGTAAATTAGTATTAAGTTACATCAAATAGAATTCTTAATTAAACATCTAATTGTAATAAGAGAATCATAAAAAAATTTACCTCTCAATTTGTTTAATTTCATGAACAAATTTGCTAGAAGGCACCGGGCTCAAGTGTAAATTTGTGTTAAATTTTCTATTAAAATTAAGAATTTCAAAATCATTTGTTATATCGTCATCTTTATTCAATTGAAAACTACTAATTAAAACTTTCGGACTAGTACTTTGCAAAATTTGTTCATTTGTCGTAATATCATTATTATTAGCATCAAAGTAAAGGGGTATATTTGGAAATGTAGTCGGGGTTGTAATTACAATTGAGCTTTTGTCTGAAGCATCTGGGCTTTTTTCGATTGTTAACTCAATTTTTTTATTACTTTGTATATCAATTGGAATTGTTGGTGTCATGAGTGGCATGTTTAAATGATTAATTAAACATTTTAATTGAGGTATACCGGTTGTATTAGAGAAAATATCTCGCTTAATAGAAAAAAGATCCATTTGGATCCGTGTTGATGATAAGTTAGATAATTTTTTAGATGATTGCGAATTAGATAGGGCTAATTTATTATTCAAAAATTGTAAATTAACCAATGGAAAACTTTGTTTGTTATAATTGAACTCTTGAAGTAAATCTTTGCCCATTAAATCTAAATCTTTTTCATTTGAATAACTTATACTTAAGATTAAAACAATAATTAAAATTTTTTATTTAAAAAAAAATGTCTAATTTTGTATTACCTAAAAGCTATATTTTTGGGAATTTGTTGTTGAATATAATCCGACGTCTTAGTTTGATTTGTTATCCAAGAACTAAGCTGTGAAAAATGTAAATAAGATCTGATGGCCTGAAATAAGTTGTTTATATTAATTAAAATTTTCGAGTTCTCGGTCGCTGCAGTTGTGCTAAGATAGTTTTCAGTTTTCATAGTTATTTCCCAGCGTTCAAGAATTTCGTAAGTTAAATTAGATAAATCAACTCGATTATTTATTAGGAGAATTGAATTAGAATTTTCTGTTCTTAATTTTTGCAAACAACATTGTGATAATAGTAATACGTCGATTTGAATTTTGGTATCTACAGTCAAAAATCGTTTCAGGCCAAGATCTCTATTTCCAATATTACTTGTATGTTCTTTTAAACATTCATTTAACAAAGCTTTTATGTCTAAACCTAATCGACACTATGAGAAAAAAAACAATTAAAATATATCTTGGTTATTTTGTTTTGGAAAAAAATCAACTTAGAAAATTACATCTACAGTGGTTCCTGTTAAAATGTATGGTCAAACGTAATAAATATTTTAATTATTTATAATTTACAATTATAATATGTTTGAGAAATGGTTATGGTCAAAAGTTACTATTGACGGTTAACATTACATTTCATAAAAATCACTGTATTGTTCAAGTAATTAATTTTTTTAAATACATCTTTATGCAATATTTTGAAAAATTTAAAGAAAAAAAGTAAAGTCATTTTACATATTTATAAAGGAGGATCATGCGTCCCGCGTTTCTCAATTAAAGCTTTTATTTTACAAATTTTCAAAAATTCATTTTAAAAAATATTTAAACTTAAAAGTTAAATTCTTCTGGTTTCCGGTTCAAAATTTATCCTATTATTTGATTCATATTCTTAATTTTAAGAGGGTTATACATTTGTTTCTACTTGGCTCATTTTAAACACGGTTTTAGTCTTTTGCGGTTCATTTGTGATAAGTTAAATAGTTAAAAATTGAACCTTAGATCCATCGGGTAATAAAAAAAAAAGTTCCTTTCCTCATTTGTCATAAAAATGACTTGGGGTTCGTTTAATAGTATCTAATGAACATAATTATACATCATTTTAAGAGATAATCTGCATTCTTAATAAGGAAGTATGTTTAGAGAATACACCTATTCAGTCTTAGGTAAATCTCATTTAAACATATTAAAATTTATACGTAAAACCAGTTCTCAGTTTAAAATAACAGCAAATGTTCTCCTAAAGCCCGTTTTTTAGGCACAGTAATGATTTGAAATCTGTATCTATAGCTAAATTAAAATAATTTATTTTCGATATAATATGAGCATAAAAAGATTCTTAAAAGTTTATTAATAGTATAGACGGATAGGCGGACCTGAAGGTACAAATATAAAACATTAAAATTAAGATCGTTTTTTAGTTCTTATGTTTTCGCTTACTTATTCAAAATGTGTACATTTCTTGTAAGATCATTGAAGTTCAAAAAATTCAAGAAAAAGTTAAGATTCTTAATTAAATCGTTTCAGGCCAAGACCTTTTAACGATATGGGACCCTAAACTTAAAAATTTGAAAATTCTAATCTCAACAAAATACGATTATTTATCCAAAGTATCCCCAAATAAGTAGCATTTGAATTAGAAAATTAAAAGGAATCTTAACTTTTTTAAATAAATTTAAATTCTTATAGATAATTTGAATTATGATATAAATCCTGTACGAAAAATTATTATCTAGCAATTTTAATTTATCTTGATTGAGAATTCTAAGTTTTTCCTTGCTGAGCTAAAAGCATAAATTATGAATCACGAAATTTTTTTTGGTAATCTTATCTGATGTAAATATTATTGCATTTGAAAGCGAAAATTTAAAAAGATTCATACTCTTTTAAACCAACTCTATAAAAAAGTCTGTAATTAATTTTTTTATAAAAAATTAAATTACATCCTAATCTCATCAATCGAGCTCATTAAAGTGAGAATGTCGAAAATATCAGCCTAGAAAAAAATAAGGACCCTTAAAAATTTCGTTTGGCGTTTTTTCAGCATTTATTTGGAAAAATTTAGTTTTCAGTTTATTGTTTAATATTTTAAAAACTAAAAAACTCTTTTTATTCTTCAAAAAGTCCTTATCTCAAATCTGTCTTAAATTTTTTTTTTCAGGATTCGATGGGCAGCAAATTTTCGATCTAGTTTTAAAAAAAAACTTTTTGAAAACAGGCTAAATAGAACAATTTTAGAATAAAATTAAAATCTAGTTGTCCTATTGTTAATAATTAATTTATTTAAGAGAAATTAATTAATTTATGTAACCAGGTTAATTTAAATAAATATCAAAATGAAAAAACTATTTCTCTAATTTGCCTTGAACTTGAAATATATTTTTTTTTTAAAATAAAATGCCAAAATAAATAAAATTCATTCATAAAATGCAAATTTGTTAAAAGTTGCTAAATAAGAAAAAATAACTACGAAAAACAAAATTTAAATGAGTCGATTACATAACATTTCGATTACGTAATTGATTTATTCATTAAATTATGTTTAAACTTTTAAAGGCAAACGAAATAAATTAAAATAATAATAAAATGAATGTTAATTGCTAACCTGGTCATTGATTTCGGAGCACAAGTGTACGGGAAGATTTTTGGACGAGAATTTCTGATTTGGAAAATATTCATTATTCTCGATAGCCAAGTTATAAATCTTGCTCATTAAAAGGTCAACAACATGAGAAAAATGCGTATTTTGACCTTGAAAAATCAACATTCGACTATTTAATATCTGATTGAATAAGCATTCGAAAAACTCTTCCAGTTCCGATTTCGACGCTTCTTCCTCTTCTTCTTCTTCATCATCAAGTCGAAAAGACTCGTCTCGTTTACACATCAAACTTTGCATTCTTATCACACAACTAAACACAACTCGCTTTAAGTTTAAATTATATTAAAATAAATATAATCTAAGCACCCAGAGTGGTTCTGTTTTCCTAATTCATCTTTGGATTCAACTGGTATAGCAAGCAACAAAATAAAAAAACAAAACTAAAAAATCTTAAATTATGTTAGGGAAAAATTATTTATGTTGCTTATAAACATAAAAATTAAAAAAGAAGAGGAATGCGTTTTTTTTTTAATTTTTATTTTCTTTTTATTTCAAAATTATTGAGATTTTTTTTTACTAAATGTTCTCTTGCAAATTTCAAATTATGCAAACAACAAAAAAAAATAAAAAACGTGAAATCTTAGGCAAAATAATTTAACGTTGTATTTTTTTTTGTGTGAAACCTAATAGAAAGGTCATTTAGAAAAAGTTTTCTTTTTTGTAAATTTTATTTTTTGAAACTTAATTTGATATTGTTAAATTTTGCTTATTTTTTTTTTTGAAAGAGAATCGCGATAAATTATTTGAAATAAAAAAAGGAAAAGACGAAATAATTATAATTTCAAGTTTATAATTAACATTTTAAATCAGCTGATTATTGTGTGTGTTTGGTTTATCTGAAATTAAAACATATGTTTTTTTTGTGTTTATAGCTATATTGAATCCATGTAAAGCACAGAATAAATATTTTTTTGAGTATATAAAATATTTTATCTTTGAAATATATCTATACATTTTAAATGACCTTAAAATATTTACAACGATTTTTATTAATCGAAATTTAGTTTATGATATCTAAAAAATTTTGTTGAATGAGATAAATTTATTTTTGTCACTTAAAATTTTTAATTAAAAATATTTTATACCTTGAGTACTGAATCTAAATGGAGTATTTAACCAAAAGATAATCTGTTAATAGATCATTCATTTTAACCTGTTTGTTAAAGATAAGAATTTCATTCTTTATCATACAATAAACTCTTAATCTTTTTTAAAAAAGTAGAACCACAAATATGAAATAATTAATCAAAAATTTAAATTTTTTTCTCGAAAATCCAATTATTGCTTTTAAAGATTCTTATATAAATTTAAGATCAACTGTCACCAATTATCTAAACAATTTTTAGTATATTATAAATTTTTAAAAGCATAGTATAATTCTAAATATTTTCAGAATATTTTTATCAGAAAAAACATGAGATGTTAAGGCACAACAACAGCCATATTTTAACTAACGTTTATAATTTGGTGAACCTTAATATTTCCGTAAATCTTATCCTATTTATTTTAATTAAAATATAAAAAAGTTAAAATTTTTTAAAAAGTTTGTTTCTTTCTGAGCTGAAGAATTTATAAGTTTTGATTGAAAATTCAGAAAATAATGTTCTATATATCATTTTACCGTAATACCTTGTATAGGAACGTATTGCACTAAAACCTAAAGTTTTAGCAATTAATGCATCCCAGAATAAAATAATTTTCAATTTTTTACCACATATATTGATAGAGAACCTAATCAAAAGTATGTAGCTTTGTTTTGATTATTTTTACCTTTTACCAATCGCTTTAAAAATGACGTTTTTTGGCGCATTTATCCTTAAAATTTTGAATTCTAATGCATGCATTTGTTTGCAAAGTATTACGGTAACCAGAATTTAATAGCCTTTAAAATAATATATTAAGGCAGTAAAAAATATGACGATAGATATGAGGACATTGGGGTTGAAAAGTTGGTGTTAAGGCCAAGCTTTTTTTTTCGGAAAACGGTTTATTGAGATATGATACATAGCATTTTCTAAACATGAGAGTTGTTAGTCTATATGTATAAAATTTCATCAGATTTAACATAAGAGAATTTTTTTAAAGAAAAAAAAACAACAAACAATTTAGAATAACTCTACATAAACTTTTGATTTATATCGATCCACACAAAAACACAAATTCTGATAATGAAATTTTAAAATGTGTCTGTCTTTCATGTAATCTTGTATGGGGCTCGGAGATCAAATAACACGAATTACAGGTCATATTGACATTTTTAACTGGACGAACCTTAAAATGCTTTTCGCCTCGTCATGTTTTATTAATTAAAATCAATATAATTTAAATGAAGAATTTTTTTTGTGATATCTGAATAAATACCAACACTATTTTAAATGTTTGTATGGGAAGAGTGTCCAACAGACTTTTATTGAAGTCTATTTGAATTAATTTGCTGAACGCAGAGAAAAAGGGACCTTCTTATTTTTTGGCCATTAGATATATTTGCAACTATTCTCATTTATTTTAGGGCAAATCTTGCGATTTATTAGAGAGCAATAAAAATAGAAAAAAAATGATCGGAATAAATACTTGCTTTATAGGATCCTTGAAAAAAGCGCACATTTATTAGAACAGGACATCCCCACTTTTTTCACGTCATCTTACTCATATAATTTTATAGGTAAGCAAAAAAATTTGTTGAAATTTTAAATTCAAATTAAAAAAAAATCAAATAAATCACAATTCTTTTTTTTAATTTTTATTTTTTTAGCCATATGCAATTATACACCCTTGATTTTTTTCATTAATTCACTTCATAACCAGGGATTTTTTTTTAATGCAACATCGGGATATGCAACATGAATATGCAACTTCAAAGGACGAAATATGCATCATACATGCAAAATATGCAAATATATGCAACTTCGTTTCAAACAATTTTTACGTTTTCTTAAAGGAAAGAAAAAATATATAATTTGACATCGATATTTTTAAGGCTTACCTTTTTATGGGTACAAAAATGCCGTTTACCCATCAATTTTTTATAAATTTTCAAATTTTCTCATAATAAAAATTGTTAAGGGGTGTCTTGGAGGGGGGCTATTGTCTTTCTTAAATAGCCAATAAAATTTGAGACATGCAACACATATGCAATATGCAATTATACAGTGCCTCTCAAAATTATAAGACACTATCGTTTTTTTGCAATAAGTCGAAGGTTTAAGCAAAAATTAGGAGGATTAATGTTTTGATAAGCTCCCAAAAACTTTTTTTAATTTTTATTAGAGTATTTTTAATAATTCCATGAGTTAAAACCGGAGATAGCTGTCATGCTTGTAAAAAAGCAAGACATTTAAAATAAGCATTAAAATTTTCATTAATTTTAATTGTTTCATGAGTATAAGACATTAAGACATTTTAGCTCAATTTTAGGTTTTAAACTTTTCAACATAAAAATGTTATTTAATAAAAATTTTAAGAAAATAACTTGGAAAAAATTCATTTTCGTCTTTAAAATTTGAAAAAATCAGATAAACCTGAAAATAATTCTCAATTTTTTGTCAAAATTTGGTTAATTTTTTGAAAGAATGTCCAGTAAAAAAGTCATAAATTATTTTTAACAAAGTTTAAGCATTAATGTATCTAAAAAATTTGATTCGTAAAAGTTAATCCAAGTTTTGACCAAACTTTTAGCTGTGTCTTATAATTTTGAGAGGCACTGTATAATTGCATCGAAAAAAAAACCCTGTTCATAACTAACACGGTACAGGGTTGGCATGTTTGCTGAGTTCTTTTTTGACTACTTTCAAGGTTTCTTGAGAAGGATTTATTTCAGTCATTACTTTTTCACCATAGTGTATATTCTTGTTTTAAGTCTTTGCCTTTTAATAAAGATTTAGTTTCATGATATTTTTTAAAATTTTTTTATATTTAATTAATTATTATATGTTTGATTTTCGATTTTGCTTGAACTTCCAAGTTTAAGATTTAAACGATCAATATCAATTGCAAAAAGTTGTCTTATTTTAAAGAAGATTTTAGATACTGTCTTTAGTAATTTGTAAAAGACTAGAAACCTAAATTTTATTTCACGTTCTCAATTTTATTTTTTAAAACAATTTAAACAAACTTTAACAAACAAGTTATAAATAAATTTAAATTAATTTTTTTATGTATAATTTTCTTTTGTGAAGAAAAATAAAAAATTAGGTCATCTAATTTTATCTTTATTCACTTAAAGGAATGTTTTTTATGTTTTTTACTTAAATTTCTTTTTTTTTCATTTTTAAAATCTTATAAAAAGGATAAACTCAAATTGTTAAATTTCTAAAATTAAACTTTTCTTTTTTATATTTTTCAAAAATTAAAAATTTCTTTTTTATTTTTTTTTTTTGCTGAAAGAAGGGTGCTAAACCTTCAAGCAGCTTACCTAGCGGTTATTTTCTGTAAATAAATAAATAAATAGTAATTTTTTGATCAAAATTTAATTGGATAACTAAAATTTTTTTTGCAATGGTTAACTTAGCTGCCCATAATATAAAAACTCTCAATAAAATTCGAAGAGCCTTTTTAAAAAGCGAAGAAAAGAATCTTCGAAAGCTCATTTATATTCCACATCCAGAGCATCTCCATATTAATATAGTGTTTGTAGCACCTTTATTTATTTTTCTCAATTTCAAAATAAATATAAAATAAACATATGTGTTTTTATCTAGTGTTGCAAATTTTAGACATTAGTAGTTGAAGGGTTAAAGTATAACTCCTACGCTTTAAAGTGCATATAGCTTTGGTCTTGAGCGCACATCGTATTTTTTTTGGCCGAAGATACTTATGCTATTTTCCTTTTAGAGCGTAGAAATTGTCTTTTTTTAGCTTTAATTCAAGTTCTATTTCGCTTTTTATTACACATAAATGATGCGTTACTTCATCAACATTCGGCATTTTAGCCCAAGTATCTTCGCCTAAAAAAATTACGGTGTATTTTTTATTGCAACATTTTACATTTTTCAGAAGCAAATCGAAAAAAAAATTAAAACCAAAATAATTCCATTATGATATTTATAAATTAAAAATTATCATTATGCTCGGGAGATTTGTATCTAGTAGTTTAAATCAAAGAGTTTGATTAATTTTTTCCTCGATAACATTTCATTTAAAAATAATATGAACAGAGAACCTAACTTACACAAAGATAAATAAAGCAGGAAAAGCAGCAATTTCTGAATTCTTATTTATTGAAACTTTTAGTATTTAAAGCAGTGAAGCGAATATTTTAGAACTAAAAATTTGCCTTACTTAATTTCCAAGTAACGTCAACATAAATAAAAAGCAGTATTCAAGAAAGCAGCATTTTAACTTAACAATGAATAATCAATATTAATATGAAATATTAAAAACTATTAATTTGAGATGAATTTTAAAAAACTGAATCCACTTTTACCTTACCTGAATATTATTCATCCTAAAACAAAAAATGAAAATTATTCGATTTTTATTGATAAAAATAGCTCTAATATTATCTCATTCGAATGACGCTTATTACAATGATGACGACGATTTAAAATCAAATACTAATTGGATGTCTATGTTACCAGATAATCTATCGATTTTAAACATTTCCATTCCTGGTACTCATAATTCGGCAAGTAGAACTTCCGGAAATTATTTTGTAAAATGTCAAAGTTTAACGATTGAACAACAATTAAATGCTGGCATTAGATTTTTAGATTTGAGATTAAGACACATTGAAAATGTTTTCGCTTTGCATCATGACATAATATTTTTAAAACTTTTTTTTGGTGATGTTTTAAATCTGATAGAAAATTTTCTTATAAAAAATCCAACAGAAACAATATTAATTAGAGCTAAAGAAGAATATAAGCCTCATAAAAATAATAGAAGCTTTAATCAGACTTTTGAATCCTATTTTAAACGATATCAAAAAGTTTTTTGGAAAGGATCGACGAGGAATCCTACAATAGGAGATTTACGTGGTAAGATTTTACTAATCAAAAATTTTGCAAGTGAGACCTTAGGACTTGAATATAATCAATTTGAAATACAAGATGATTATTATTTGAATCATAACTGGAAATTGTACAATAAATGGCTTAAAGTAAAAGCTCATTTATTAATTGCAAATAGTAGTTATAAAAGTACTCATAATGGATTTATAAACTATTTATCTGGTTCTGGTTGGTCTTTTCCATTTTTTGTTGCAAGTGGACACGTTTTACCGCTGACTAGAAGTAGTCGATTAGCTACTGGACTGACAATTCCAGGATGGCGAAATATTTACCCGGAATTTCCAAGAGTTAACTGCTTTATTGGAATATGTACTATTGCATTTGAAGGAACAAATCTCTTAGCCAAGAATTTAGTTCAAAACCTATCATTTGTTGGCATCGTTGTAGCTGATTTTCCTGGTCAAGGTTTAATTCAATCTATAATTGATCGAAATTTTATCTAAAAAAAGTTTTGGTTCATTTATTCTTATAAATATCAATACGTTTTTTGATTGAAAAATTTTAATGAAATTAATAACTAAGAATAACTTAAAATTATTGTTTTCGATTAATAGATTTAGTTTGTATTTTTTTTATAGTTTTTACGATGACCAGCTGTTGTGAAAGGATTGTTATTTGTTTTTCTGAATCAATTATGATAAAATTATGAAAAAGGCGTAAAAAAATATAAATTGACTTTTTGAAGACTTTTTTCAATTTAAATTTTTAAATTTGCATTTAGTAAAATACAGAGGTGATTCTTTAAGGTAATTTTCTATCATTTATTTCCTCAGGACAGGACTAAAATTTTTTTAAAATTTTTTTGAATTGTAAGTTACATGTAACTTAAGAAATCAAAATTTTGAAAAAATTTTTGAGCCCACGCGACTCATTTGAAACATCTTTTCTTCGACTCTGCTGAAGCGCTATTTTGTTTAAAAAATTCAATGATCGTCTGGATTAGAAAATAGTTTGAACGAATGAAAATGCTCATAGCTCGAGCTATTCTATTCAAAAATTGTAAAATAATTAGAAAAATCTTTAAGTCACGTCGCGTTGATAAGAGCCTTATTTATCCACACTTTTTAGGTTTCGAGAGCTTTCATTATAATACTAAACAAAATTTCCCCAGAATTAACTAATTAAAATATTGTTAGCGGCTAGCGCTTTAGTTATTTAAATTGAATAAAATAAATTACTTATTTTGATTCTACGGTTGGCAAAAAGAGTCAAAACATATTGTTTTTTCACATAATTGATATATTCTAATTCTTATTTTGGAATTCTGATTTAAGAAAATACTAAATCTTCTTTTAATTCATCACAATCAAATTTGATAAACTAAGTTTTAAGATATAATAAAGGACTTTAATTTATGTGACCATATTTTTGAAATCTTAATTTTATTTTGGTCATTTATTTTCTGGTCACATAATAGATGAACTGCACTCATCACATAACTTAGTAGGATTTAATTATAACGTAATAGGTCAACAACTGTTCACATTTTGCAATAGACCCGAAAAAATAAATAAAAAGATCAAAAACAAATAAACGTTCGAAAAATTATTTCTTAATTTGAAGTATTTTTCTATTTATAAAATTAATTTTTCTAATTTTTATTAGGGCTTCAATAATTTTTAGACCTAATTAAAAATCGATCTTTCAAAAAGGTCTTGAACTAATTAGGAAGGTTAGGGGTACTTTTTCCCCGAAAATTCTAAAATTAAATTTTAGGGTACTTTTTCCCCGATTTATGAATATTTATTAAGTTTTGATTAAATTCTATGGTGATTTAAATAAAAAATAAAAATAGTGGTACAGTAAGATGGTACTTTTCTGTCTTACCAAGAACTGTATCTAAGAGAAGATATTACTATTGATGTTTATAAGAAACGTATTGTCAATAATTTATAAAAAGAAAAAAGAGAAAACAGATGTTTCTCAACAAAATATTTCATCATATAAGCAATACGAAATGTAAAACGAAAAGATGCCCATGTTTTAATGAAAATTAAAAAAAATTCAATGATTTGTGTCGTCTTCATAATAAATTATGTGAAAACAAATAAACAAGTTTGATAAGAGAAGTAGTAGTAGTAGTAGTATAATAAACTGCAACTTGAAACTAGTTCAAGTGAGCTCATTAAGCTGTAGCAGTCGTTCCATAAGACTTCACCAGCCAGTCGTCGAGCTTTGATTTAAAAGTGTTAAGGCTTCTTGCTTCAATCACCTCCTTTGTCAACTTGTTCCAATTATTAAAAACCCTGTTAGTAAAAAAGTTAAACCTTGGGAGACAATTTTTTCCTTTTCACGATGAATTGTTTTACTATGCCTTCTCAGGTTATATACATTATGACCATCGCTGGCGTCCGAGATAAATTTAAAATCATTGCAGAAATTTACTTTTTCCATTTTATTAATAGCTTGTACATTAGTATCAAATCACCTCTCATTCTTCTCGTTTTTAAATCATTTAAACCTAATTCGTTTAATCGCTGGTTATATTCGAGATGTTTGAGTTCCGGAATTAACTTTGTGGCTCTTTTCTGTACCTTTTCTAATTCCTTAATGTCCTTTTCAAAGTAAGGAGACCAGGAGCTAACTGCATAATCCAGATGAGGCCTAACGAGGGATGTGTAAAGCAACCTAATATTTTCTTTACAATGGAATTTAAATGTTTTTTTGATCATCCCTAATATTTTATTTGTTTTTGATGTACAATTTTTAACTTGAACGTCCCATTTTCTGTCGCTTTTTAAGTATAGTCCGAGATCATTTTCGCATGATGATTTAGCTAAGGGTATTTTGCCCGAATTTTCTGACTCTATGTCATAATCAAACTTAGTACTGAGTTACCAAAGTGAAAAACTTTACATTTATCAGCATTAAGCTGAGCTGACCATTCATGGGACCATTTTGAAAATTTGTCTAAATCATCTTGTAGTTTAACTATTAAATCGAAATTTTTAATGACTGATATAATCTTTGTGTCATCAGCATAAGCCTTACATGATGAATTAATCAATTCTAACATATCATCAATAAAAATAATAAAAAGAATCGGACCTAAAACTGAACCCTGTGGGACACCACTTGTAACATCTACCCAGTTTGATCCCAGTTCTCCTACCACTACCCTTTGTCTACGACCAGTCAAGAATGCTTTGATTCAGTTTACTAAATTTCCGCTAAAGCCATAAAAGCGTAATTTGTACAACACTTTTCGATGAGAAACTTTATCGAACGCTTTTGTGAATTAGAAATTAGGTTGTTATCTAGAAGATGTTTCAACATTGTTTCTTTTAAAATAGTCTCAAACCCTTTACATATTACACTTGTCAAGGATACGGGACGATAATTTTTGGTCTCAAGGCGACTCCCTCCTTTGTGTAAAGGGGTTCGATACAGTTGGTATCGAAACAGGAATATTTTTGATAGTGGAATAGAAAAAGCATCGGCAGCCTCCTTAAGGACTTTATTGTGAATTTTATCCGGACCTATAGCCTTATATTAGTAATTTTAATGTTTCAGAAGTCTTACCTATACTAAACATTTCGGTTGGATTCGGTTCGCATTAATTGCTTGTTTTTTTGGTAAAAGATGGTAAGGTTGAGGAATTATCGGCAGTTAATACTGATTTCCACGAAGACATTTTGGTACGAATTACTTTTTTTAAATCTTTATTCATCAACGGCTGTTTTTTCTTAAATTGATATTTTTTTGGTATGAATTTATGACATGCAAAGGTATAGTAAAACATGAATTTTTCGTACATTTAATCGACTGTCAAGTTTATAAAAATTTTATTTATTTGGTTTATTTGGCTTAATAGTTAAAAGCGTTTTATTCATTTATTGAGACGAATTTTAAATCGAATTATGATTATTTATATATTTTCTGAAAGCTCATGAATTTTTCAATATAAAAAAGTATTTTTGTTGATTTCTAAGAAAATCCGAGCTTCACCAAATTGGTTAAAAATGAGTTTTTTGAGGTATTTTAAGGTTTTTTTGATTCTCCTCGGTAGAATGACCCAAAACCATAATTTTTTATAAAAAATTCAGAAATCCGACAAAATATTGAACAAAACTGTGGTTTTACTTTTTTTAATTAAAATTTTCTTATTCAACCAAAAAATTAAAAAATATGGTAAATTTCATGAAAAATAAAAACAATCGAATTTTTATGAGTTAAAGACTATATTATTGTGAATTTAGGATCGATTTTGAAATTTATCATTAAATTTGGCCTAAAAATGATCTTTCCAATGATTTTCTTTTAATTTTTCATTTTTTTAATCAAATTTAAACATTTTAGAAAATCAATTGGACCGTGGTTCGCTGTTCCATAAAAAATCTTTTTTTAGATTATAAGTGTAGATCTAAATTATTCGGATCCACATATGTCTAAAATTAGAATTTGGTAAAAAATTTTTAAAGAATTAAGGTAGCCTAAAAAAATCTTAACAGATCGTGAAATTAAGTTTATTTAACTTGATTTTATTAAAAAATAAAGGAACTTTTTTTTAATTACCATACTTTTCTACGAAAAAATTTTCTTTCAAAAGTAATTCAGTCTTTTTTTTACATCGACTTAATTTTTTAAACGATATTTTCAGTAAGAGGATTAAAATTTTTCAAGTGAATAGTATGAAGAAAATCTTAAAATTGTTCAATGTATAAAGTTTAATCAAAATAATCAAAATATTAAGTTTTATTTTATTTTTTAAAATTTTGGAAAAAAAAAATTAAATCATTGACGATAATAATTTGGATTGGCTCCAGATATAAAATTTTCATTTTTGCTCGAAGAGACTGTTTTATCATTAATCAGGGTACAAACTTTATTTTTCTTGTGCATGTTCCAGCTGTAACAGTTATAGTTAAAGTAGCATGACAAGCAACACTCATAAGGATTTGAATTTGTAATAAATTTATTATTATTACTTAAATACTCAGTGGTTATATTTTCATTGATCTTGATTTTGCAGTGATCAACTAAAAAAGATGATTTTAAAAATTAAAAGCTTTTGTTTAAAAATAATAAATAAAAACCTATATCTGGAAAACCGGATAATGCATCTTTATCACTCTTAGCAGAAAATTCAAACTTGTATCGAAATTTTAACATACAAAATTTATTTTTATAAGTATAGGTAAAACAAAAAGTTTCATTTGAACAAGCTTCTTCACACTTGTCAACCGAATCGAGATCTGTTCTCTCAATTAAATTATTTCCAGAAAAATCGATTCCAATTTGACGAATAAAATTCTCTATAAAACGTTGAAAACAAAAGTAATAAATTAAAAAAAAAAAAAACCAATCTTACTCTTAGGAATTGATGCTAAAAAACAAACAAAAAAATTAAAAAAAAAATTAATAATTCAAAAGGAAAAAATTAAACTAACAATTTGTCATTCTGGCGTTTGAACTAGCTGTAAAATTAATAGACAGATAAATAATTATCATTTTTGAATTTAAGTAAAATTAAATATGTACCGCATTTGGATCCATCAAATGTC
>NTPY01000554.1:0-13182 GCA_002922825.1 Brachionus calyciflorus
TTCTATTAAACCAATAAAAATTTAAGATAAAAGAAATTGCACTTGATTTTTTTTTAAATTTTTTTTTGTACTTAATGGAGTTGATTCATCAGAAAAAATTTCATTTTTTTTTCAATTTTCAAAGTCCAGTAAAATTAAAGTAATTTAAAAAAGGTTTTTTTTCTTCAAAAATATATTAATTTTTTTTTATATTTAATTAAAGTCTCAAATTTTATTTCAATTTATTTTGAGAAAATCATCTAAATTTAGATAAAATAACTTCCTTTTTATCGACAAGAATTATCTTAATTATTATTTAAGAAAAAGACAATACAGTACAGTCGCTTTATACCGAACCTCTTTAATTTGAACACTTTAAAATCCGAACTAATTTTCAAAAGTCCCTCCCCCACAAAACACACTTTTTAATGTTAAATTAATTTATTAATTCGAACTATTTTTGGAGAAAATATTACCTGTATTGCGAAAATTATTAATTTTTGTCTTAAAAATTGTAAAATTAATTATTTAATGACAAAAATAATTATTTAGAGTTAAATTTATTTTATTTAAAACAAAAAGTCATTAATAATTTTTTTTTCAATAAAAAATCTTTTCTAGTCTATTATAATTTACAAAATATAAAAAAATTTACTGTTTTTCTAAACATTTTTTTACGTTTGCTTTCCGACCAGCTTTTGCTTTCGGAGCAACTGGAGCCTTAAAATATCTAATTGGCATTTCAACCAACTTTTTTCTAACTGCTAAGGCGATTATATGAAATCAATGAAATTTTTCAAAAAATATCTACATGTGCATTTACTATTTGCCCAATGACCACTATTCAATGTGACTAATTTATAATTTACTAAACATTCAATCAAAAAATCAAATGTGAAATTTTTTAACTTGTCATACCTTGAGTATAAGTAATCAGGATTCATAGAATTTATACAAAATTTAATAATTTAACTACGGTTGGGTTTCGTAAAGGAATTTCAATTCGTAAACTATTATAATTATGTTTTTTGTTTTTCATTGAACATTAAAAACTTAAATAAATGATTGGAAGTAATATAAAAAGATGTTCTTTAAAACTACTTTTCTTTGAAGTCCTCATTTAGACCGAAATAAACCGACTTGCGAATATGAAATTTATTACGAAACCCCACCCTAATTTTAACTAAAACTCTAAAAAGTTCAAAAATCTAGTTAACTAACCTCGCATAAAATCAGTTCTAGAAAAGAAGTTCAATTAGTTAAAAAATTCTCTTTCATGTTGGTTGTAGTAAAAAATTACGAATTGGAGCTATTTAAAAAATAGAGAATTAAACTCCGAATATGAAATGAGTAGATAGAAATTAACTTTCTCTGTGAATTTTTCCCTGGATAAAAAAGTCCTTCTCTTAAGTCTCAAAATCGGTATTTGAAATCAACAATTTCTTGTTAATTAACTCCATTATCAGCTGTTCCTTACTGTCAGTTATTTACTTAAAAAATAAATGGAAAAACTTCCTTCAAAAAAAATACCGCAAAATTAACAAAAAACTGGTAGATTTCTCATCATCAAAATATCTTTAGTTATTTACATGAAAAATATATATTTTTCTTTAAGAGAAATAAGTCCTTTTCTCCAGGTTCAAAATAAAGTAAATTCTCAAGAGAAAAAAGCTTTTTATTAGATGAGAGAAGCTAGAAAGAAAAAAGTCCTGCACATGGAAATCAACGACTTAATACTACTTGCATTTTCTAATTTTTTAGTTTATTGCTCAAAAAAAAACACAAAATTATTAATTTATATCCTAATTATTTAATTTATTGTCCAAAAATTTAAATTCAATTAATAAAATCCTGTTTATTTAATAAATTTTCAAAAAAATTTATTTTTGTGTCTTTTTTTTATATTAATTAATATACAAATTCTACAAAAAAAATTATTGCCTTTGAAAAGCCGTTTTAGCTTTAGAAACCTTTCCAGCCTTCTTTTTAGACTCAATTGCAACATTGATGTAACGAGTCGGTATGGTTACCAATTCTTGATTCACAGCCATATCAATTAGATTATAACAATGATAATTTTAATCAAAAAAAAACAACAACTAAATTTACTATGAACTTGAATCAAACGCGATAATATTGATCTCTTTTGCAAATTTAAATAACAAATCGGTCCTACTGTATTTCAACAATTTTGTTTCATAAAACCGACCCGAAAAAAACAAAAGAAAGGTGTGAGAAAATATTTCACACAGGAAATAAGTTAAATAATTTTATTATTTGTTGTCGTTTCCTATTCGTTTAAAAAAGTGTCCAATTAAATTAAAATAAAAAAAAAACATAATTTGCAATTTAATAAAGTTTTAATTCACCAAAGCCATAATTTATAAAATTTAAATGATCACCGTTAGTCTGTCCAATTTGAAAATATTCATTTAATGGAATTATTGGTGTAAAATGTTCATTTTTAAGACTTAGATAAATTGGCAAAGCAAACTTTTTGCTTGTGTTAACATTAAAAGCAATGTTATGTAAAGAATAACATTTAATAGGGCGTAAAAATAACAAACTAAGAGCAATCATATTAAATTCGTTTCCATAAACGCCTAATGATGCTGAATCTACCACTTTTGATTCAAAACTTGAACTATATTTAAAACTTTCTACTATTTTTCTGAAATAGTCTTCATAATCCAGCAATATAAAAACCATAGCTAATTTAATATCGTTAGACATTAATTCATTTCCAACAAGAGCTAAAGATATTGCATTATATAAGCAGTCTCCATTCCCAGTAGTATATAAACAAGTACCATAAAAACATTGCCATTTTTGTAAAACTGAATAATGACTAGGATCATAATTTTGAGCTTTATAAGTAGTTAAAACACGAAATTCTCTTAAATTTTTAATTAAATTGATAAAATAATCACGATTAGTTTTAATATAGTTTTTAATAAAACCGAATGTCTGTTTACTAATCTTGAAGATTGAGACTGTAGACTGCAAAACTTTAGGTTGTAATTCACCATCTAAATTGTTTGGCAATACTAAATTTTTTTTTTTGTTTTTTTTATCGAATCTAAACAAATTACTTATACGCTTAAGATACAAAAGTATTGTAATTTCACCCATTTCAAATTTAATCTTTAGATGATTTAACATAACGTCTCTTTGAATATCTTGTGGACGGCGTGGAAATTGAGTCAGACCACCAGACAATCTCTGAAAATAGTTAATTACGGTTGTAGTCTCTAAGCACTTGAGTGTATTAATTGCCGAATAGATGTGTGGATGAATATGGTCTATGTATTTATTAAGTTTGTAATTGTACCCTTCTACATGATTATTGGTCCTAGGGCCTTCAGTGTAAAAGTGGTTCCAGAGCTCATGAGAAAATTTAGGCTCGTGGTACCAAGTCTCATTAAAATATTTCAAAAATTCTAAAAGTTTATGATTACTAGACGGCATATACTTGTTAACAAAATCCCAACCTGTTTCCATACAATCTGGTCGTAAAAAAGCTAAAGATTTGAACATATTTAGCCAATCGTATACAGCTTCCATTTTTCCATACTCTTCGACAAGTCCAATTTTTTGAATATTTTTCCAAAGAGCTTGAGTATAGTGGAAATGACAGCCTTTGATTATTGCATGTTGAAAATGTTTTTTAAAAGCATTTATCGCTGCTAATTCAAAATCACTAACTATTAAATTTGGTTTTAATTCAAAGTTATATTGAGCTGAAGTTTCGAGTAGTTTAGAGAGCATTTTATTATAAGTTTTTTCTTGTTTGTTAGCCAAAAACACAAAGCAACAAGCATGCATTTCGTCTAGGACCCAACCATGAATAAGATACAATTGATAAAAAAGTGATGGAGCAGATTTAAATGTTCCATCTACATGCCATCTTTGTGCTTTACTTAAAATCAATAATTGTTCGTTCGATGCAAAACAGATAATTCTGTCTTCATCCTTGGTATCAAACAATAAAAATCTAGAATCATTACTAGTCCGAGTATATTTATAAAAATCATTCTTTATTGGCCCTTTATTACTCAATATATTGGATTTAATTTGTTTTTTAGCCTCCATCATTATCACTTCATTTTCCGTCACATTCGGATGAGCTTCATGTTGTCTATTAATAGAAATCACATTTTCATCGTTAGATTTAATTAAAACTTTGCACCTAAAATTTGGATCATGGTAAAATTTACAACGCCAAATAATGATGTTGGTGATTGGGTCTATCGGTTTTAATTGATAATAAATATTTTCTTTAAAATAAAGCGCTTTTCCGTTTCGAGTTGTTGGTACGATAACGTATTTCATATTTAAATTATTTAAAGATTAATAATTTTTAAATTTCAAAATATTGTTAAATAGTTCAAAGTGTCAATTTATAAATTACAAGTTTCAAATTGCAACTTATTTCATTGCAATATTTTTTTTATTTTTTAATATTTTATTATAATTAGCAGTATTTCAACAATTTTTTTACAATTTAGTTTGAATTCCGACTCCACCTTTTCACAAGTCGGTAGATCAATATGTGTGAAAATGTTGAAAAACTATCAGGTGTGAAAAAATTGTTGAAATACCGTGAGCCCAACAAATCAAAGTCTAAATTTTTAATCTTGCAGTAATTTTTGTTAATAAAATCACTGTTAATAAAATGTACATTCTCTTTGTTCGATAAAATATACATATTTAAATTTTTTCCAAATTTTTTTATTGTCGAGTCGGACGATTGCAAAAATTCATGAGCCATTTTCCATGTATCTGATTTGATATTGGAATTAGTACTAAATTTTCTTTCAACTACTCCATCCATAGACCAATTTTTAAACATATCACAAGCGTTTTTATGATATGAATTCACAGCAAGACGCTCTCTTAAAGTATGAATAGATTTTATTATTCCATTTATGCTTGCTAATGCATTGTCAGTAGATGGTGTATGTTCGTCACGTGTTAAACCTTCATACCAACCACTTCTCACCGAATCGATCCACTCACGCCTAAAGTATTTAATAAAATTTTCAATTTCAATATTTTTTTTACTTAACTATTTTTTTCGAACAAATCTAAGCCTATTTTTAATAACTCGGTAAAGTATGATATTTGTAATTTTTTATAATAATTTTAATTTTTTATTTTTTTGTTCACGTATTTGGTGACCAAGAATTTGGTGAACAAAAATTTCACAAAGTCGACATGATCCAAATGTTCACCAAATTGGTGAACCATTGTGCACATTTTCGACATGACCCGGTAAAAATTACCCAGGAATTCAAATTATTTGATTTTGAGATGATAGGACCTGCCATGGCTGAGTCAAAGACACTTCCTTGTATTGGTCAGAAAAATCGTCTTAAGCGTCAAGGATGATTGTAAACACAAAAAATAGAACTTGTAAAAAACAAATCAAGTGTCTTATTTAATAATCTTTTTTCTGTAAAAATAAAAAAAAAATTTTGAAAATCGCATTTACCAAGCCTGAGATATTCAAATTTATCGAATAAACTCTAAAAGCCGAAAAATTCTTTAAAGCCTTATATCTTTATTATTATATAGGAAACCTATATAATGTTGTAAAGCGTTGATCTTAGAATTTTTTTCTCACCAAAATGATATATAGATATCTGAGAAAAAATGATGTCGATACGTATTGAATAACGCGCACATTAAAAGTAAAAAATAAAAACTTTTGCAATCTTATAAATTTTTCTCTCTTCTATTAATTTCTCTCAATTTTCCCTTGGAAATTAATCAGACACTAAACATTTTTTATCGAGGAGTCCTGTTTTTACGATCGGTTAAGTTTGTTGAACTGGATTCAACCACTGTTTTCTGTTATCTTAATTTTAAAAAAGATCCATTTCTCATCACAGGTGAGTCTCATCAAAACCGTTCAACGAGAGGATTTCAAGTAGTTATTTAAAAATTTCAATACATCCTTAATTAATCAAAAGGTGTCAAATCATGTAAAACAACTCGGAACATCTGTTAACCTATTTAATTAATCAATATAAGGTGACGAAATATCGTCGATAGTGATGTGCCAAAGTTACTAGATAAATTTTTATTTTTTTAAAACATGAATTCAGTTTTTTAATACCCAAGACGATAGTTATATTTTGCTTTATATTTTATGAAATGTTTTGAATCGTTTCAAATTTTTCAGCTGTGCTTCAGTTTATTCATTTTGTTTTTCTATTGATTTTTACCTTTTTCGATTTCCTCTTGAAAATGAAATTAATTTCTGTATAAATTTGCCATAAGTGAAAATACCAGTGACTCCGTCTATTAAGATCATAGACTATATTCTGATATACTTTAATTGCACATCTGAACCTGGCTTTTTGTCGAGCTTAAAACAAAATTCGATACCGTTTAGAAAATCTAATCTTACTTTAATTATAAGCATTTATTCTTAAGTCTTAAAAAAAAAACACTTCTTATCCAAAATTTCAAAATTAAATTTCATTTGATTCTTTAAAAGCATTTAAGACTCTAAATCATTTTATTTAAATTTTAAAAAAAAATTAAAATGAAATATTTTTTTTTAATTTTTCTAAAAATTCATATAATTTCTAGTCTTTTAAACGAGGCCAATACGAGTCTTTTTGTTCTTAACGTTAACAAATGCGCTGAATTCAATAAGAACTTGAAAATTTATAATCTCTTAGGCTTCGATTCGTTAATACGGATCGAAATTCAAATAAAAAATTTCAAAAATTATAACGAAATTATTTTAGATTGTGTAAAATCAATTCCATTATTATCAATTGATGTCTTGACTTTAATTCCCGCTAATCTCCTTACATTAGACAATAATCTTAATCTAAATCATTCTTGTTATCAATCTAATTCGATTAAATTTAATTTTGTCTTCTCGAAAAATCTCGAGTATAATTTAAAAATTTTCAATACATTTTATCCCAATAAAAACATTTTTATAAATTTCTATTTTTCTATATTTTCTTATGGAAATAATTTAAATTGTACAAGAAGCTTTATAACTATTTTTAAAAAAGTTCAAAGTTTAAACTTTGCTTTTACGTCTACTTATAAACTTAACACATGTCCCTTTATATTTTTAAACAGTGATATATATGAGCTTAAATTGAATGGCTTAAGTGATACGTTAGTTAAGAAAAATATCCTTAGTTTTAAACCGATTCAGTTTGAGCTTAATTTTAGAATAAATAAACTTGGTTTATCATTTTATCGAAGTGTTTTAAATAAGGAAATATTCGATTGTAAAATATTTAACAATGTTACTACTTTGATGGTATATGGTCAACTTAAAAAAATAACTTCAAATTTATTCTCTAACTTTACTAATCTTAAACAAATAAGTTTTTATCTGGATAAATTAGATGGAATATTGACAACACCTTTAAATTGGTTAACTTTTAGACAAGAACCAATTCTTATTTTTATCGATTTTTATACTTTTCCAAATGAAGATTTTTGCCTATTTAAAAATTTATCCCAAAATCATTTAATTTTGTTTGAAAATTTTAAATTCATATCAAATTGTTCATGTTTATTTTATTGGCTTTATAAGACATACCATTTAGACGATGGCTTACAGATTTTGAGACAAAAATGTGAAAATTTTATTTTGTTAAAAACAACTTGTAATTTTGAATACGAATGTAAAATTACAATATTAAAAGAATTTAATTTAACCATTCAGGATAAAATATACGAATCAAATATATTAATTCTGGCGACTCTCTTACTAATTCCTGTATTCGCCATTTCGGGACTAATTGGAAATTTAATAAATTTATTTATTTTAAAACAAATTCCAAATTCGAAAAAAGATTCTAATAATATAATACACAAATTAATGCTTATCAATTCATTGATCAATTTGATTTATTGCTTAATTTACTTATTACATTTGAGTAATATTTGTATTGATATAAATGGCATTTATTGTCCATTTATAAGCCGTTCTGTCCATATGCAAATTTTTGAAATTTTTATATTTGATTATACTGGTAGTATTTTAAAGACCATATCAAACTTTATATCCTTAGCTATTTCTCTAAGTCGGTATCAACTATTAAAAAATTCATCTTTCTTTAATAAAGTTTATAATAAAAAATTAATTAAAACGACCATAAAAATTGTTTTTTTTATTTTTTTAATACTTCTATTTCACTTAGATAAAATCTTAACAACTCGGATAAATACGAGTGCTTACTTGGCTGAATATTACAAAGATTATGTTGAATTTCCGGTTAAAAATACATTTAGTGGTATTTTTGAGCGTGATAAATTTCAAATTGAAGAAAGAGCATTAACTTACAATAGACAAAAAAACTTTGTTTATTTAGTCCTATTCAGCCTTAATTTTGTAATTAATGATATATTTTTATTATTGTGTCTATTAATAATCGATGTATTATTATTGACCAAATTTAAAATGAATATTAGACTCAAAAGTCAAATTCAAAATAGAATTGGTAAAACTAGAATTGATAAAAATGATCAAGTTAGTTTTCGAGTGACTTTAATAGTTCTCGTAAATTTTAATTTTCTACTATTGCTAAGGTTTTTTGAATTTGTGATCAATTTTATAATATTAAAAAATAAATTAAGTGATGGTATATGTAATACTAGTAATAAGATATGTAGCAATTATTATGAGACTGGTTGTCTATTTTATTTGATTACATGTTCATATACCACTTTGGTATATTATTTTTTTGATCGAAATTTTCGAGAAAATTTTAAAAACAATTTTCGAAAAAATTTTAAATTTTTAAGATTTTTAAGAAATTAAACTTGATGAGGTTTTTTTTATATTCAATATTGATAAGACATGATGTTCTTAGATGCAAATTCTCATTCAACACTCAATAGATTGACAAATTTAGAATAAAAAGATGACCAATTACGTAAAAATGTCGAAAAAAATGCCACGAAAATTCAAAAAAAAAATGAATATATATTTTTCTGTTTATTTGTAATTTTGTATAATTGTGTTTTAATGTTAGTACTTATTTATAATGATTAAATAAAACTATTAAAAGCTTACGAAATTTAAAAACTGCCAAAATTAATTTATTTTTTAAGTAGAGGAGACTAATCAAATCAAACTAACTCAATCTCTTTTTTTCTCAAAATAAAATTGCCAAAAACAGTACAAAATGGTAATTTTTTGTAAAAAGAATCAATGGGGTTTAATTCGGAATGGAACTGATCAAAAATTTGAATCACTTAATAGACTAATTTTTAAGTCAAGAGACAATTTTGCAAAATCGATTACTTGGAAAAAATTATTGAGGCGTTTTTGGAGATGTGTAAATGCTCATATAATGAATATTCCTTTTGAAAAAATTCTATGGCTTAATTTTAGTGGTAAGTCAAAGGCAAAAATAAAGTCACATAGAAAAATTTATAACTCAAACTTCAATAAATTTTAAATTGATCTTTTTTTTTTTGTTTGTAAATTTTCTTTGTTCAACAAGGAGGGGAGGAGATCCTCCCCTTTACTTGACATCCCTTTTGGTTTTTATTTACAGTAAGGAATGAAACTGTTCATATCGACTCACCCATTTTAGTTAGTTCAATTTGATAAAGTTTTATTAATTGCTTTGAAAAATACTTTGCCTTAGTCAAATCGTTGTAAGACTTTAATTTTATTTTTGAATTCCGCATTAGTTTTCAGTGAATTTTCAAAACTTTTTTAAATACGAGGTTTTTTTTTTTTTTTAATGGTTTGCTATAAAAAAGTAAATTAAATACCGCAATTTAAATCAAAAAAGTTAAATTGAAAAAAAAAACTTGCCATACACAGTCTCCGCTAATTTTTACGACAACACACATTTATCACTATATAATTTTATCTCGCTGTTAGGAAATAACCGATTTCTTCTCAAACAAATTAATGTTTAGATCAATTCGAATTATCACTGTTTTATTTCATGTTTCTGATTATTATCAGCAGAACATATTTGATATCTTACATGTAATAAAATATTTATCACCTTTGACTTTTTTCGAAAATTTAATGAAAAACTTGTAAAAAAATTTTGGAGTTTAAGAAAAAATAGGCTAAAGTTAAAATTAAAGATTATTCTAATAAATAATTTGAAATTGATAATTTAATAGAGAGCTACATGATTTATTGGGTGTAAATTTTAGGCTTATGGTAAAATCAATATAACAATTTAGAATCGTATTTTCCAAAATGTAATCAATTAGGCTCAATTATTTTAAACAATACTATAATTATTAACTGCATAGCTCTTTTTAATATTTATACTTAACCGGTCATTCAGGAATTCCAAATTTGAAAGTTCACGAACTTTCATTAACCAAATGATAATTCATGAACTTCAGTGGTTGTTTATGAACATTCATGAAAATGAAAAATCAAAAATTGCCGTTCAAACGCTTTTATTTTTTTTTCAATCGGCGGGGAATTAAGGACCCCATATCTCTATGGACGCTACAATGGTACGCCCTATTGAGCGTACATTTCAAAAAGAATAAAAAGTTGAAAATTAAATTAAGAGACTTAATATGATTCTAATTCATTGTTCAGTACCTTTCATTTTGTTCATCAATTTACAAATCGACTTAATAAAATTTTAAATTAGAAAAAGAGCGTTTGAGTTTGACTGGTATAAAAAGGTAACGATCCTAATGATCATGAAAGATCGAGGTGATATTAAATTTCAAAGAATCCCATCTATTATTTCAAAAAAGACTCGTCCATATGATATTTTTCTTGAAATCCTATTCAAATTTTCTATCATTAATGAATATTTTAGAGCGTTTAATTTGGAATTTCTTGTAGGCTTAATGGATTCTAAATAAAACGGTATCTGCCAAATAATTAGCTTAAAAGAAGTTCCTCGATTACATTCAAATTTGCTATAAACTCAGATTTAAACTTCAAAGCCCTTTAAAAAAATATTTGAAAATTGAATTAAATTGCAATTTGCAAAGTAAGGATGCAAATCAGTTGATTTTTTTAGATATCATATTGTTTTGTTAAAAAATTTTAGCATTAAGGGGATTTTATGTATTCGAATAAATAAATTTTAAACACTAGCTTCAATTTAAGCAAAATTGCCTTAGCGCTTTAAATTAATTTTATTAATTTTTAAAAATTTTAAATTAATTGCTTATTAACTACTAATTTTAACCAATTTAAGTTTATATGAAAAGGCGCTTTATTACAACCCAATTTAAATTTAATATTTTCGAAATAATCAAAGACAGAAACTAAGTCGACAGCTTCTAAATTTCCAATTTATCATTTTACCAATTAACTCCACAAATTCTCGTATACATATCTTTTTACATGGCGAAGGTTTTTGGTCCAATACAACCATTGAAAATCCAAAAACTAATTTATATATATTTATATATACCGTAAACTCGCATGTTCGACCCCGGGGTTTAAAATCGTAAATTTGGTTTTTAACCCCGTGTCCAACACGGTTTTTGGACATTTTTACAGAATGCTTTTAAGTCGGTACTAAAACTGAAATTTCTTTTTTTATGCGGTATTAAACATGTAAAAAATATAATTTTTATTTAAATTTGAAAATAAATTAAATTTTATTCGAAAAATTAATATTTAGATTTAATGCCTGGTTTAAAAATGAAAATTCGATTTTAATACAAAAATTTTACATTTGATTTTTAAAAATTATATACGAAAATAATTTTAAAAATGAAAATTATTACAAAACACTTTGTCAACTGTAAAAACTCTAAATCACCGATTCCTCGTTAGTTGCTTTCGATACCATCTCTCCCATTCTTGCCTCTTTTTAAATGGTCTTTTTATTTTTACTACCAAGTTTTATTTGGGCATAGACAACATCCAACTACCAAAACCATTTTGATGATTATACATAAAATCTTTGTTTCAAAGTAAAAAAGTACAAAAGCAACTCAAGTATTGTTCAAAAAATAAATATTAAAAGAAAATAAAAAAAAGTTATGAGATCAAGACTCGAACCTGGTACATAAAAACATCTTTCGCACAGAAAGCTTTTGCGTTAAGAAATAAAAACATTAAACAATGGTTTATTTAAGTTACCAATTTTGTGTTTTGTGACAAGTTTTTGGAAATAATATTCATTTTTAAAATTATTTTCGTATATAATTTTTAAAAAATCAAATGCAAAATTTTTGTATTAAAATCGAATTTTCATTTTTAAACCAGGCATTAAATCTAAATATTAATTTTTCGAATAAAATTTAATTTATTTTCAAATTTAAATAAAAATTATATTTTTTACATGTTTAATACCGCATAAAAAAAGAAATTTCAGTTTTAGTACCGACTTAAAAGCATTCTGTAAAAATGTCCAAAAACCGTGTTGGACACGGGGTTAAAAACCAAATTTACGATTTTAAACCCCGGGGTTGTTTGTGCGAGTTTACGGTAATAAAATTTAATTTTTTTTTCTTAAAATTGTCTTAATGAATTACAAAGAATAACTAAAAATAAAACATCCCCTTTTTTTTACAAACACAAACTTCTGAGTTTTTTTTGGAAATCGATTTTCAATAATGGGTTATTATCAGGAACAACAAAGATAGCATTTTTTCAAATAAAAAATTGTTGCAAAATTGCGGTAATTCTGTGACAAAAATTGCGAAGAAAATTGTGAAAAAAATCTATTAAAATTGTGTCGTAGTGTAGCGTACCGCAACGTCCGGTCTTCGAACTGGTTTCGTGGCGTAAAACCTTCCCTTACCGTATTCGTACGGAAAGAGTGCTTTTCTTGCGATAAATCATTTTTCGTGGTTGAATCGAATAACTTTTCGGAAAAATAAAAAAACTAACATATACATACTTTATAAATACTTTAGTTTTAAATTAATTAAATTTTAAATTTTAGTTTAATCAAAAATTTTAACTTCCGAAGGTTCTTTTTTATCCAGTAGCTACAATCAGACATTTGCAACGAAAAAAAGTTCGGTATCGGTATCGGTTTCGGTATAACAACGAAACCGAACAATGTACCGACCATACCTAACAACGACCATCCAACAAACCGTTTATTGTTCATTTTTTTTGGTTTTGAGTGTAAATAGTCCATATAGTCAATTTATAAAGGATTAAAAAAAAATTTTTAAAGGTGATTTACAAGTTTGAATAGTTTAATAAATCTTTAATATTATCATTTGACAAAAATTTTCGTTTAACCA
>NTPY01000554.1:27595-45452 GCA_002922825.1 Brachionus calyciflorus
CACGTAAGCAGTTACTGATATGATAGAAAGCTCTAGAATGTATTGTCAGCATCTCGAAGCTTCTAGCTTCTGAGATATGTGTCGAACATATGCTATTAATTACTTATCTTATGGCATCAACTGCATAGCTGATACATAATTGATAATGGGTGGGTAACAAATTATTATCTAATTTAGACAGTAGCATTCCTGGAGCTTATCATATTGATGGTACATCAAAAATTAATTAAAAATAGATTTCGATTAATTGTTTTTGGCAAAACTGACATGAATCAAAAAAAAACATGTTTTAGCATTTTGTATTACTAGCCATGAACAAGAGGAAGATTTTATTTTTTTCTATCGTTCGTAACAAAAAATGGCAGACTTATTAGAAAAAAACTTTGATCCAAATTAAATTGTCTAAGATGCTTGTCCTGCCTATAGAAACGCAGCTTTAAAGAGCTTTCCTGATACAAATATTCTTATGTTTTACTTTCATGTTTTGTTAAATTGCAAAAAAAATAAATTAGACATTCCAAACGAACAACAACATTTATTGTTTAAACGATATACAGTCAGACCTCGATGATGTCAACCTTGATTTTGTCAAATTTTATTTTTGTCAACAATTTTTTAATTACGATCTAAAAATGATTACAATCACATTATAAAGTTATTTGAATTTGAGCAATAGTTTAACATGTATTATTTTTTTGATTTTGTCAGTTAAAAAAAAATTTTTTCATTTCATTTTGAAAAACATGTATGGTCAGACATTTGATGTTAAAACAAAAAACAAAGATAATCAAAGAAGTTAAAAGCGCAAAAATATAAATAATTAACATTACTTTGATATGTTTTTTAAACAAAATGTAACTTTATCTAATATTTTACATTAAAAAATTCAATCCTGTCTATCTTTGTTTACTAATTCAATTTTGTCAACCTTTGATGACAACTTCGAGTTATTATTTGTTTTTGTCAACGATTTTCGTTTTACGCAGACCATTGACAAATTCAAGGTCTGACTGTATTCATCATTTGCATATGACTACGTCGATTGATCATTTTAGAAAATATTGGAAAATTTTTGTTAACAGTTTAATTGATAATTGTCCTAATTTTATCAGTTACTTTTATAACCAATGGTTAAAGTCAAATTGGAAAAATTAGAAGGCTTTTTCATCTCCTCCTGGCTATGCGTGTACCAATTCACCACTTGAATCTTTCAACGCAACAATTAAAAGGGATTTTACACATAGTCGTAAACTTGGCATTTTTGCCTTTATAGGATAGAGTATGGATATTATTAGGTACTATTCGATTGACGGTCAAAAATTTTCTATTACTCCTAAACCCACTTCATCAGCAATTAGGATAATCAATGGCTAAATGGGAAAATTTCAAAAAAATATACCAGCGTAATTACTTAACTAATTAATTAACAAAAAATTGTTCGTGTAAATACTACTTGAAACTCACATTTATTAGCTTTACAAGAATTGTTTAAAAAGAAAAGAAATTTTGTTAACAAGCCAAAAAGTAGAGCTAAAAATTCTGAAAAATGGTACGTGAGAGAATAAAACAATGATTAAAAACATACTTTATATTTATCAATAAACTTTGTGCTTTTAGATTTGAAAAAATTCAGCATTTAACTTATTTCAGCATTTATTCAATAAATTTTGTGTTGAAAAGTTTTTTTTCCCTTAATTTAAACTATATTATTTTTTTTGTGTTCAACGATTTTTTAGAAAAAAAATTTTGTGTTCAAAATTTTTTCACTATTTTTTAAAATTTTGATGAAAAGATTTAATTTTGTGACGATCAGTTAAAATTTTTTTTGAAAAGTTTTTTTATTGTGTTGAAATAATAATTGCTATTTTTAGCACCATTACAAATGTTTAAAAACCATTTTTCATTTTTTTATTTTATAACCATTTGTTAAAATATATTTATAAAATTGTTTCCTTTAATATTTTGTTAAAAAAATTTTTATTAACAAAATATTAAAGGACTACCTTTTTTTTTATTTTTCTTATTAAAGTTAACCAAAAATAGATAAAAAAATAATGGCATTAACCTCTCACACTGGACCACGTGTCGCTCTGTGTTTAAGGGAGTTACTTTGGTAATCTTACAACGGGCGGATTAGCAAACTTAGAACAAGCGGCAAGTTAAAATTTTTTGTCAATTTTCTTTTTCTAATTTTTTTTTTCAACAAAAATTGCCCTGCAAAGCACTTAACAGTACTTTTTCCAACAAAAAAAATTATTACGTGGTGAAGCGAAGTTTGCTGCATCTGATTTCAAAGTCATCAAAAAATGCGCTTCACCACGTAATAATTTTTTTTGTTGGCAAAAGTACTTTTAAGTGCTTTGCAGGGCAATTTTTGTTGAAAAAAAAAATTAGAAAAAGAAAATTGACAAAAAATTTTAACTTGCCAGAACAAGCCACTAATCAGCAAAATTTTCATGTTACTAAGCATGTATTTATACATTTTTTTTTTTTTTTGAAAAATTAATTTATTTTATCATCTAGAATTAGTCACGTGATTATTTTTTAATAAATATTTAGTTTTTCAAAAAATAAATAATTTTTAATGTAATCATAACTAGTTTTATTTTAATTTTCATTTTATAATTTCAAAAACTCGTTTTTTTTTGAGGCGACTCGTAAAAAAATAAAAGTCGACTCAACTCAAAAAATTAATGAGTCGACTCTCAACACTACTCAAAACAGTTCCTTTGAGAATGAGTTTCACATAATGATGGATGATGAAATGAAGAGTTACTCAGAGGCAGAGCAACAAGAATGGCTTCAAAGCATCCAAAGTACAGGCAAATCAAAGAAGAGCCTGATAGAGTTGTTGTTCCGTAGAGCAGAGCAGAGTATAGTCAATCTTAGGAGGGCTAAAGAGTTACAAATAGATAAAGAATTGGAGAAGTCCAAAATTGCTTTGGAAGCAAGTAAAAGTACCTCACAAAATAGGCGTATGTCTTCGGGACAAGTAGTACATGACGATGTACAGAGTAATGTGAATAGTATAAAGGGAAATAATGGATCCGGACTTAGGGAAACTCGGATCGCATTATTTAAAGTCGACGATATACCTAAACTCTATAGGAATGAGAGAGATAAGGTAGATGAATGGATATACCTGGTAGAAGCTGAGGCTAGTTACCAAGGTGTTAGCCATGATAACTTGTTTGATGGCGTAACAAAGTTATTGAGAAGTATGGCTTTGCAGATGTTGAAAAATTTGCAGAAAATGGTGAATCTATTTCTTGGGAAAGGTTCAAAAATTGTTTAACGGCCACGCTCAAGCCTGCTGATTTGCAGAGGCAATTGAGGTCTGAATTGAAGAGCATAAAAATTTCATCGAAATTTAAGGATGATGTGATGAAATTTCAAGCAATTGCTTATAAGATTGAAAATATAGCAGAATCTGAACTGGTATGGTTATTTTTAGAAGCTCTAAACCCTAGAGTTAGAGCCGAGTTAGAGAGCAAAAACGTTGAAACTCTGAATGAAGCTATAAGGTTAGCTAGAGTTTAAAACAAGGGATTGGGCAACTTTGCTTCGCCCATAGTGGTAAATTACGCCCGTCAGAGGACGGAGAAACGGTATCCGAAGAATGGGAATTCACCCAGATAAAAAAATGGATATGAAAACTGTGATAATGTAAATCATCAAGCAGAGACACGGGACAAAGGTCTCATATGTTTTAGATGCAAGAAACCTGGCCATAGAATTGCTCAATGCAGAGTAAAGCCGTCTTATGGTAAAATAAATGGTAAGACGACTAAGAAAGTAAATCTTGTAGAGGAATGTAAAAGTAGTGATTCAGATAGTGAAAGCAAAACGAAATATGTTTATACATGTGATTTCGGTAGGTTGCTTTATGTTTCTGGATATGTCAATGAACACCGTATAAAATTTGTTGTAGATAGTGGATGTACTTCTTCAGTTATTAGTCCTAGATTCGTTAAGAAAACTGGTATTACCTTGAACGATTCAGAAATTAAAATTAAGTCAGCTGACAACAGAGTAAAAGTTGATGGAAAAACGGAAAGTCTTAGAGTCGACATAGAAGGTAATGTTTGCGAGCTTGATTTCCTGGTAACAGACCATGAAGATAATGACGGTCTTCTTATCTTTTTCATTTTTTAATAAAACATTTACCGTATTTACTAGATATTAAGAATATACCAGCACATCAAATAAATTCTTCTAATCGAGGGATTTTTATTTTCAAAAAATGACTCAAATAAAAAAAAATTATCTTAAATTAGCAAATTTCATTAGCACCAAAAAAATATTATAAAAAAGACAGGTGTGCGTTTATTTGGGCATTGAAAAAAAAATTTGTATATTCTTTTTGATGAATATTAGTCGTGTTAAAAAAAGAAAAAAAACTGTCTTTTTTTTTAAAAGTTAAAAGGAAAAAATTTAATCCGAATTTTTCTTAATTTTGATTAAACGGTAGCTTGCTGATGTCCGAAGGTTCAAACTAATAAAAATAAATCAGAAACGATAGGTCATAGTCCTTTACAACGGACATGCCTACAACCAATAATCGGGCCATGCCTTCCCCCAATAATCGGGCCATGCCTTCCTCCAATAATCGGTCCTTCCCTTCCCCAAAAATCAGGCCCTGTATTTCTAAATAATTAATAGTTTTTTATTGGAAATATGTTTAAAAAAACTGAATATGTGACCATTTTCGTTTTTTACGTAAGGTTTCCTAAACGATAATCCCTAGTTGACTAAAAAATTATCAACTCATTTAAGTAACAAAATTTTTAGTATATTAAAATTACATAATGAAGAAAGATTTATACTTTATAAAATTTACTATAAGTTTTGTGAAAGTAATTGCTATTTCAAAAAGAAAAAAAGGAAAAAGGAAATTTTTAACGTAATTTTCCAAAAATAATTTGAAATTGAGTTTTCAAAATTTTTTTATTCAAGAAAAAATCTTGCTTCGCCAAATTTTTAATAAATACTGCACTTCTAGCGAACTTTCTACTTT
Source organism: Brachionus calyciflorus (assembly GCA_002922825.1). Classification (NCBI taxonomy): domain Eukaryota; kingdom Metazoa; phylum Rotifera; class Eurotatoria; order Ploima; family Brachionidae; genus Brachionus; species Brachionus calyciflorus. The sequence continues at coordinate 32,613 of NTPY01000554.1, forward strand.
TGCGTAGCCGTAGCGAACCGTACCGTATCCTTGGCGAAGCGGACCGTATCCTTAGCGAAGCGGACCGTAGCCATAGCGGAGCGTACCGAACCGAAGCGTAGCCTTGCCGTACCGTACCCACCGTACCGTACCTACCGTACCGTACCCACCGTACCGTACCCACCGTACCGTACCCACCGTACCGTACCCACCGTACCGTACCTACCGTACCGAATCCCAGTTTAAAAGTGATAAATTTTAAAAAAGATACTTTTTAAAAAAGACTTTCAATTAGTATAAATTTATTTATCAAATGTTTAAATTTTATAACATCATTTTTTTTTAAACTCAAATCATATTTTTGCTTTTGTCCGATGAATTTTCATTTGAAATCTGAATTTTTTTTGAAATCTGAATTTTTTTAAAATTAATTTATTAAAAAATAAAAATGTAATTAGTATAAGGATAAAAACGCAAAAAAATACATTTATCTTATTATGTAGACTCCTTCTTCGACTTAGACAAGTTGACTTAAACTTTTTTATCATTATACTAATTACATTTTTATTTTTTAATAAACTAATTTTTATCAATTTTAAGAAAAAAATTCAGATTTCAATTGATAATTCATCTGAAAAAAGCAAAAATGTGAGTTGAGTTTAAAAAAAAATGATGTTATAAAATTTAAAAAATTTAAACATTTGATAAATAAATTTATACTAATTGAAAGTATCTTTTTTGCAAAATTGAAAGTCTTATTTAAAAAGTATCTTTTTTAAAATTTATCACTTTTAAACTGGTATTCGGTACGGTAGGTGCGGTACGGTAGGTACGGTGGGTACGGTACGGTAGGTACGGTGGGTACGGTACGGTACGGTAGGTACGGTGGGTACGGTACGGTAGGTACGGTGGGTACGGTACGGTAGGTACGGTGGGTACGGTACGGTAGGTACGGTGGGTACGGTACGGGAGGTACGGTACGGTAGGTACGGTACGGTTCGCGAGTGCTACGCTTCGGTTCGCCATGGTACGCTACGGATACGCTACGCTTCGCTACGGATACGGTTCGCTTCGCCAAAGTAGAAAGTTCGCTAGAAGTGCAGTATTATAATCAAGAGTCTTCTTCGAAAATGAATAGCTTGGGTCGAAGTTTTTCATAATTACGGAGAGCAATCACATTTCGAAAACACCGAAAATAAAACATGGTGGATGGTTTGGTGAACCTAAGGATCGAAAATTAAAAAAAAAGGAATAACGTCTCGTTACTCGCAATATAAAAGCTCTGCTTTTCCCTTATCTTAGTTTACTATTTGTTCGACTAAATTCATCATTTTAAATTCTTGAAAAAATTTGAAACCTTTTTTTTAAAATAATCTTAGGTAAAACACCTCTAATTAAAAATAATTATTTTTTCTCATTAAAAAATTCTTTATTCTATCTCATAAATAAAATATAAAGTTTCATAAATATCGATATAAAAACAGGAAATAAGCTATAATTTATTTCGTATTTCTATTATCCTACTTTTTAAAATTCATAACAAATGAAAATCAATTATTTTTATTTAATTTATCTTAAAATTCAAATAATTTCTGGACTACTCAACAAAGTTAACACGGACAAATTTCTTCTTGATGTAAACAAATGCACCGCATTCAAAACAAAATTGAACATTTATCACTTATTAGGCTTCAGTTCTTTAAATCAAATTGAAATTCAATTTAAAAATTTCAAAAGTTATAATGAATTTATTTTAGATTGTGTAAAATCAATTCCATTATTATCAATTGATGTCTTAAGTTTCATCCCAACTAAATATCTTACATTGAATAATAATCTAAACTTAAGCCATTCTTCTTATAGGTCTAGTTCTATTAAATTTAATTTTGTCTATTTGAAAAGTCTCGATGAAAATTTAAAAATATTCAATCAATTTTATCCCAATAAAATCATTATTATAAATTTTTATTTTTCGCAATTATTTTATGGAAATAATTTAAATTGTACCAGAACATTTTCAACTATCTTCAAAAAAGTTCAACTTTTAAACTTTGCATTTACGTCTACTTATCAACGTAATACATGTCCTCTTATATTTTTTAACTGCAATATAAATGAGCTTAAATTGAATGGTTTGAGTGAAACATTGGTTAAGAATAATATGCTTAGTTTTAGACCTATCGAAATCGATGTCAATCTTAAAATAAAAAAACTTGATTTATCATTTTATAGAGGTGTTTTAAATAAAGAAATACTCGACTTTAAAATATTTAATAATGTTAATACCTTGATGGTATTTGGTCAGCTTAAAAAAATGACACCAAATTTGTTTACTAATTTTACCAATCTTAAACAAATTAATTTTTATCTGGATAAATTGGATGTCATTTTGACAGAACCTTTAAATTGGTTGAAAAGTTTTATTTTTAGAAAAGATCCTCTTCATATTTACATGAATTTTTATACTTATCCAAATGAAGATTTTTGTCTATTTAAAAATTTAACTCAAAATCATCTAATTCTTTTTGACGATTTTAAGCTTTTATCAAATTGTTCATGCTTATTTTATTGGCTTTATAAGACTTATAATTTAGACAATGGTTTAAAAATTTTAAGTTATAAATGCGCAAATTTTATATTTTTAAATAAAACTTGTAATTTTGAATTAAAATGTGACATCATTGATTCAAAAGAATTTGATCCCACTATACAAGATAAATTTTATACTAATTCCTATTTTTTCCATATCGGGGTTAATCGGAATTTTAATTAATATTTTAATCTTAAAAAAGATTCCACATTGTAAAAAAGACTCTAATTATATTATGCATAAATTGTTGCTTCTAAATTCATTGGTCAATTTAATTTATTGTCTAATTTATCTTTTACATTTATTTAATGTTTGTATTGGTATTAATGGAGTTTATTGTCCATTTATAAGTCGTTCTGTTCCTATCCAAATTTTTGAGATTTTTATAGTTGATTATATTGGGAGTGCTTTAAAAACAACATCAAACTTTTTATCTGTTTTTATTTCCCTAAGTCGGTACCAACTATTAAAAAATTCTTCTTTTTAAAGAAAGTTTATAATAAAATTTTCTTTAAGAAAACCTTAGTGTTCGTGTTTTTTATCTTTCTGATTCTTCTTTTTCATATTGATAAAATCTTTACAACTCGTATTAATACGAGTACTTACTTTTATGAAAATTACCAGGACTATGTTGAATTTCCGGTCAAAAATACATTCACTGGTATTTTTGAGCATGATAATTTTCATATTGAGCAAAGATCTTTGACTTTCAATAGAAAAAAGAATCCTATCTATTTAGTTCTATTCATTCTCAATTTTTTAATTAATGATATTTTTTTGCTAATGTGTATGTTTATACTTGATATTTTGCTCTTGGTCAAATTCAAATCGAATATTAAACTCAAAAATCAAATTCAAAATAGAATTGGAAATGTTAGGACTAACACAAAATCTCATGCTAATTACCGCGTGGCTTTCATAATTCTTATAAACTTTAATATTTTACTATTGTTTAGGTTTTTCGAACTTGTCATTAACTTTATCATTTTCAAAATTAAATTGGGTAATGGTATATGTGATAAAATTAATAAAATATGTACTAATTATTTTGAGAATGGTTGTTTATTTTATTTGATTACATGTTCATATACGACTTTGGTATATTATTTTTTTGATAGAAATTTTCGTGAAAGTTTCAAAAAAGTTTTTAATAAAGAGCTTAACCGATTTTGGAATAAGATTTTGCTTAAGTTTTATTTAATAAAGAAACATGTTTGGCGTTTTAAGCAATATCCTCTCTAATAATTAGTTCTTCTCGATAAAAAAAATGGATTAAATATGGATTTGTCGTAATCTAAGATGAATCATACTACTTTTTTCACTGAATGAAAAAAGTATACTTTTGATGTCTTCTTAAAAAGTATAAAAATTTCACTCAGTGAAAAAAGTATACTTTTAGCCTCTTATCAAAGAAATGCAAAATTTCTCTTTATGAATGAAATTTATTAAAGAATGAATTCCTATTTCGAATTATGTCCTAAAACTTGATTTCTTCTTCAAACTAGTAACCAATTATGAAAAACGTTCTTAATACTACAGTGCTCCCTAATTAACGTCGTAACCGTAAGGGTTCTCCAGCAAAAATGAATGGAGTACGGTTACGAGTACGAGTACGACGTTAATTCGGGAGCACTGCAGTATCTTTGTTTTACTGTTAAAACATGCCTTTTTTTAACAGTTACTTTCCTTTTGTTTGCTTTACCAAGTAAATAAAAAATTCCACTTTACAAAATTTTCTTCAAATTTATTTTATCATGTAAAAAATTTTACTTTTTTTAAGGGAAATTAGAAGAAAAACTGCATAACATTAGATATCTAAGAACTCAAAGTAATTTTTGTTTGATCAAAAATACTCATACTCCTAATAAAAATTAGTTAACTACTTTACTTTTAAAGTAAATAGCCCACCTATATGCCCAAATATTAGATATTGTTTCTCAGTAAAACAAAAATTTTTCAAAAATTACCGAGAAATCGGTTCCGAAAAACACCCTTTCGTTATATCGAAATTCGTTATATCAAGATGTTATTTCATATAATTTTCTATTTTAGGACGTATTATGAGTATCATTATAAGGAGTTTTCGCTATATCAGGTTTCGTTATAGCAAGGTTCGACTGTATACTAATTTAAAGATTTTTTTAATATTCAATTATAAATAAAAAAAAGGAACAGTGAAAAAAGTATGCTTTTGACGTCTCCTTAAAAAGTATAAAAATTTCACTCAGTGAAAAAAGTATACTTTTAACATCGTGAAAAAAGTAGTAGTGAAAAAAGTAGTATCTACGTCTAAGATTACGAGTAATTATTACTAATCTTAAACGAAAGCTTTCAAAACTCAAAAGAAAAAAAATTAATGTTTCATATCTATATTATTAAAAAAGTTTGATCGTAAATATCTTTTTTCGGTCAAGGTTTTTCTAACCAATTATCTCCAATTATTTTTTATTTTTTTCAATTAACTCCATTTATTTTTTAGCTTAAAAAATTAAAATAAATTAATCAATTAATTTTCTATTAGCCAAAAAGTGAATTTACTGTTTAATTTAATCAAATAATAAATGATTCCTAACTAAAATACTATAAGAAAAAAAAAGTAATTTGAAATAATTAGATGAGAAAATAAAACGGAATCTTTTAAGGAACAAAAACAAAAATAATCAAGTTATTTATAGAAAAAAACCTCCAAGGTTTTAAAAAATGAATTTTTCGTTAATTTATTTTTATCTATATTTTAATTCGTAAATAAGGGTAGTGATGGGTCCTAACTAAGCTAAGTTAGCGAAGCCAGCTAAAAATAAGCTAACTAATTTTAGTTAGCTAAAAAATAAGCCAACTTAAATTTAGTTAGCTAAAAATAAGCTAGCTAATTTTTAGTCAACTAAAATTTAGCTAACTAAAAATTAGCCGGCTAATTTTTAGTTGATAAAATAAGTTAGCTAAAAAATTTTGGACTCTCTTTTTTTTTATTTTTTTGAATCATTCGTTTTTTTTTAATGGATTTTTTTTTTTTTAAATTTATTAGTCATAAATTTATAGAAAAAATTTTTGGACCATTACAAAATGAATTTATCGATAAAATTCAATAAATTCCTATCCTTAATATTAAATAAAGATAAAATTTATTCTCAATATACTCATAGAAAATCCTTTTTTTTAATTTAATTTTATTAAAATAAATTAAATGTCAGAGTTTATGAGTTTCTGTACTTCGCAGATGTGTTTTTTTATTTTTTAAAACCTTTTTTTTAAGCAAAAAAATTTAGCCAAGCAAGCTTATTTTTAGCTAACTAATTTTTAGCTCACTAAAATTTAGCTAGCTAAAAATAAGCTAACTAATTTTTAGTTAGCTAAATATTAGTAAGCTAAAAATTAGCTAGCTTATTTTAAGCCAGCTAAAAGTTAGCTAACTAAAAACTAAGAAAAACTCCCATCACTAAATAAGGGCCAAAAATTTCGCTAATTTAGTATGTTGATTCGACTATAATTACATGTAATTATGACATTCTCTAAACTTCAAATAAATGCCATTTTTTGCCCATTTTCGACTAAAATGACATGTCATTAATAGCGAGCAAATATGTTAATTACAAATAAAAAGTGAAACATAAATATAATGGACTCATCTCGAATTAACATCACTTTTGCTGGATTACGGGAACGGGTACTAATTTATTTTGGGAGCACTGCTGTATCTCATACTTAATACCTTTTATTTTGCAAAAAAGAGTTTTTTAAACAGTTCAGTCAGTTCAGTTCGAAATTCTTCGAACTAACTTTTAGGGGTCCCATGGGGGTATGAATAAAAAAATAATTTTAGACCGCATTTCAACAAGAAAGAAAAAAATTCTTGGAAAAATCACATTTTGTATAATTTAAAAACTTTCTTTGCTTAACTTTTTAAGATTGTCCAAATAATCCCTAAACCCCCCATTAACACGATTAAAAACGCGCTATTAAGCGCTTTTGATTAATATATAGTATACAAATAGTCTTAATTGGAGATCTTTTTTGTGGCTTGATATTAGTCACTTTGAAAAAAAGCTAAAACAAAATTTCAGAGATAAGTTTTCTATTAAAAAATTCCATAAATAAAATATTTTAGGAGATTTTTTGGGTGGTCGCTACCCTCCTGATTGCAATAAATAAGTTTTTCTGCAAATTTGCATTAAAAAAAGCCTAAATTAAATACGCAATTAAAATTTCATCATTTTTTTTTTGCCAACAAAAGTCCTTTTAATTGTTTTGCAGAGCGATTTTTGTTGGTCAAAAAAATTGGAAAAAAGAAAATTAACCTGAAATTTGTCCCTACTTTTCTTTTTTTTTAAATAAGTCTGTTTTTTTAATTTCTAAAAAAAATTTTTGGCCAAACGCTTTGCATAACGCTTTTGTTTTCCATCCTTATACTTCGCCTAACGCTTTTTTTGTGTAATTACGATTTTTCCCCTTATTTTAAAATCCTCATGCTTGCTAAACATATAATAAAAACTCATTAGACATACTATAAATTAAGAAATATAAAGCTAAAGACTAATTTAATTATTTTAAACCGGCAGCGAAGCAACGGGTCATACTAGTTTATTTTTAAAAAATCAAATATATAATTAATGATCTTTAAGTCTTTTGTCAAGAATTTTTTGTTTGTTAAGATTTGTAAATTGTTAATATAGTTTTTTGTTAAATGATATATTTGTTAAGAGTGCTATTTTGATAGATGCCCATGTCAATATCTCTTAAATATCTCATTGAGATAGAAAGAGAAAAATAACTTATTGATAAACATGAGATAATAATTAGAATTTATTTTACAAATAAAACACTTAAAAGCAATTTTTTAAAATACTATTTAAAAAAACAAAAAGAATTGCAATTAAAAAGTTTTAGATTACAAGTGAGTCAAATGCCTTTCTCTGTAACGAAGATGAACATTTCCTTTTCCTACACGAATTCTTTTTTTTACTCTCATATTTGCATTATCATTAATTAATGCTACTCTTGATACCACTTGTCACCTCTACGACTTAACCTGTCTCTGGGTATTAGAACACGAATTTCTTATAGATTGATCTTTATTTTTTCTTTAAACCAATGAAGGTAATTTTCATGTATGGCAATATGGTGCTTTGGGAATTATTACGATTACCGCAGAAATTAGTGTTCATAAAATAAAGATTGACATTTTAATTTTAAAATAGAAAAATAAGTTTTAATAATGAAAAAAAGGGAACTAATTACATTAAATCTTTGTAAAGCAGTTTCCTTAAATTTTATTTTGATCAAATATAAATTAATTTCATAGTTTTTGTCAAAAAGGTGATTTTAGATTTTCTATCATACTTATGATTTACTTTAATGAGTCAATTAATCCGTTGATTTTGGATAATTCATTAGTGTCCTGAAAAAATCCTAAAAAAAGTCTTAAAAATCTCTTAGGTTTTACTCTAGCCATTTTCGTTTCCTAAAAAAAATTCATAAATCTAAAACAATCTCTGTAATCCTCACATCCCTTCGATTTTTATCAAAGCAAGAACTACTGCTAGCTGCGAATGCCGTAGACGTTTATCAAATAATATTAGAGCAGAGGCCAACTTTTGAGATATTTTTTGGACTGCTTAAAAAGACTGTCAGATAAAACCATTTTAGACAAACTTAAGAAAAAAAATCATTTTATTGAATTCAAATAGAACATAGAAAATTTACAAACAAAAAAAAAGAATCAATGTAAAAAATATTGAAAAAAAATTGTTGTTTCTTATTGAGCAGTCAAGCTGGTTGGTTGTTTATTCTCATCGGATTTTTCGCTCTCATTTACTTCCATTGCTACTTCCTCACTCTGTTCATTCTGATCACTCATTATCTTATCATTTAAATCTTTATCAATAGTGACTGCATCTTGTAACAAATAAAATCTCAATGATTTTAAATTTTGTAAAACATCATTTGACTTGGCATTTTGTATCCACGAAACAGGTAGCTTATTAGAATCTTTGACTCGAATTGCTGAATTTACATCGATTCCTTTATACCAATCTGAACTACGAAACATTATACTATTTACCATTGGATTATTTAATGCACCTGTTTGCTCCATTTGTTGCATTTTTCTTAAATTAGCTATATAGCGTATATATGCATCTCTATGTTGAACTTGTCGTGGTATCTCGGCTATCCAAACTGGTTCAACTATTGGATGAAGTTGAACGGGTATTAAATTAACCACTGGTTGACTAACAGTTACTTGTGGCTTAGGTGATGGTACTTGAACAGGAGCTTGTACCTGAACCTGAACCGGTCCTTGAACAACCGGAACAACATTACTCGTTGAATTACTCACTAAAATATCCGTGACCTTAACCTCTAATTTCGGTAAATTCGACTCGATTTTTTTAACTTTCTCAATCGGTTCTTTTTTATTAACTTTATGCTTTGGGCTAGTAGACTGGTGATTAATTGGCGGTGAAGTTAAACAAATATTTTGTTCAAAAATATTTGTGACCTCAACTTCTAAATCCTTGGCCTTAGTTTTAACAGAATTAAGTAATTTAATAGCGTCTAAATAGATAGGACTACCTTCTAAATTATACTCTTGTGCATTACTAAACATTAATTCAAAGTCCATAATTAAATCTTTAAGCGTATGATATTGACGTTTGTTTAATTTTTTTTTAATTATATTCATAGCGATTGGATTTTTGATGTCTTCGTAATAGTCCGGGTAAAGACGTTTCGGAGGTAGTTTTAAAAATGGTTTAGTTATTTCTTGATCTTTTAAAAAATCGAATAAACTCCACATGACTGATATTAATTTTTGATTATGTTTAGCTCTTTTTGGAGTTTTAGTCTCTGTTTTTTCGTCTTCTTCACCATCGGATTGTTCACTTTCATCCGATGATTGTTCGTGTTCTTTCTCTTGTTGTTCAGGTTGTTTCATTTCTTCATGTGCTTCTTCTACTTCTTGTTTTTCTTCTTCTTCATCTTCAACCATTTCACTAATCTCTTGTAACAATTTTAATTTTTTATCTCTAGTTTTATTCGACTCAAAAAGTTTATGTCTCGTTTGTAAATCATATAATTCTTTACATGTTTCTTTCATTAATTTACGTAGTTTACAAGCATCTTTGTAAATTAAGGATTTGGGATCATTGTAACGTTTAGCATTGTCGAACATTAGAGTTAAATCCGAGTCTAATTGACGTAGATTTTTATATTTATTTTGAAGAATTTTCTTAGCCACTGTATTTAGATCAATTGGTTTTTTAATTAGCTCATAATAGTCCGGATATTCGTCTCTGCTTGGTAAGACGTAAAAAATGTTGGCTAGATATCTTTGTTTATCGTCTTGATATGAACAAATAACATCAAATAAGTCTTCATAGTATTGAGACTCTTCTATTTTGGGTTTGTGACGGGTTTGACGTTCACTAGGTGATTGTTTAGGTTCGACTGGTGGTGATTGTACGGGTTCTGGTTTAATAGATTTACGACCACGTTTAGTCTGAGGCGTTGTTATTGAGCTAGTTTCGTTATTGCCAGTTTCTTCTACTTCAGGAGGTTTCTCTTCAACTATTTTATGTTTTTTAGGTGGCATTTTTTTTGTTCAATTTAGTTTGAGATTTTTAATTTAATTTAAAAATGATGACTTTTTTAAATATTTTTATTTCGAATTTTTTAATTCATTCACTAAAAATTTTTTTATTTGTTAACTTAATTATGATATTGCTAGAATTGAAAAATTAAATGTAAATTTGAGTAAAACTCTAAATATTCACCTGTTTTTTTTTTAGTATAAAAAGGCTCAAAATGTAAAAATCTTAATATGCTCTTGTACATTACATGAGCAATATCGTCAAATTATTTAAAAATTGTACGGTAATAATATTCAAAAAATCTGAATAAACTCAAAAATGGGAAATTTATCCATTATTAAATTTTTTCCTAAAAAAACTGATCTCTAACTTAGTTAAATTAAATTTTAGAAATTCAAAATATGGCTGTTTTTGAGCCTAAATAACTCATGTCTTTTATGATAAAAATATTCCGACAATATTTGAATTATAGAGATAACCTTTCTTTTAAAAATTTGGTTTTTATTTTGAAAGATTTGATTCATAATAAGCAAAATAAGGATTACTAAAGTATCAGAAAAAATAAATTTTTAATAAAAATGATCATAAATGAAGTTATTTGTAAAAAATGACCTCAATTAAAATAGTTATCTAAAAAATCGAAACCATCTTCGCTAGATATTTTTCATTATATATCTAAATTTTTATTCAGAAAATTATCGAGATTGCTTTTCAATTGAGGAATAAAATTTAAAGGTAATATTGATGACTTGGGGCGCTCTAGATCAGGAGCGTAGCGTCATTAAGGCGAACAAAAAATTTTAAGGGGGGTCGGCGCCCCTCCTAAAATTTTTTTTTCTTTCTCAAATATCCCTTATTTTTAATTTGGGTTAAAAGAAAAATTTGGGTTTTGATATAAATATTTTCCAAAGAGAAGACAAACCGGAAAAACTACGAGAACTTTTTCTAAATCCGAATGTAGACAAAATATTTTATAATAATACAATTCTATACCGAATTTATTTAAGAATTCCGATATCAAATGTAAATTCGGAAAGATCATTTTCTTCTTTAAAAACATATTTAAGAAGCACAATGCAAGAACAAAGACTTAATGATGTAGCGATCTTAAATATCGTAATCGAAAGGATACATCGTCTAGATGAAAATCAAATACTTGAAACATTAGCTTTAATGAGAATAGACGTTTAAAGTTTTTCCAAAAATTTTTTTTGTAATTTTTGTGCTTTGTTAAATACAGTTAATATTTAAAAAACCCTTAAAAGCTTTAGCGAGTAGTTTCGATCCTCCAAATGGAAATGTCACACTACAAGGGATAGTCCCAGCTTTTTTTTCATAATTACTCTTTTTGGGGACTGTGAAGTTAATTTTTATTTACTCATTTCAAATCAGCATTTTAAGTGCTATTTTTACGAAATAAGCTCGGATTTTTTAAAGTCGAAAAAAAATTCTAACTATTAGTTTATAGGAAAAAGAATATTTTTTTAGCGGTTTTCAAAACCATCACAAGTCAAAATAAACTTTAAATTATCAATTTTCTGATGATAGACAAATTAGGAAACAAAAAAATAGTAAAATTGTTACATTTTTTAGCAATTTAAAGTTGATGTATTAACTTGATTCTTTTTTTTATAAGAATTGTGATAATACTGTAATGGTAAGGCTCACGGCATTTATTCATTCGTATAACTGATATAAGATAGTATTTAAAGATTTTAAAATGTTAACATAGAGATTTTGAAAATGAACCTAAAATCTTTTTAAAATTTATGTTATTCTTCCAAATTTTTTTAGATTCGAAATTTTGTCAAACATTTTTAAAAAATTTGTAGGTCCTTCTAAATTAATTTAATGTAAATAACTAAAAGATGACGAAAGATTCTCAATACTTTAAAAGAATTTCATTTAAATGCATTATTACAATTAAATTATTATTTTTTAATAACTTTATTTACAGCTTGATTAGCCAAACAAAAAGCTAATAAAATTGTCAAAAAAAAACTTGTAAAAATCAGAACAACCGCACCTTGGTTATCAATTGAAAAGTCAATGAAATCATTCATTAACGAATCTTTTCTTTTCAAATAAATTCGAATCTCTGGTGTAAAATTCTGATTATTGAAATCTTTAATAATATTAGTAGCTGTATTTTTAGTTGTAATCGGAAAATTTTTAAATTCTTTTGGATCTAAATACTTATTGCAAATATTGTACCAAAATGTGTCCGACAGACTTATTTTAGACATGGCGTCAAAATAATTTTTGGTCAATTTCAATTTAAGAGTCGAGTCTTGCTCACACAAGTCAATATATTTTTTTATAGAACTTTCATTTTGAACACCATTCGTGTGTATTATTATATTTTTAAATAAGGGTGATTGAACATCAATACTAAAAAATGAATAAGTTTCAATTCGAATTCGATTCGAATTAACAAAACATTTAAATTCGTTTGGAATATTTGTGGAAAACATATCAAAATCGACATAAAAATGTTCGATTGCTAATTTTTTATCTTGCTCATCATTTAGCAACATGTTATATTGACTTGATAAAATTTTAGATTTTTGTTGGTATCCTAGTACAAATCTATAAATTGATTCTATTTTTCCTTAAATTAAAAACTTTCAGCCTCCAGGTAATTGTGAGAAAATGAAAAATTAACCATTTTCTTTTTTGATTTTT
>NTPY01000554.1:45513-87000 GCA_002922825.1 Brachionus calyciflorus
GTGTGTATTATTATATTTTTAAATAAGGGTGATTGAACATCAATACTAAAAAATGAATAAGTTTCAATTCGAATTCGATTCGAATTAACAAAACATTTAAATTCGTTTGTAATATTTGTGGAAAACATATCAAAATCGACATAAAAATGTTCGATTGCTAATTTTTTATCTTGTTCATCATTTAGCAACATGTTATATTGACTTGATAATATTTTAGATTTTTGTTGGTATCCTAGTACAAATCTATAAATTGATTCTATTTTTCCTTAAATTAAAAACTTTTAGCCTCCAGGTAATTGTGAGAAAATGAAAAATTAACCATTTTCTTTTTTGATTTTTGAAAATTATTTTTTTTAAACATAAAAAGCGTCTTGTTTATTGGTTACCAATTAATAATAGAGTTAAAATTAATTTAACAAGAACTTTATCTTAACTGTAAAATTAGTTATATAATTATTAAAAAAAAATTTATTTGAAATCGGCCTGGTATATTCGGGTCCTTTTTGAAAAAATTCCTGACCCACACTTATTTCAGCTAATATATAGTAGTATTGTCAAATTTACCCATATACCTTTTAATGTGAAATTTTCTAAACTTTCTGAAAATTTAGAATAGTTAATTTTCTAATTCCTTTATTACTTTTTAAAAAAAATTACGTTTTATTCAGAATTAAAACTCCTGACCCACCACTTAATGTACCATCACTGACACCCTGGCCTACCACCTGACACTCGATGTAATTTTTCAGGAGTTTTAATTCTGAAAAAAACCTAATTTTTAAAAAAAATAATATCACACTAAATGGCATATTAAAGTTGACGATACGACACTGAAATAAGTGGGGCCAGGAATTTTGCATTTAGAAGATTTTCCAGTAGCTTACAAATTGTTTAAAAACATTGAGTTTTCGGAGACCTCTGAAACATAAATTTAATAAAACTTTGCGTGCAACTTTGAAGAATATTTCTAAATCCTTCCTATGAATAATAATATGGAAAAAAAGGTTCTGGTAACTTATGCTTAATTATGTCTTAAAAATTCAATATTTAATAGTAAAAAAATTAAATTTGATCTTTAGAAAAAATTAGATATCACGAAAAATAGAAGTCGATAAAGAGTATCAAATTTAACAAGTTTAGAAAAAAGTTTGATTTAAATAATTACCTTTTATTAAAGGCATTTTATTTAGATAATTATCATTGAGAAGAATAGCTAATTCTGGTTCATTCGGCTTTTCTAAAAATCTAATTTCGTCCAACTGTTCTAGTAAATTATGAGAAAAATTGATTTTTTTAAATGAATCTGAATTAAACGTAAGTGCATTAATTTTTTTAATCTTATTTATCTGTAGAGAAACGGAATGAAGTTTGGTAAATTTAGTAAAAAATTTACTATCAATATATTCAATTTGATTGTATTGTAAATTTAAGAATTTAGCTGTAGATGGTAGTAGATCACTTCTTGTCAATTTTTTAAGTGTTGTTCTTAGAAAAGTAATATTGCTTAATTTTACACCGCTAATATTAACTAATATATCATCAAAGTAGGAATCATGTATAGAGAAACCGTATGAATTCGCTTTCAAAAAGTTTAAATCATATATTTCGGAATTATTAAATTTAAAAAAATCTAAACGTAAGGATCTAAGAGTTGTTTTCGTATCGTCATAACATTTTTTTAAAAGATTTTGATTAAATGTATCGTTATTGCCCTTAAAACAAATGTATTTCAATGATAAACATGTGCTAGTACATCCCCACTTTAAACTAAAAGCAAAATTAATATTTATTAAAATCAAATAGAAATAGATCATTTTAAAAATTATGAAAAAAAAATTATTAAATTTTTTTAAAATTGTTTCCTTTGGTTCTATAGCAATATTTTTAAATTTTTCTTATTTTAAAACAAAAATTTTTTTGGGTCTTTCAAGAAAAATAATTTAAATCGAACAAAATTTTCTTCCCATACCATGCAGCATTTTTACCAAAGGTCTATCGAAAATATTTTCCTTGAAATGTTAAAACGATCAAATTTAATTGTAAATAATTATGTTTGTGGTAATTCGAGTCAAAACCTTTGACTCTGCAATTCATATAAAGAACTTAACAAATAAAAATATTTTATGTTTTTAAATTCCGCAAAAACTTGACTATCGGATATTTTCTTTCAAAGTTTTTTTTTTTCAATTTAAAGGATAAGTTTTATTGTTTAAGCAAGTTATTTAAGCAACAAAATTTTTTTAAAAAAAATAAAAAATTCAAAAAATTTTATTTTAATTTTATTTAATTTTTGTTTTTAAAAATGAATTTAATTCAAGATAATTTTCAGTTCTACAAACGACTCGATACATCTGATCAATTATACGAATGTATTTATATTAATTTCTACCGGACCAAAGAGGCTAGGATTACAACATCAAAATGTGTTCTATGTGATGATCAATTCGATCATTGTATGACTCGTTCCTATCGAAATTGCCATTATTGTGATGACGAATCGTGCACCTTAAAGCTCAAAATTGAATCATGTCTTTTGTCGAATATTTCTGTTGTATACAAGAAAGGCGTTCATAACGATTCGTTTGAAAATAATGCTGCAAGAACAAGTGAACCAAATGATTTTTATGCAATTAAATGCTATTTAATGAATATGAATGATTTTAATTCAATTTTATCCCAAGTTAAATTAGATGTATTTACCCAATTGAAAGATATAAAAACAATTCTACAAGATGTTAGTATTTCTAAGACTAGTGTGAATAGTGTTGTTAAAATAATTCAATTTGATAGAGGTTTATCACTGGATTTTATTAAGACTTATATTAATTATGCGTTGGATACTAGAAAATATGGTAGTGCACGTTTTACGACACATTCGGGTAAAATAGACTATTCAAAAGAGTATAATTTTGTTCAATTTGAATGTAAATGTATTTTTAATAAGAATGGCATGTGTAAAAATAAATTGGTATGTAATTATTATATTAAAATGAATATGTTAATTGTTTTATGGAAAGGTAAAAGGTGTAATTGTGATGAGCCTTAAGTACCTTTTAGGAATTTTTTTTTTTGCTTTATTTGTTAATAAATAAATTTTTCAACAAAAAATAATTTTAATTTTTTTGATTTTTTTTGAAAATTTCCCGATTTAATTTTAAATAATATTTTTAAAACTTATTTGAATATCAAAAATTTAGCTTTCCTCAGACAAAACTTAATTTATACTAGTAAATGGTATATTTGACTTTACCAGATTTTCTTTTTTAAGTAAATTCGAAATTGTAATAGACTTACTCTTCGCTAACTGAATCACTTTGGAATGCCTAAATGATTTGGGAAGCTACTTTTATTCGAATTTACTTAAGAAAAGTACATTCTTATTTTACTTTTTAATAATAAAATTGAATTTTTGCTTTACTTAATTTACTCAAAAAAGAAAGTTTGATATAGTTGATTGTTTACTTTACTTGGTAAAGTATATGAAAGTAAAGTAAACTCAACTGCACTCACCGTAAACACTCGATATTTCTGTGGTTTCGAATTTTTACCCACAATTTCATAATTTATATTGATGGAGTTATAGATAAGATAGATGATAAAATTCTTATGTGTGCCGGTAAAACTATCGAGTGATTACGGGAACTTTTACGATTGTTTTCCTTTCGTTTTCTCGACTTTTCGTTTCTCAAGAGAATAAAAATTTTACAAAATACATTAATTCTTTTCTTCTGATAAAAAAGGAAAGGAAAAAAAAACACGTTAGTTTGTATATCAATACGGTCTTTATTTTATTTTTTCATGAAACTTTCGGATTTTTGATTAAATTTTTTGTCATTGCTAGTGTTGGGTGGCGGACCAATTTTAGACGTTTATATGGCCGATTGACCGGTCATCGAAACGGTTTATTTTTATTAAAACAATTTTTATATATTTTTAAAAATTTTTTTTAGAATATTTTTTCCAATCGATTGGATTAAAATTTGAAATAAAAATAAAACTTTCAGTGAAAATTTTTTAATTTCATGATTTAAACTATTTTATCCTTATGTGAGAATTTCATTAAAAAATTAAAAATTTTTTGAAAAAACGATTTAGTAGATCGGTTACCTGGGCGGCCATGGCCGCTGTAAGCTCCTATTATTGTAAGCTCCACTCAGGTAACCGAACGGCCGACCTACAAAACTTGTAATTTCGCTCATAAAATAATTTTTTTATCGAATTATTCTATGAGAAATGATAGAATAATTTTCCAAAATTAGAGGTAACTTTATTTTGGTATTTTTATTGTTTTTAGGAAAAAGTTCAGTAATCTACTGTACATTCTATAATTCTATTCAGAAGATGGAGGTTTAGAGTCTAGTTGAATGTGATAAGGAAGAGAGTATTTTTTTTTACTTTAAGGGATTAAAGTAAATCAAAATTTAATTTGTCATAAAGTTTATTTATTTTTTTCAAAATATACAAAAAAAAATTAAATTCTCAAAATAAAAAAGGGGGTTATTACACAAGAAAAAAAAATAAAATAAAAAAGATAAGTGCCTTAGCTTTCTTAAATTTCTAATTTGAAATTTCATACATTCATTAAAAAAATAAAATCACAAGTTGATTTTTTGTCCTTTTGGAAATTAATATAATTTTAATTGTTTTTGTGGATTATATATTTGGTCAACATTAGTTATGTTACTTAATTGAATTTTGTTCTCTTTTAGCTGTACTTTAACTGGTGATTGAGCAAAATAACACGTTCGACACACTGATAAATAACTTTCTTTACCACCAATCAATTCAATCTTATTAAAAAAAAATAAAATTAATTTTTAAAATAAATTGAACTCTTGTGTATTTATTCTTACTTGAGTCTCATTTCCTTTTCTCTTTGTAAAAGCAGCTTCATTATAGCAATACATGCATACTGCTGTTAATTTGACTATACTCTCAGCGAGTGGAACTAGGTCTAAAATAGTACCGAAACCTTTTCTTTGATAAGTTCCGTCAAGTGCAGCAATTATAACTATTTTTCCTAAATTGGCCATTTTTTCACTAAACTCAACCACGTCTTTATACTTAATTCAAATTGTTTAAAAATCTTCAAATTTTTTGGTCATAAAAAAGACTTACAAATTGTCCCTCATCAATTCCTATTACTGAATAATTCAAAGCTGAATACTCGTGGTCTAATAAGCAAGTAGTTTTAACATTGGCAGTGTAGATATTTCTGTCATGTGTGGCAATTACGTCACTGTCGTCGTATCGATTATCCTTAGCATATTTAATGACCATACATTTGTGATTAGCAGTTTCATATCGTCTCATTCGACGAATTAATTCAGTTCTTTAAAGTAACAAAAACAACAAAAAAAAGTTATTTAAATCAATTTTAGAAATTAATTAAAATATGTTTAAAATTAAAGGTACGTTTTCCCACTAAACATAGGGCCTAAAATCAATTGTATTTGTCCTTTAGTCATTTTGTTTCTGATTTAGTTATAAATAAATTTTTAAAATTTTTTCAATTTGTTTTGATAAATTCAGCGTGATTTTTAAATTGAAAATTTATTTTGAAATTTTCAAAAGCAACAAAAAAAAAAACAAAGAGAAAAGGTTTGAGTATTATGCAAATTTTTTTGTTAAATGTACGGCGATTTAGTTTTTTTTTTGTTTGTTTTAGATTTCAAATTGAAATTAAATTGAAATTTAAACAAATAAAAAATTGTTTGTCCATTTTAAACAAAATAAAATTTCTTAACAAAAATACAATTTTAAAAATTTTAATTTTTATTTAAAAAATCAGAAATTTATCATGTTAGAAAAAATATTTTACACTTTAAATACCGTAAACTAGCGTAAACAACCCCAGGGATAGAAAGCGAAAAGGAGAGAAATTACCTTTAAAGAGATGAATCTCATCTTAAAAGAATTTGGTGTTCCTTGAAATTCGGTGTTCTGAATTCGGAAGTCATTTTCAGCTTTTTATATCAATTTAAATTTTAGAACTTTTTTCAGAGTATTAAATTATTTTCTTTTCCTCAATGATCCCACATCATCACCTGACTTGAAAATTAAAAAAAAAAATCGACTTAAAACTAAATTTTCACTTTTAAACAATTTATTTAAACCAGATTTAAATTTTTTTGATGAAAATTTGGAGTCTTGAACATCGTACAATCTCTTGAAAATTAGAATCTTGGCCTTCTGAATATATGGTTATTGTATAGAAAACAGGTTTAAAGAGTAGACATATTTGACTTAGCCTGAAGACAGTTTGTCATTTATTATGAAACTTTGGAAGAGAGGTTTCGAATTTTTGGGTCCCTAAAAAAAAGCACACCCCTATTTTACAATAAACAATCAACCAAGTGCTGTTTCCTTATTTTTCAATATTTTCAAACTGGACCAAAGGATGGTCAGTTTTTCAACATAAAAAAACAACGATCTGAGTTTTGGTCGAGCCGTTAAACGATCGTAAAAATGTAAAATTTTAAGTTAAAATATATTTTTAATTTTTTGACGAAATTTCTAAAATGAGATTGCGCAAAAGATTGCGGTTATTTTTGGTAAAGATTTAAAAAATTATTTTAAAGTTAACTTATTTATGTAAATTACTTTTTTTCTAATTCAAAACATATTCTAGCTCTACCTTTTTTTTAAATTTAAATTTTTTCTCAAAAATGCTTAAATTTGGAAGACAATTATTCAATTCGATAAAAACAGTTGGTACAAATTCTCAAAAATTTATATCTATTAGTTCGAATAAATTTGAAAAAATGAGTGAACTCAATCAAAACGATTTAAAGTCAAAAAAAAAATATATAGTTTGGGTTGATTTAGAAATGAGTGGTTTGAATATAGACAAAGATCATATACTTGAAATGGCATGTTTAATAACTGATAAAGATTTGAATATAGTCGCTGAAGGACCCGAGATTATAATCAATCAAAGCGATGAGGTTCTAAATGGCATGGATGCTTGGTGTACAAAGACCCATGGCGAAAGTGGTTTAACCAAAGCATGTCAAGAAAGTAAAATAAGCATTCAACAAGCAGAGAATATGATGCTTGAGTTTATTCAAAAGCATACGCCAAAAGGAGCTTGTCCTTTAGCTGGAAATTCAATTCACATGGATAGAATATTTCTCAATAAATATATGAAAAAATTTTTGAATCATTTACATTATAGAATTATTGATGTGAGTACAGTCAAGGAGCTTGCCAGACGTTGGTCAAACGATAATGAATTCTATGTCAAAAATAATACTCACAGGGCTTTAGATGACATTAAGGAAAGCATTGAAGAATTAAAATACTATAGACAAAAATTTTTTAAATAAAATTTTTTTTTTTAAAAAAACGCAAATTTTATTTTAAATTTTAAAGAAAAAAAAAATTAGAAAATTTTAACTTGAAAAAAAATTGGAAATATTGGGAAAAAAATTGATGAATTTTTAGAACGTAAATTTTAAACATTTAATTTTCTTTTTCTTGTATTGACTTCTTGGCTGCTGATTTGTTACGCAAAGGTTTTGTTTTTTTGGCTTTTTGAGTCTTTTTAACATTAGTCGAATCTGTCAACTTATTCTGATTTTGTCTTTTACGTAATTTGTAAGGTAGATTTTGTTCCACGCAATCAGCTTTTTTCATTTTCTCAGCTTCGATGGCAAGGACTCGTTTAGTACGTTCAGAAATTCTCAAAGTTCTATTGTACAAGTCTTGATTGAGCGGAAATTTAAATGGCGTTTGCATTAATTGATATTTGTATTCAATGTGTTTGACATCGGAGCTGAATGTGACTTTTTTTCGTGTCGATCCATCGTTCATGATTGATAATCTTTCAGTAGCCATTTTCACAATTTAAGATTTTTGTTTTTTTGAAAAAAATTTACAAATTAAACTTTAAATGTTATGAAAGAAATTTAAAAAAAAAAACTAAGCATAGTCTTTTGAAATTTTAAATAAAATAATAAAAAAAAAGCTAGATGAGAAGTATTTTGAAATAAGTGTTACATTGTTTATTATTTCCGAATTTTGGATTTTAGTTAATATACTTTCGAGACTAATGATTTACTTATTTATAATTAAACAAAAATAAGCTGTGTTTTAGAGTTTAATTTTAAATCTTGTAAAATTTAATGTTTTTTCTTTCGAAACAAGTTTTACTACACTACTAGCAAACTTTTTAATTTTGCGTAGCCAAATTAAAAAGCGAAGCATACCGGACCCAATTGAAGCGGGCCATCAGCTTACCGTACCTCAAATTGATCGCTTGCTTCAAATTTTAATTATTAGAAATTTTTTTGTTGGGCTACTAAATAAAGTTTTTAAAAATTCTAAAATTGAATACCTATTGATTTTGATTAAAAATTATTCTAATTCTTATATGTAAAAATCTTAAATAATCGATAGAATTTTATCAAAACGATTGATCTGAGGTAAAGTACTCATTGCCAATATAAAGTTCGCTATAGAAAAGCAGTATCTAATTTTTTGAATTTTAACATTTTCAGATTAATTATTGCAATTTATCCCCCCACCTCAAAGTGTCTTCGTCAATTTCGTCAAGAGATTTTCGATCAACGGAAAACTAATTTTGTCAAATTTTTTTTGAATTTTTGAATTTTTTGAGCTTTAAGTATTTCAGTAATCATTCTTTTGAAAACAAAAATTTTAAAAATTAATCTTAGCTTTTTCAGAAAAGAATGTGCAACCATAAAGAATCATTTAGCAAATTAAAGCTTAAACTTTCTGATTTTAAACAAACCGTTTTTATTCTCATATATTATCATTATTTTTTCATAAATGTCAAACTGTCATTTGTCAAAAGACTGCACTTGAAAATTACATAATATTAAAAATTAATTTTTTTTATTAATTTTATAAAATTTAAATAAAGTAATTAACCTTTTTCAAATGAATAACAGTTAATTTTAAAATAATTCGAATATAAAATACCTTGAATAAATGCATTTTTTTTCCTTACAAAAAATGCATTTATTCTTAAAAATATCCTTGATTCTGTGCTTAATTAAAATTTATCACTTTGAGACTTGTGATTATGGTTACAATGGTCCAGACTGCGATGGTAAACTTAACTTTAATTTTTTTAAATATATTGATTTAAAAAATAATATTTTATAGAGTGTGGTATACAATCAGTATGGTCAAATCCAAGAATAATTGGTGGATCAGTTGCTAAACCACACAGTTGGCCATCATTGTCCCTAATATTCTTTAATTATAAAGTTAGAGTTAACAAACCCAGCATGATATTAGAATTTCAGGCTATATGTGGAGGCTCTTTGATCGATTTCAGCACAGTTTTAACAGCTGCTCATTGTTTTCAAAAATTTGTTTATTCTAATCAAACAGATAAATTTTATGAAGTGACACCGAATGAGTTTTATCCATCTTTAGAGTCCATGTATACGGTTTACTTAGGAGTTCATGTAATAACTGACATAATTGATAAGGTTAACTTGACTAAATATAATCCAATAAATGTCCGAAAAATTTACATTGTAATTTTTTTTTTTTAATTTAAAGACTTTATTTTTTCATTAAGTTATTTTTTATTTTAGCATGAGGGCTATGATGATTTTACACAGGAAAACGATATAGCATTAATTAAATTTTTTAAACAAGTAACAAAAAGTAAAAATATTCAACTAAGTTGTTTGCCTAAGAAGCAAAATGAAGCCACTGGGCTTGATATAAGAGCTGTAGCTGTTGGTTGGGGTGTTCAAAAATTTGGTGATACTAGACCAAGTGATCAATTAAATAACGTGGCTTTGAATATATATTATTCTAATGAGTGTGATCGTATTTATCCTGAATTGATTAAGAATTGGTCTAAACAAATGTGTGCTGGTGATGTTAAGAATATAAAAGATACTTGTCAAGGCGATTCAGGTGGACCATTATTTATTCTAAAATTAGTTAATTTTAAAATGAAGTATGTGCAGGTTGGAATAACTTCATATGGAGATGGATGTGGAAAAGCTGGTCATCCTGCGTAGGTTTTTTTTTCAATAAGTGAAAAAAAAAATCATCTACGAATTTTTATTTGAAAAAAGATTTATAGGAGTGATTTGACATTCACATGTTCCAAAAATGAACGTTCATGAACGTTCTTTTTCATCCGAATTCATGAGGGAAAAATATTTTTTTAATTTTAAAAATATTTTTTTAATTTTAAAAATAATTTTAAATATTTTTAAAATTTTTGAGATGCTCAAGAAAACTTATGAAAGGTCCTGAAAATTTATTTAAAGGTCCGAAAAGATTTGAACATTTATGAACGAACATTTATGAATGAATTCGGATGAACAAGAACGTTCATGAAATCTCATTTTTGGAACATGTGAACGAACAGGGTAGTATCAGAACTTAAAATAAATTAAAAAATGATTTTATTTCGTCCCGTACTGAAATACGAAAATTAGAAAAAAAGTGTTAAAAATTTTAAAACCTAGAACTTAAATTCAATACCTACTAAAACCTTGTTTATGGCCCAGATTTTCAACTTTTTTTCAATTTTCCTCCAGCCCTTTTAAACTTGCAGCGTCCTCATTTTTTTCTTAATTTTCAATTTATCCCCGAGGACTAAAATAAAATCCAATTTAGCAAGCTCCTTAAAAAGGGTAAATAGTGTTTGAAAAAAGAATGGATCGACAATCAGATTAGAAAAGAGGGATTAGAAGAATGCTGACGTTTGAGATTAGTGGGAAAAAAATTGAAAAGGAATGTCTATTTTTAATTATGTGACAAATTAAAATTAGCTTGTACGATTGTTTTCCTTTCACAGAAAATGAAACTTTTCAAAAAATTACATAAGTTCATTGTTTTCTTCAAATAAGAAGCCGTAGAACAATAAACATAAAAGTTAGTTTTAATTTTGTAAAGGCGAATGCATCATAAATCTTCAGGGTACCTAAATTTAGGAATTTCAAAAAACAAATCAAACCACGTTGTATTAGCCATGAAAATTTAGTATCGCAAAGTGCCAAAATCAAAAGTCATATATTATCCCCCAGACCGGCTATATTGTCTCAAATTTAAAGCTTTTTTGAAGGTCTAATCCAGAAATTAATAAAAAAAAAAAGCTATCAAATTTATAAAACATTATCTTAGTCAAAAAATGAATGAATTTTACCAATTAAAAACTATTAACTTTTTTTAATAATTTTAAAATAAATTTTTTTCGTTTAAGGATATACACTAGAGTGAGTGCTTATTTGGATTGGATAGACAATAAATTAGTTAACTACTAATACTAAAATTTTATTACTATCAAAGAAAAATTAAGACTTTAAAAAAGAAAAATTAGAATTTTAATCACTACCAACTAATTTAAGTACAATTTCTTCAAAATCTCCTCTTAGTTCTTGTTTTAATTCATCATATAATGATTTATTAAATAAAGCTTTGTAATCTTGTTTAATATCACCCATGTCTACTTCACATCTTGAGACTATAATTCTAATTAAATCTTTTTCTTTTGTACCTGGTACTCTTAAACATCGGTCTATTTGTCTAGCAAAAAAAGCTGATCTGTCATGAATACTTTGAGTGATAGCAACCAAAGCATCTTCTAAATGTCCCTCTGTTTCACCTTTAATAGCGACTTCTATTTCTTTACCAGCTATTTTTTGATACTCTGCAAAAGTTGCTTTTAATTGGGCGAAACTTCTAGACACCAAAACACGCACTAGTTCATTTTCTTCAGTTCCAAATTTACCCTCACCTGCCTTTATAGAATTTTCTCTATTAAAAAAAAAAAACTATATAATAAAAAATTGTTTAAAATTACATCATATAATTCTTGAGCCTCTTTTTGAGCTAATCCTAAATCGACACTTGGACCCGATGGACGATCACCAGTTGCTAAACTTCTAAAAATTCTACCCAATGGACCATCCTCTTCTCCAACTAAATCATTTTCTAAATCACTACCATATACTTAATTTATCAAAACTAAATATTGAGAAAATTTTTCAAATTTTTTATTTCGGTTACTTCTTTTATAAGCCTCTTTGAGTTTTTCAATTTCAGCCGATTCCTTAGTACATAAAAGTTCAATAATTACATGTTCACGCGTACCAAAGCCTCTCATGGCATTTTTAATACACTCGGCTTCATAGTCAAATCTTGGCTTAAGTAAAGCAATTACTATATCCTCGAAATCACCTCTTAATTCTGATTTTAAATCCTCTTCTAAAGTGTGTCCGTAAAGAGCTTGATATCTATCTTCGACTATTTGACGTTGAGCGTTTGTCAAAGCGCATATTTCTTTTATAACTCTTTGTTCATCAGTACCAAAGCCTTTCATGGCGTCTTTGAAGCTACGAGCAATCGTCTCGGCTTCACTATCAGAGAGGCCTGATTTACCAGCCAAAGTTGGACCCTAAAAAACATAAAGCTTATATTAAAGAAAAACAAGGAAAGCAATTCTTTTTATAAGCTTACAATTCGAACCATTTTTTTTTAGAATTCTGCTAAAAATAATATTTTTTTTTAATTTAAGAAAAAAACTAAATAAAAAAATGGGGGTTTTTATACTAGTTTGGTGTTTGCTTAATTATTATTTTCGTCTTTAAAAAAGATGTGTCGAAACATTTATTTTTTTATTAATTTTTGAATTAAAAAATTTCAAAATTGATGAATAATAAAGGTAAGCATTCTTAGAAGAAAACAAAAAAATTTTTTTTTTAATAAACTTTCGTGAATTTTTGACAATTTGCTTCGAACTAAAAAGTAACCAGATTTATTAGATGTTGTTGTTGTTGGAATTTAAGAAAGTAAAAATAATATTTACATTAATCATTTATTTCAAAAGGGAAAATAAGAATTTTTTTTTTAAGTAAAGTAGCAACATATTACAATGTTTTAAATTTTTTTTTGTCAATACTCGAAAACTTCGTTTGGCTTATTTAATAAATTTTTTATTTCAAGAAATTTCTCAATTTAGTTTCTTTATTCTCGACAATATTTTGATTCTATAAAAATGCTCCAATCTAATAATTGAGTGTTTACCAACTCGCAACTCTATGCCTAATAATTAGTGATCTATAATCAGTTTTTTATAAAAGTACTTCAAAAATACTTAAAATAAATTTCTTTGGTTAATCATTACGACATAGCCTTAGGTTTTATTTTATTTGACCAGTTCCAATTTTTTTAAAGTAAAATTAATAAAAAAATTTAATTTAAGCTAAAAAAATAATCTTAAACAAAATAAAATATTTTAAGGGAAAAATTATCATTTTATAAGTGAAATATTACAAGATTCGTTCAGCTGACCAAAAAATTATTTAAATTGAGTACTGCCAGCTTTATACAGTGCCTGTCAAAATTATAAGACACTATCGTTTTTTTGCAATAAGTCGAAGGTTTAAGCCAAAAATTAGGAGGATTAATGTTTTGATAAGCTCCCAAAAACTTTTTTTATTATTATTAGACTATTTTTAATAATTCCATGAGTTAAAACCGGAGATAGCTGTCATGCTTGTAAAAAAGCAAGACATTTAAAATAAGCATTAAAATTTTCATTAATTTTAATTGTTTCATAAGTATAAGACATTAAGACATTTTCGCTCAAATAACTACGACATGCCAAAAAATCCTATTTCTTTATGTTTTATGCACTAAATTGATCATTTCTGAGCAGTTTGGTTTTATGATTTTTATTTTTTGAGCATCAAATGGACTCCAAAGACATAAAATCGCCTTTTGGCGTAGACTTGAGGTTTTAAGCTAAAAGTTTGGTCAAAACTTGGATTAACTTTTACGAATCAAATTTTTTAGATACATTAATGCTTAAACTTTGTTAAAAATAATTTATGACTTTTTTACTGGACATTCTTACAAAAAATTAACCAAATTTTGACAAAAAATTTAGAATTATTTTCAGGTTTATCTGATTTTTTCAAATTTTAAAGACGAAAATGAGTTATTTTCTTAAAATTTTTATTAAATAACATTTTTATGTTGAAAAATTAAAAAAACTAATCCCATGAGTCCAGACACAATTAGTCTTAATTAATTTGAGTAATTTTAATTTTAGTTAAATTAAGTATTTTTTTAATATTTAGCTTAAATATACAGTTTTACTTGTAAGTTATGACATATTAAAAATAAGTCTTAAAGTCATCCAGTTTAGCTAGATTGGGCTGATTTACAGGCTATTTTTTAAAATAAAATTCGCTTAAGTATTCAGATGCCAAAAATGCGATTGAATTTTTATTTCGTCTCTAATAGTTGCTGATAGTTTTTAATATTAAAAATTTTTTTTTGAATTTATTACAACGCTCCAAAGGGATCCTTGAAAAGGGATAACTCCAAAGGGATAAACAGCGCACCCGGGTGCGGTTTTCGTATTTTTCAATATTTTCAAAAGATAGCATCTAAAAAAGCGTAAAAAAAGCTTCAAAATGATACCCTAAAAGTATACTTAGCTAATTTTAAAAGTAATTTTTTTGATTACTTTATATTTATTAGAACATCGCACCCCCAACGCATTCCCTACGCACTCCCAATTTTTTTCAAGTTTTTCATGCTCTATCTGAATATGGACTTCTTTTTTCATGTCCTTTAGCAAAAAATGAAGCAAAAATTCAATCTGAATTTGACTAATAAGGAGAATAAAATGGATTTTTTTCGTTTAAGACAAGAATAGACTGTTTAAAAATTTCAAATTTTAATTTTTTTGTTAAAAATCAAAATCAATTTTTTATCTCTAATTTATCACTTTGGACGACTTTTTATAAAAAATATTGAGTTTTTACTCCAAATAAAATTTAAATGTATCAAATGGCTAAAATTTAAATTTATTATTACAGTTTTGAATGTTTTGTACAGTTTTTTTTTTGTACATATAATTCACAAAGCTGACCTTTTTAATGGTCTTCGAAATTTCAGCAAGTTTTTTAAAAGTATTGAGTGCGTTGAAGAGCGATAACTTAAAGAAACAAATGGTATTGAATAATTTGGTTTTGTTTTCAAAACAAACTCAAATATAAATTATGTAAACACACATGCTTAAGCAACATTATATTTTTTTCTTCAAAAAAAAAAGTAAACAAAAATTTTTATTTTTCAAAATCAAATGGTTCATCGGTTAAAGTCCAAAATCTAGTTAAAAAATAAGAAAATAGCCATATTGACTATGAAGATATATCAACACTTAAAAAAAAATTAAAAAGATTTTTCGTTCCGTACTGAAATACGAAATTTGGATAAAAAATAGTGAAATTCTTTTAGAATTAGGTAAAATTTCTTTTCTGAGAAAAAGCTTATTTTGTAAATTTTAAAACCTAGAACTTAAATTCAATCCCTAGTAAAATCTTGTTTATGGCTCCGAGTTTCAATCATTTTTAAATCTTCCTCCAGCCTTTTTAAACTTTTTGTCTTCGTCTTTTTTTACTTAATTTTAAGTTAAGCCCCGAGGACTAAAATAAAATCCAATTTAGCCAGCTCCTTAAAAAGGGTTCATAGCGTTGTTTTAACATCATTAAATTATCCCAAAAAAATATTCATTTTTAAAATTTAAAAAGGTTTATTAAAAAATATTCGAGAAAAAAAATAAATAAAAAAAATTTTCAACTGTTTTTTGAAATAAGCCTATGATTGTTCATAAATAAAATTTTTAAAAAAAAATTTTTTTTTTTATTTTTTAATAAGTTAAAATAAATGTATCCCACCTAATCTAATTCCGTTAAACAAAACAAACCAAAAGAAATTTTTGTTATTTTTTACATTAAAATTCACTTGTCTCTATAACTTCTTGACTCGTTGCATCTTGCTCAGTTATTTCAGGTTGTTTAACACTTTCTTCTTCTTCTTCTACTTTCTCATTGTGTTCAACGACTAATTCTCTAACATTTGATTGACTTTGTTCACTGCTAATCTGGTTTAAATTAATATCAGTATTAATTTCTACATTATTAATTAAAGATAAACTATCGGGGATTTCTTCAACTAAAGGTTCATTTAAAGCTTCATTTAAAACAGGTTCAGCGGATAAAGCCTCTTCATTTAAAACTGGGATTTCCTCTTCTTCTTCTCCTACTACAGTATCGTTTTCACTATTATTTAAATTATTTTCATTATCAGATACTTGAACTGTATGAGCAACAGTTTCGACAATTTCATCAATAGAAGAATTTAAAATTAGATCAGGTATAACTGATGATTGTTGTTGTTGTTGTTCCAACGGAGCACTTTGTTCAATAAAGACATTTTCTGTTGAAAAAGTGCTCGTTGTCGATTGTTGGGTAATGATTTTGGGTTCTGAGGGTGAAGTACTATAAGCGGGAAAGGACACACTATTTGAATTTTGTTTAGCCGATTCATGTTGATTTAGAAAAGAATGCTGTTTAGCTTGTTGTTTAACAAACGAGCCTTCATAACTAACCTGATTTGATTGTTGTATTTGTTGATTAGAATTGTTAGTGGTGGCTATTTGTACTTGAGCTTGTTGAATTTGTGATTCATTTGATTGAGTTTTTGTTTGAGAATTGTCAGTCTCATTTTGAGTAATGTATTGTAAATATTTAAATGTTTTCGATGGTATATGATTGCCTTTGTATTTGGATACAGGTGGTTCTTGTTCTCTTTCTCTAGCAGGTGGTTTTGTGTAATTTTGTTGTTGTTGCATTTCTTGTTGATGATGTGATGTTGTCAATGTTGTGCCAAAGTTGCTTTCGGATGATTCAGAAAATTTACGATCCACATATTGAAATACTTTAGATGGTACTGTGTAACTAGGTGTAAATTTAACAGATTGTGGCGATTGTGATTGACGTATACGATTTGGTTTTAATTCGTCTTCTTCTAATGCTTTAATTACTTCGGATTTTTTTAACAATGGTGTCTTGGGCACATTGTTTTCTTCTTCATCTTTTTTCGAGACTAATTGTATGGGTGAACCTGCTTCACTGTCAGCTATCCATTTATTCAACATTTTAAATGAAAATGATTGATTCATCCTTTAGAATATTTACAACAAGAAAAAATTAG
The DNA here is from genome assembly GCA_002922825.1 of Brachionus calyciflorus. Lineage (NCBI taxonomy): Eukaryota > Metazoa > Rotifera > Eurotatoria > Ploima > Brachionidae > Brachionus > Brachionus calyciflorus. The sequence continues at coordinate 62,524 of NTPY01000554.1, forward strand.
AAATTTTTTTTTCAATTTTTGTTCAGAATATTTTTAAATTGTTTCCTTTTACTTGTCATTATTTTATAAAAAAAAAATTAAAAAATTTTCTTCAGTAAATATGTTATTAAATCAAGATCAAGATTTAATGGTAAGCCGGTTACTAGCCTTAAATAAATAGAGTCTAATTAATCTAGAAAATTGTACTTTTAATTGTATTAAAATCTTTTTCATATTAGGTGCCCGAAATTATAAATCTTAGTAACCATCATTTTTTAGTAATTTGAATTTTTAACTCAGAATATATATATTTTTTAACAAAATGGTCTGTAAAAATTGTAGAGGAGCTCATTATCTTTAATTAAAAAAATATCAGGAAGTTGTTAGACTCGAATTTTAAAAGTATGACTACGGTTTATGGTTTGGGGCACTATACAATTTATGAGAAAAGGTACCCGTACCAAAAAAAAAATTTTTTTTTTAATTTTCCAAAAATAAAATTTTTTTTTTGGTACGGGTACGCGTACGCCGTTAATTCGCGAGAAATGCAGTAGATAAAAATAAAAACTATGAATTTCGATATCAAAAAAGTAAAATTACAGTGCCGCTATGTTACAATGAATTTACCATACCGTAATCACTCGATAGTAGTACCGGTATAAAATCGATTTTCTTCGAAACTGTACCACCCTTTTATTCTTAGATAAAGTTTTTTTCCTATTTCGGTCTTTCAAAAGTAAGTAGAGAGTTCCAAGAGCTTTCAGAAAAATTTTAATTTTTACACTACAAATTAAAAATAACTTGTACGATTGCTTTCTTTTCCTCTTCTTTTCATTTCTCAAGAAAAAAAAATAGAGGCAAAATATGCGTAAAAGTTAGTTTTAATTTTTATCCTAATAAAAAAGGTATTAAACGGCGTTAGGGTAGATTTTATCTTCCGATTAAACAAGAAATAAATTATTCTGTGAGTTTTCCTCTTACACCCATAATAATTCCTAGTAAACTCTTCATTAATTATTATAATCCTTTTTTATAAAATTAACTCATAATAAAATTAACTTTACTGTAAATCTACAGAATTTTTTTATCAGCTACTAAAACAAAAATAAAAAATGTTTACATGTCTCTTTTTTCGCCATTATCTTTTTTAGCCTTCATTAATTGATCTGGCGTAATGCTAAAACTCGTTGGTGATTGCATTTTCTGAGGTGTGCGAATTTGTCTCGGACTCATTGGAGTAAAACTTTCATTACTAACACTATTCGATCTGTTTAACATTGATTGTGGAGATTGATACATTGATGGTGCAGGTGGCGGTGGCGGTGGTGGTGTTGGTTGTACTAGTTGTTGAACTGGTGAATTATTATATGTTTGAAATTGAGTCGGTTGAGGTGGGTTATAAGATTGCGTAAAATTTTGATTAAATTGCGGTGTGTTGTATCTTGGTTGTTGATATGTAAAATCAGGTCCTACTGAACCTTGACGTAAAGATCTTGTCGTTTCTTGTTTAGAACTCATTTGTTCATAACGTTTAACTCTAGCCGATTCTCTAATATGACTTAAATCAAGACCACCAGGAGTATATGAAAACGGCTTTTGTCCCATTGGGGATTTATTTAAAACCTTATTTAATAGAGCATCTGGAACCACTTGATTTGGACTCATTGGTTCAGCCGACTTTTTCTGAGAGGCATCTGCTTGTTTTTGCAATTTAAAATTTTGTAAGGGTGCAGTTAAGTCTGGTAGAGGTGGGGGAGGTGGTATAGGCGAAACAGACAAAGGTGGAGCAGCAGGTGGAGAGCTGGGAAAAAATTGTGGTTGATAGACTTGGGCTGGAGAGTATACTTGGGCTTGTGGTTGATAAACTTGGGCTGGAGAGTATACTTGGGGTTGTGGTTTATAAACTTGTGGTTGTGGTGGTTGATAATTCGACTGGTAAATTTGAGGTTGGGGTTGGTAAACTTGTGGTTGAGAGGGATTGTAAGCAAAATTAGATTGTAACCTAGGAGAAGTTGGTGTCTCATATGTTGAGACAGATTGTGGGCGCCATACAACAGGAGTACTCGGTGTTTTCGCTGCTATTTTACCCGGATTAAAAATACTCTGTTGTCGTTGAATTGTTAACGGTAGAGAACAATCAAACATTCTTATAATATTCAAAGCCTCTTCATGTTTTAAATTCAAAGCCGGATAATTTCCTATACTACATATGACATCACCAACTTCTAATCTATTCCATGATGGTGAGCCTTCGTTAACTTTTAAAATTGACAGAGGCACGTTATATTCAGCACCACCTTTCAAACGAAAGCCCCAAGGTACACTAGTGCTATCTCGTGTAATCAATGTTTGCATATCCGTATGTTTTAAAAATAAATAATTTAAAACAACAACAAAAAAATAACAACTAATGTTTAAATAAAGAAAAATTAATTTCTTATTTTTTTTTAAATTAATTATGGTACTTTTTTCTTCTTCTTAGGCTTAAGACTTTTCGTAAGGAACCAAGAATCAAATAGAAAAGTAGAAGAAATTATTATTATTTTAAATGCTTTTTTTTTCTTTTAGTTTGTATTTTTATTTTTTGTGTTTAGTTCAGGTTTATGGAAGCCTAAAAGAAAATTTCAACAAAAAAAAAATGTAATTTAATCCAATTGAATTTGTGGATTTTCAAGATTTAGAATATAATCGATAGATTATCATAATCGATTTCATTTATTAATCGATTTGTAGGAACATATAGATAAGATAAAGTTTCAAGAATAATTTCGTTTAATTTATTCAAAAAAAAATTTTTAAAGAGTAAGCAGTTTAATAATAGGGAATAAACAAATAAAATAATACCAACCAACTAAGCTAACCTTAAGAAATTACATAATTATTTTTTTTGTTTTGAAATTATTAAGGACTTAGGTAAATGATTTCAAATGGAATAAATTCGATATCAAGTTATTGTTTTTTTTAGTTGCAAGAAATTCAGCTGCTAAGCCATTAATTGCATGGTAATTTAGCCAGTTTTTTTATACATTTTAATTATATAATATTTTTTACTTCTCTTAAAAAAATATAAAAATATTATTAAATTTGTGTTCCTTACACTTGAACCTTTGGGAATTAGTTTGCTTGAGCATATGGGAAACAAAAAACATTTTGAACAATCTACTAAAATGCTTTAAGTTTGTACAGAACAAAATATTTTGAATTACAGCTTCCTTTTGCTCTTGAAGATATAATTTTTTTTTGAGAGAGAGAGATGAAATTTAAATGTTAAAAGCATTTAAAGCAAAAAAAAATTGCAGATGCTTGATTGCTGTAAGTATTAAGAAATATTTTTTTGTTCTCTGATGGTTTTAATAGTGATAACTTTTTTTGAACTTATTTCTGTTGAAAAATTGAATTTTGCTCAGAGAAAAATAAAAAAAAAATTGAAATATGATCGAAGAAAAAATAAATATGAAAAAACTAATTGAAAATGATTGATTAAAAGCTCTTTTTTTTTTTTACTAAGGCGTCTAAAATATTTATTAATTTAACATTCTTTTCAATCTTAAAGGTTCTAGCGGCTTTATTCGACCCGTAAACATTTTTGTATAATTTCAAGAAGACATTTATTTCTGAGTTAAAACATTGTTAGTAAATTATTAGTGTTGGGCGTTCGACCATAAAAGTTAGAACTTTTTCGGCAAAGTAAAATTTTTGCTAATTTTTCAATTTGCTCAAAAAGTTTGAAACGCAAGGCTCTTGGTAATTTAATAGTTGTCAATTATCTGCACAATCAAAAATAAAAAAAAAATAAAAAAAAATTACTGGACATTGTTAAATTTACTTGGACAAAATTATTATTTTAAAAATTTTTGTTGGACAAAAGTAAAATTGATGGACGAAAAATTTATTTTAGAAAAAAAAATAGAATATTTATCAATCAATTATATCGCATATGTAAATATTCAAAGCGTTGAAAAGAGATTCAAAAATCTTTGTTTTTTTAATACAGTACATTTCTGAAATAAGTTGACATCTTTTTAAACAAATCTTAAGAATCCCTTTGAAAATGTCTTAAACAACTCTTAAGCAAGTTTTAAGCAAAAAAATATCCTCTATAGCATAGCTCTCTGATTGCTTGAAAATCTTTTAAAACGCTAATTATTAAATAAAAGCTGAAATTTTGGACAAATTTGCTTTGGGAACTACTAAAAAGCAAAAGTTTTGATTCAATTAATTTTATTTATTTGTAATTAGTTTGTGTTTGAAAGAAAATTTTGATAAGATTTTTACATGTTGAGATGCTAGAGATCCTAGATAATTAAGTTCTTTTAAAAGTTTTTAAAAAAACGAAGAATGGAGTGTTTAGTTGATAAGTTTAAAAAAGTTGAATTTCCAATTTCAAACTTTTAAAATTTTATAAACAAAACAATTTCCTTTAAGTTTTATGCTACTTTTTAGACATTTTAAATTCTCTAATCTTGAAATTTAAATAAAATCATATTTTTTACGATTTTAATGTATGATAATCATTAAAAATTGTTATATAATAGATAAAAATCGATTTTTTAACATTTAAAATGAAAAAAATAATTTTTTTTTTTAGTCACGCTTATTCACGCTATGTCATCGATAGTCACGCCTTTTTCATCAAGTCACGTCATGTCACGCTAAAGGAACACACTTATGACCCAATATATTTATTTGTCCTTTGGAATCCAAGTGATTTGAAGAATATCAAATCACATTTGCGTGACTTTATATCCTATACATATTTCCTAAGAGTCGATTACTATCTGGCAATCACCCCTGTAAATATTAAAAAAATGAGTTTTTTTTTCTTGGTCTTAAATCGTACTTTTTTGGTGTTGGAGGTCTTGATTCAATCACTTCTTTAATATTAACATTATTGACTAAATCACTTGTAGTAGCAGTTACAGTACAATTCTGAATTAAGTTAACACCCGGCTTAAGCCAAAGTTTCGAACCGGCTTAAGTCGGCTTAAACGGTTCTAGAGCCAAGTTTTGAAGCGGCTTAAGCCGAAGTTTCGGAGCCACTCTTTTCGGCTTAAGCCCGGCCCTTGAACCGATTTTCAAAACTTGGTTCCGGTGCGGTTTAAGAGCGGCTTAAGTCCGGCTTCAAAACTTTTTAGCTTAGTTCAGAATTGTACTGTATTAGGTCTAATTGAGATTTAACTCTATTATTAACTGGACCATATAAATTTGAACCTTTTGAAATTATCATAATCTTTTTGTCTTAAAAAGTTTTGTGATTTAAACCTAAATTTTCTGCTATTAAATGAACCACTCGTCGCTCTTCATTGTTTAAGTCCAAAAATTCTATAGATATTTCATTTGATTTTAAAAAGCCTCTTAATTTATATTCAACGTCATGTTCAAAAGTACAATGTTTATAAAATTACTCAATATTTTTTAATGGATCGACATTATCAGTGTATAACGGTAGGCTAAATTTAGTTTGGCCGACATCGTCAACATCTTAAGCTTCATCTTCTTCATCATCAAAAATAATTACATCATCTAGCGCTTCTGATAAATCAACTTTAAATTCTAATTCAGTCGTTTCTAAATCATGCTGAGTTCTAATATCACTTAAAATCGATTCAACAACTCCTAATCGATTTGATGAATTATGACGATATGTAAACTCGTCAAGATACGAAGACAAGTATTTGCCACTTACACCTCGCACGAATTATTTATCTAAATAACGAATTCGGTTATAAGAGGACCAACAGTCAGAATAAATAATTGAGTTTGGTGCACTATACTGATATATAATGTTAAGTAGTGTAAACTCATCTCTTTTTTTAACAACAAAATATCTATTACTTGCACGCTGAATTTTTAAAGAGAAATAGAATTTTTTTTTTCAAAAAGTCGAAATTCAAAACTGGAATTTTTAGAATTCTCATTCAAAAAAAAAAAAGGTTTCTTAAGAGTCAGCTTTTGAAATTGTTCGTTAAGCTATTAGTTATATGGCTTCATTAAACCCAAAACCTTTTTTTTTTTTGGGAAAAATAAAAATTTTTAAATTTTTTAAGATTTTGAGAAGATTCGAATCAAAAAATTAATTCGGAAGTTCGAAAAAGTTGCTTAGTCATCATTGATCTTAGCAAGCATTTAAATGCAGTATGTTCATAAAAAATTTTCAGATTCTATCAAACTAAATATAATTTGAAGATTTTTTAGTTAAAATTTTCAATTCTAATAAAAAATTGTGTTTTTTTTTATTTATTATCAATTTAAAAAATAGTAAAACTTTGTATTGCAGATAACTTTTTTTTGAGAAAAGATTTCAAAAAACTGTTTGGATAACTTTTTTTAAGATAAAATTTCCTATAAATTGATACCACATATATATAATCTGGAAATACTTTTATAGGTAAACATTAAAGCCAAAATCAGCCAACCCTTAAAAACATGTATTTTCTATTATTTCCTGAATGGTATAACATATTTTCATGAAAATCACAACACTTGGGCAACTTTATTCCCTGAACTCATTTAAAAAAAAAAAAAATTTGATAGCTTGTTTTTTTTTTTTATTAATTTCTGGATTAGTTCTTCAAAAAAGCCTTAAATTCGAGGCAATATAGCCGGTCTTGGGGATGATATATGGCTTATGATTTTGGCACTTTCCTATACTAACTTTTCATGCTTAACAACGTGGTGTAGTTTGTTTTTTGAAATTCCTAAATCTAAGTACCCTGAAGATTTATGATGCTTTCGCCTTTGCTTTGTCACTTTTTCGAATTTTTGAAAAATTCGATCTCAGTTTGAAATTGAAAAAATTTAAGTTTTAAACGTAAATGATTGATTTTTATGACATGTCATTCTTCCAAATACTGACATGTCGTTATGTATCAGTGATTGAAAAAATCGATCTAAGGCATGTCATAAAACCCGAAAAAGGTCTTTTTTCGAAAAATTACTAACAATTTTTATGACATTATAATTTTAATTCTTTTAAGAATATTTTTAATTAAATTTCATGGACAGTTTAATCTTTTACGTGAAATTGAAAAATTTATATTCTGAAAATAGAAAAAATTCAGATTAAAATTTTAGTTTTATTGTTTAAAAAAATTAAAATCACATTTTATCCATGAGATCGCTTTCAAGAAGAAAGTATTCTCTAAAATTGAGGAAAAAATACACCTAAAGTTTAAGAAAATTTTCCGAATCGTCATTTTGACTCTAAATTGGCAATTTATTTATTTTTTTTCACTCGTTCCCTTGTAAATGATTCAGTTTATAGTAAAAAGTAAACAATTATTTTCTATATGAGTCCTTTATTTCAAAAATGTTTTGCTCATTAATTTTGAACTAAATTGTAAATTATGTAATTAAAAGCGTCCTATAAAATATTCCAAATAGAAAAAAAAATATTCTTAAAAGGAATCAAGTGCCCCAGAAATTTACATCTTTATGAAATTCCAATTTACTGGGGCACAACAAAATGCACTTGAAATTTTTAATTATTTTCAAATTAATTTTTCTTATATCATCAAATCCTATTGATCCTAAATTAAACGAAATTAACGAAGAAAATTTAGAAGAAGGTGATTTATTCGAAGGCGATATTGTTGGTTTAATAAGAGGCGCTGCTCAAAAACCAACTAAAACAAGAGGTCTTTGGCCGAATGGAATCATCCCATATGAAATAGATCCCATTTTTCGTAATTTTTAAACTACAAAACTATTAAAATATTTTTGTTAAATTTTATATGAAATAGCTCAACCGAGTAAAGATATAATTTTAGCTGGTCAAAAAATGATAGAAAACGCTACTAGAATAAATGACCGTCATTGTATCAAATTCATTCCACGCACTAATGAAGACACTTATATCCGAGTGATCAATGGTAGTGGTTGTTGGTCTTATGTAGGTAAAAAAATGACCAAAGGAGCACAGGATTTATCCTTGAGATCCCCAGGTTGTATGAAAAATGCCATAGTAGCTCATGAATTTATGCATGCTATGGGTTTTTGGCATGAACAGTCACGACCAGACAGAGACAATTATATTCAAGTCATTTACGAAAATATAAAATTAGAAAAAATTGGAAATTTTAAAAAATATCAAATCGAACAAGTCGACTATTTAAATCAACTTTACGATTATGATAGTGTTATGCATTATGGGCCTAAAGCATTTACTTCAAATGGTCTACCAACAATTGTACCAAAAGAAATAAATGCAAAAATTGGTCAGAGAACTCATTTAAGTCAAATTGATATTGCTGAAATTAGAGCTCTTTATAATTGTAAATAAAATATTAAAAAAAAAGAATTTTTTTTTTTGTACCTGCTCACTGCGAAAAAAATTCGCAGTGAGCAGGATTTGAACCTGCGCGGGAAAATCCCATCTGATCACTGTACTCCTTTTTTAATGGATTAGAAATTTAATTCTAGTCAGACGCCTTAACCACTCGGCCATCACTGCTCTCTCTCTCTTTCTCTCTCTCTTTTTACTTCAAATCCATTGAGATTAACTTTAGTAATAAATAATTTTCCTATTTATTATTAATTATAATTTCACAATTTTTTATTTAGACGAAAAAGAAATTATAATTAATTTCGAAAGAATTTGAAATTTTTATGATTTAAAAATAACTATAGTGAAAGAACAAAAAAATAATTTTGGGAATTACATTAGGCCTTGCAACAACAACAAAAATGTTTCAACTATTCCCATGCTTTGATTTTGCGCCAAAAGAAAATGTATCAAATTTAACTGACTATTTATAACTTGAATTTTTTTTTTCTAAATATTTTTTATTGTGTTAATTAGAAGACTGAAGAAAAAGTAGCGATGGCTAAAACAACAAAAAATAAAATAGATCATGAATTAGTTGACTTATTTAAGACGAAGTTAGCGATTAGTAAAGAGCATCCATTTTTAGTGGACCCAGATACAATTGAATTTATCAAAAATTCCAAAGTAATGTTTATAAATAGAGGCTTACCGGGTTCGGGTAAATCAACACTATCAAATAAAATAAAAAATCTCTATGGAATTGAAAATGCGGTTATCTGTGGTGGTGATGATTATTTCATTGATGAATCAGGAAATTATAACTTTGATCGTGATAAATTACACGATGCACATCAATGGGCTCAAGATAAAGCTAGAGAAGCGTGTAAACAAGGAAAAAGTCCCGTGATTGTAGATAATACAAATATTAAGTATTGGGAACTCAAGCCTTATCTGAGCATAGCCAAGGAATTTAATTACATAGTACTTTTAATTGAGCCTAGAACACCTCATAAATTTGATCTCGAAAAACTTTTTTGTAAGTTTTATTTTTAAAATTGTATAATTAATTTTTAAATATACGAAATAGGTCTTATAAAATTCGTCGTTATTCCTACCTAAGTGTACTAAGCATAATTCACTAAAAATTAAGGCTAGCTTGGCTCTTTTAGATCTTTTCAGGAAAAGAAAAAATTTACTAAATAAATTGCCGTAATTTATTTCATTTTTTTAAATACCGTAATTAAATTAAGTTCTTTTACATGCTCAAAACTTTTTTTCTTTATAACTTTGAATTGTAATAGATTTTGAAGTTGTGTTAAACGCTTAATTAATTAACACAAATGCTTAATTTTAACTGATGCAAGAACTTCAACTACAGTGGTTCTTAAACGTGAAAAAAGTGTAACGTCAACCTTAACTTTTGACCCATAGCTCAAACATCTTAAAATTGAAAACTAAGGCGAATTAAAATAGGTTACGGTTGACGTTACTTTTTTATTAGAATCACTGTAGCCATTTATACAAATAAGATTTTTGCCGCGATTGTTTAACATAAAAAAATGAAAACAGACATTTATTTGTTACCTGATTCGATTTTAAAATTGATCTTAAATTTTCACGGTTTTCGTGTGTTAGTTTTTGATAATTTCAATTTTTGAGCGATGGTAACGGATATAAGTTGCAGTTGAAGTTAAAGTTTTATAACGTATTGTCTCGATTTTTACGGCATGACATTAAAACCGAATACCCGTAATTAGTGACAGGGTCTTATAATACTAAAACAATCGAGAGAATACGTTTTGAAACTTTAGCCTCATACTACTTTCAGTAAATTTATAATGTTAAATTATTGAAAAAAAATTAATGGGTAGTAGATTTTAATATCCATAAAAATAAGTCTATTTAATTTTAACCCTATAAAGCAATTCTAAAAAGTGCTGAAGACTATTTAAATCAAACTGACTTAAACATAAAATCAATTCTGGGAAAAATATTCAATTTAAAAAAAGAAAATTTAATTTTTTATGGACGAAGCACAATAATGAATAGAAATAAACTTAACAGTTTCCGAAAACTTTTGATAAAAAAATAAGAAAAACTTAGTCAGAAAAGCATTTTGAAATTTTTGATACTACTATAACCAAAAATGTTTTATTTTCGAATGGAAAAATATGTCAAATAAAACTGCTCAGCCCATTTAAAAATCTTAAATGTCTTAAACTTATTAAGTAGCTAAAATTAATGAAAACTTTGAGGTTTATTTTGAGACATATGATAGATCTCTTGCTCTTTTGTCGATATTGAACTATTACAAAATAGTCTAAAAGTAATATAAAATAGGTAACAACTTGAGTCATCTCAGATCATAGCCAATATTTAAAAATCTTTCTTACCTAAACATTCTAACTAATTTTTTTAAATTATTTTTAATTTAAGTATTAAACAAACATAATGTTCCAAAAGAAATCATAAAAAATAGACTCAAAGAATATCAAATAATCTTTCCAATTTATTTTGGTTGGTATCTAAATGAAACAGACTCGGTTGCATTGACAAAAACAGCCAAAGAATGCTTAAAAGAAGCAATGAAATTATGCGAGAATTTAAAATCAGATCTAATTAATGATAGATTAAACTCAGATGTTAAAATATTATTCGAATTCAAAAACGAAACTCATTTACATTGTACATCGAAATTTATTGGTCATAGTATCGAAAAGAATCCATTAATGAAAGAATACGCTATGAATCCACGTGTAACAGAGAGTCTCGGGACTGCATTTACGCTTGAAATAGTGGGATTTTCAATATCAAAAAGGTCGATTGCGGCAGATGTTTATTTAAATAAAGAACAAATGGATCCTTTATGGGGTAATGATTTGAATAAATTGGAAAAATTGGAAGTTATACAAGACCTAAATATAAATAATAATATAGAGAGTAAAAATTTTGATGATTTTGAATATGGAGCTAGAGCTCATGTAACTATAGGTCTAAAACCAAACGAAAAGGCCTACCGAGCTGGTATAGATTTAATGAAAATTAAATTAATAAATAAGCTTAATTATGATTTTAATGTGAAAAATTTTGAAAATGAAAAATATGAATTTATTTACTACAATAATAGCCTATGTTATTGTAAATTAAAAAATTCAATTAAATTTAGCACTTTGTTTACGGGTGATTATTAATTCATGTTCAAATTTTTTAGTTAAATAAAATTTAATAAAAAGCAAAGTCAGTTAATTTATCAAAATTTAAGTTGAAAGCGTTTTTTTTTAAAGTCAAAGATAGCACACTATATATATTGAATTTAATTGGAAAACAAATTTTAAGAATATATAATTGAAAAAAAACATTTATTATTAAATGAATATATAAAAATACTTTATTAATCTATGGATGATCTATAAAATAATAAAAATTTTAATTAGAAAAATTTAATTAAAAAAATATTAAACAAACCTTTTAAAATTGATATTGTTGTTTATTCTTTTTTTTTTTGCATAATTAAAAAATGCCGGATCTGGTTATAAGCCATACATGAAGTAAAAGCGCCCATTAAGCCTTGAAATAATGAAAATTTTCTTAAAGGTTGATCGCGTTTGTAATGGCTAATTGCATATTGTCCCATCAAAGCACCATATGGAAAAAGAACGAAAGGAGCAAATTTCGCTACTATTTCGTTTTTTTGAGCGTATTCGATTGAATAAAATGCCAAAATTCCTCCACCAAAACCTGCGAGAAAAAGTGTTCTTAATATAACACTTTTTCCGCCTTTACTGATTTTTTCTTGTATTGTTTTCTCTTTTAAAAAATCAATTAAAAGACTTTTCCATTCTTTTCCATTCATTTTAAATCACGACCAAAACAAAAATGTAAGCCTAAAAGAAAAAAAAAATTATTCACTCAAAAATAAAAAAAAATTTTCAATTGAATAAGTTTTGATAACAATAGATTTTGAAATAAAAGCTTTTTTCAACTGAAATTTTTTTTCATTCAAGATTTTTGGGTGAAGGATTTTTTCTTCTTTAATCTTAGACTAACATTTTTGTTTTTAATCGTCATCTTTTTTTGTTTTTTTGTTTAAAAAATTTTCGTTCAAGTTAGACTTTTGAAATTACTAGATACAAAAAAAATATTTTTTTGGGGAAAAAATCGACTTTCATAAATTGTCAAGTTAAGATTTAATTGAGAAAAATTTCAGCTTCATTTCAGAAATTTTTACGGATCAGATTTAAATTGGTAACTTACATAAACTATTGAACCATTTTATTGTTTTTTTTTCTTAACGCAAAAGCTTTCTGTTCGATAGATGTTTTTAAGTACTAGGTTCGAGTCTTGATGTCATAGTTTTTTTTTTGCTTTTAATATTTATTTTTTGAACAATACTTGAGTTACTTTTCTACCTTTTTACTTAGAAAAAACTTTTATGTATAATCGTCAAAATAGTTTGGGTAGTTGGATGTTGTCTATGTGCATGGTTTAAAATTTTTTTTTTGAAAATTTTAAAAAATATATGACATCTAACGGGTATCGATCCCGGACTCTTGTATCTCGTAGACGAGTGACTCACCAACTAAACCACAAGAAATCTTTAAAAAATTTTGTTTAAAATTAAACTTAAATCCAATTTTCGCAAAATTTCTATTTTACAAAAATTCAACGTTAGATTATATTTTTAAAGAATTTTAGGAATTTTTTTTTTAAATTCTGTTTCTCTCTTTAAAAAAAATAATTTTCCAAAAAAAAATTTGCTATCATTTGACGATTTATCATATAAAATAAAAAATTCTGTATTCACTAGTATATTTTCTATTGCTGTCTTATTTATATTGTTTAAAAACAGGGACTTACAAAAACGGTTCAGTAGTTTATGTAAGTTACCAATTAGAAATTTGGAAATGTATTTTCCACTTGTCGTGTGACGTCTTTTTATCTGAATAAAATCCAAAAAAAATTTAGTTTAGACACGTGTCCGTCCAAATGTTGGTAAAAATTGACCAGAGTGATCATCAACCAGAGTGAGACTAAAACTAATTTTGACCCTATACAAATGAAATGAAAACGATTAAAACATTTATATTCTATTAAAATAATTTAAATGGATGTTACTAAAAAACGGACCTTTATTTTTAGACCACTTTTTAGTTTTTAGTTATAAAAAACGGACCGGTCCTAGTAAGGCTTTAAAAAACTCCTCCAAATTCCGACCAACAATTTTCTAAAAAAAATTATAATCTAAGTGGTCGGATACTTAATTTGGCCTGCATCATCTTCCTAAAACCAAAACAAAATGTGTCAATTTACGGAGCCATACTTCCCGATTCGAAAAATACCCGGACTAGTTCCGACCACCTATTTTCTTGTAGAAAATTGTCTGACGCTCCTGCCGGACCCTCCGTTAGTTAACACTCAAAGGACGGAAAATTTTGATACCGTTAAGGACGGCGGATTTATAAAACCAGACATATGAAAAACCAGCCATAAAAAAAATCAAAGCGAATGTCGAATTTTTTTATGAATATATTTAAAATTAAACATAAATTTTAACTTTCTTTTATAAGATTTTGAATAAAATATCAATTTTCACTAATTTAAAAAGGTAAAGGTATACTGTTTAAATTAAAAAATAGAAATAAAAATCGAAATTGGACCCATTTTTAGAGACAGAAAATAGCTAGAATTTTAGTTAAGGCTAACTTTTTTCAGCCCTAATTGTTCTTCATTTCTCAAAATAACTTTATCTATTCCTTAGGAATTCGTGTTCCAAAGAATAAAAAATTCATCTTTTTCGTCTTTTCTTGATTATCCTCATCATAAAAGCATTAAATTTATTTGGAAACTTCAATTTTTATACTTTAATAATTTTCAATTAGACTATTTAAAAAAAAATAAATGTAAAATAATTCGATAAACATCACTCTACACTCAATAAATCAAACTGATACCAAAGACCTTTACTATTTGGAATAAGGCCTTTTAGAACAAAACTACGTTTAGGAAATTTTTATTAGGAGAATTTTTTTGTTTAAAATTAATAAATTTATATTTAATAAACTTCTGTAATAACATATCTTTGGGGATTTTCAATTTTTTCCGGTAATTTTAGAAATTTTAAAGGACGGGTTTTATAAACCCGGTATTATTTTTTTTCTCCGTAAAATTATAATATTTTATCAAGATAAAAAAATTTTTTTTATTGTTTTTACTATTCTAAATAATTACCGTATTTACTCGATATTAAGAATTTACCGGCACATCAAACAAATTCTTCTAATCGAGTGATTTTTTTCCAAAAATAACTCGAATAAAATTGAAATATTCCTCTATTTGAGAAAATTTTTAAAAAATTATGAAAAAAATTCATTTAATATAACCAATTTTATTGGCTCAACGTCCTTTGAGTATTAAATAACTTTATTTTTTCTCAAATTCGGATAACTTTCGTAAATTGTCAACCATTTGTATCGTTTGAAAACAGAAATATCTTCGATGCTGAAATTAATTTACTCATAGCGAATAGGTAGAGAATTAAAAAAAATAAAATTCTTCATATTCTGTACCAACTCAAGAAAATATTGATAATTTGCTCAATTGAATTATCAATTAGTAATTCGTATTAATAAATTTATTAATAGATTAGATTTATATATAGAATAGAACATATCCGATTGAACATAAGTCAAAATTTATATGAGAAAAAAATATTTTAATTAAGCTTTATTAGCGCTAATTTAAACGCTAATAAATTTTACAATTCAAAATATTTTAAAATATAAATTAGAAAATTACCGTGTCAATAATTTTTTATAAAATTCATGGTAACAGAATTTTGGACCAGGCTTGCACTTGATAGTTTAAAAAAATCAAAAAAATCCTAGGCCCACTTGGTCTTTAATAATTTTTAATCAGCTTTGGGTAGATAAGAACTAAATATGAATAGATGACAAAATCCAAGCCAAAATTAAATCACACATTTCGAGGTTAAAGAGAGTTAACCGAATCGGATAATAAAATTTTAAATTCCATGATTCTTAATAAAAAAAAAAGCTTACCTCTAAATTTATCATTCATTTTATTATTAAGATTTCCTTTTAATAAATTTCCAAAAAAAATATTAAATTTAAAACAAAAATAATTTATAAATCTCCTTCCCTAATTCCTTAATATAATTAGAATTTAAAAATAAATTAGCTCTATTATTTTTAAAATTTGGAATTTCGAAATTTTATTTTTAAACAAATTTTCAAAAAAATTTATCTAATAAAAAAATTAAATGATGACCTAAGGTCAGCTGCTTGAACGGTCGAACGTTCGCTTTTCAGCAAATGCAAAAATAAACAAATTTGTTCAAAATTCACATGTTGGTACCTGGGATAAAAACGAATTTCTATGGTATAAAAAAAGATAAATAAAAGTTTTAGAAATTTATTTTCATTAAGGCAATTTAATATTAAATTTCAAAATAAAGTTAAAAATTGACTAAAAAATTTTAGTTACACTTTATTCTCAAAAACTTATTTATATTACGGATAACAATAGAAATTCGGCCTTTAGGTGCTTTAAACAAAACATCCAAATATTCATTAAATTTTTGAAATTCTTTTAAAACTTCATACACTTAAAAGCAAACTAACTATTGAAACTTTGTATGTTTTTAAGTGGTAAAATCAATTTGGCTAAAGAAATTTACTATAAGACAAAATTTGATTAATTTTGGTTCCAAATAAAGTACCCCTCTGTCCCTCCCTGGCTACACCAGTTTATAGCGAAGGAATCGAAAAGAATAAAAAAATTTTAAAATGTGTCCAAAAAGTGATTTCTAAAATAAAAAAGCATCGGTTGTCTATATTGAAAAATTGTGTGCACTACCAACGTAAAAATTAATCGCTTTGTTGAAATTACTTCTTTAGACGTCAATACATTCTTTAGAATTTTTTTCTAATAAATAGTTTATAAATAATTAAGCTTTTTTTAAAAATGTTTTTCCTAGTATATGAAAGTTTAATTGTATTACCATCACCTATTTTTTGTTGTTGTTGCATTCCGCGACTTGATTATCCTTAGTCTAAATCCTAATTTAGCATAATGAGAAAGACATTGAGAACAGAAATGAGCGATAAATCTTAAATAAAAAGCAGCATAATTTAGTTATGTGTGTGTGTGTTTGTGTGTGCATTGTTCTTTTAAAAAACCACGACAAAATAAAAATCGATTTTTCTAGTTTTGTTATGACAAATTTCTAATCACAAAAAAAAAAAACATAAAATTCGACTGTTTTTCTTTCATATTTTGAAGGAATTTTTTTCTAAACAAAGACAAAAACTTTCAAACAAAATTTGAATCATTAATTATAAACTTTTTGTTTCTATCAATTTTATCTTTTAAAGTTTTAAATTTCAAAGCTAAGATAAGATAAAGAAAAAAATTTCAATTTTTGTTTAAGAAAAAAAAAACAAAAATTTTATACCATAATTAGTAACTTTTCTTTTTTGTGCCATCGTAATAATTCAAAAACGCAATTTAGATTTTTAATGTCATGATTCAAGCGCCCCCGATTATTATTTTAAATTTTTCTATTTCCGACCTACATGGTCCGAAATAATTTATTTTTATTTCGAAACACTTGTAATTAATCATGCTAAAAATAATGCTGTTTTCTGTCTAATCTCACATGACCCTGATTTAAAATAATAATAAATTTATTCAATATTTTCTCCTCTAAATGTTTACGTTTATGTCTAAACACTTAAAAAATCATTTTATATCCTCAAAACAATGGTTTAACTTGACTTGAAATAAAAAATATCATTTGGGAATTTTATTTATATTATTATTAAAGATTTCGAATTTTCAAATCCCTTAAATGATTTTTACTCATAACCAAAATTTAAGTATGATTTAAAAAAGGAGACGATTGGTTTCATTTTAATTTTATTCTTCTATGGGCAAGGTATCACTCTATTTATATTAAGTTATCTTTCTTTTATCATCAGGTGCTATTTAGACTTATAAATTTTAATTTAGAAAGTAGAGAACTGATCGAAATTTTGACCAAATCGTCATATATTTACTCGGATTTATGAATTTAATCATCATAAATTTTATCAAAATTAAGTCAAAAATAATTTAGAGTTATTATTACTTTATAAGGTGCTATCATTTAAATTTCTAAATCAAAGATAACTCTTTTTTAATTTTTTAAAATAAGGTTTTTATGATTAATAAAAACTTTATATGATCAATAAAGTATTTATTACTAGTCATACAATTTACTAGAAAAATTTTTTTTAGAGTAAAATATCTGAGCAATTTGTCAAAAGATGTTATGCATTTGCTCAGAAATTTTACATACCGTAAAACCTTGTTTATAAGCGCCCTTTGACACCCTTTTTTCAGAAGAACAATCATCAGAAAAACTTTAATTTTGTTATATTTTAATAGACCCCACTAAACTCTACCAGGAATCTCAAAATAAGAAACTAAATTAATTTTTCCAGAGTACGATTTTTCCTTTCAAAGAGGCGATTTTTAGTCACTTATAATCAAGGTTTTACGGTATATTTTTTTTTTAATTTAAATTTTTTTATTAATAATTTTTAAAAAAATAGCTAAAAAAATACAAAACAAGTTTAAGGGTTTTACAACCAAAAAAAATTTTTTTCAGACCTCATGTGTGAAAACCTTTTTTTTTGGTTGTCATGACACTAGAACCGGAATTAATAGGCAATTAATTACTTTGATGACTGAAAGTATTCAGATAATCTTTGTCGATTAAGACATTTGTCGAAGATATTTGTGTTCCGTTTTCTTGCTAGGCTAGTTTTTTAGGTATAACTGGAATTTCAAACAATTTTAAATACGCTTACTTTCTTTAAAAATCTTTATTTCACAAAAAGGATCTAATGTACTAGAATTAAATATAAAGAAATAATCCAATTTGAAACTTATTTTGTTTGCTAATATTTGCAAAAAGAACCTTAAAGAGAAATATTAGAATGGTCTTTTAATAAAAGGCAGTTTAACCTAATTTAACAAAACTTTTCTAATTCCAGATTTAATTACTACAAAAAAATATCAACATTAAGTCTAATTTTTTTCAGAGTTATTATTTTTTTTTTAATCCATGTTAGAACCTTAATCTTTCAACAACAACAACAACTAACAAAATATTAAGGAAACATATTTAGTTTCAAGTCTAAAAGTNAAAAAAAAAAAAAAAAAAAAAAGCTGAAACTTGAAATAAAAATGCAAATTTTTTTTTATTTCAAATTTTCATCTAAATCAAAAAAAAAGAAAAAATTAATAATTATTGCCACTGAATTTCAGATGATAAAATAAAGAATTAAAATAAACAAGAAGAACAAAAAATGAGTTTTTTAGGCAAGACTTTTGGTAAAATAGTCAGTGGTAGTCAAACTAAATCAACCAACTCAATACAAAATGAACCATTTCAAAAAGTAAATTTTTCTCACGATACTCAATTAACCCTGACTCATTTACGTAAAGTATTCTATGAATACCAACATCCAAAAAATGAACAATCATCTCCAAAAGACGATAAACTTTATCAAATACTTCCATTGTTCATAAAAGCGTTTAGTCAATCGTCTCTTAGTGACATAAACGATAAATTCGGTGATGTCGGTGACTTTTGTTTTGCGTGTTCTCGTCTACTTGTTAATGAAATAAGTAAACGAGTACACGATGATTTAGTTTTGGTTAAATTTTTTGAAATAAAGACTAGCGATGATGCCACTGATGGCGCTGGTTTATTAAGCACAGTAAATTTATTAGCCTCTGGCCCGCCTTTTTTAATTGAAATAATGACTAAATGTCTACTACCATCTCGACTAGTCATGTGTGTTTATTTATTTATATGTCTTTCGGAGCCTAAGGATTCCATACTTGATCATTGCGAGTTCAATGCTAAAGAACGTCGTATTTTATTCCAAAAAAGTTTCCAGCAATTGTTGATCAAATTATGTCAGATAAGTTGTACTTGTGATGAACTAGTCGATGGTGATTCACTTAAACTCTTATTTAAAATAATAAGTAGTACATGTGAACAACATAATGTTGCTTGGCGACAAACAGCAACAGATGCCTTGTTAACTCTAACCAAAAATTTCAATACAAAATCTATAAATTATGTACATGCAAATGAATGTGTACAACAGTGTTTATTGTGTTTGGACCCAGGCGAAATATGTTCGTCCAATCTAATCGAACGTACTAATTTATTAATAACTTTATTGACGTTTATAAGAGAGACATCAAGTCTAAGTCAAATTTTATTAGATGATTTTCGTCTTAATTCCGGGTATAAAATAATAGTTGACATTATTCTAAGACTTGAAAAAGAGTATACGAAAGAGGAATGTCGACATGTTTTAAAAAATTTATTTTTTACGCTGGAAGAATTTGTTTCAGCAGGTTCAATTGAGCTCAAACCGAATAGTACAAATGTAAATATGTTTAAAATAGAAGGTTTTCAAGTACCTCAACCGCAGGGCAAAGGTCGAACAGTCAGAAATATTTATGCTTTTCAGTGTCTTTTACATATTTTTAATAGAGTAAGTTTTAAAAAATATTTTAAAATTTAATAAATGGATTATTTTATTTGTTATTCAAAAAAAAAAAGGTGCAGTCTTATGAGCTGGGTGTTTTTGTTTTGGAGACTATTAGAAATATTTATGTCAAAGATGAGTGCAATTATTTTATTTTAGAATCTCAAAATTTGTTATTTTATAGTTTGGACGATTCGAGTATGAAAGTACATCTTAAAAATAATGATATACAAGTAAGTAATCTAATTTCATACAATTTACTAGTTGAAAAATCTTTCTTCTAATAAAAAAGATATAATTTTTTAATTAAGTTAGTACAAAAAAAACAGCTGAGATTCGTCTAAAATTATAAAATTATTTTAAGCTTAAATTTTGAAGAGGTTTTCATTGAACATTCTTTTTTATCTTGTAAAGTAAATGCTTTTTTTTTGTTTACGATTAGATGTCAAATTATTTTTAATTTGATACAGTCAACTCTCGTTGATCAAAATTTTTTGAAAGTAAAAAATCATGGTTAGAGTTAATTTTGTTCGATTTAACGAACTTTGTTTGCGTGGAAAAGTAAAATTTTCTATTTAAGTTCAAAAAGGTTGTCTTATCGGAGTTTTTGGATTAACGAGAGTTAACTGTAATAGTTTCGTTTATTTTTTAGTTTATCAAATCGCTTTTTTTAAATTAAATCTTGGTGGGCATTCTTAACATGTTTGGAGGTAAAGGCAACTGATGCATTTTTAACTAGAAAATCACTTAAGGAATAAAACTTTTTATCCTTTTTCAATTTCATGGTATAGAAAAGGACCCATTTTTTCTTTTTTCATCTCTATTTGAATGGAAGCCGTTTCTAATTTTTTTTATATTAAAATACCCATGTCAAAATCTCATTTGAGATTCTCATTACCATATTCTCATGAGATCTCATTCTTCTTTATAATATATTTGCATTTAATCTTATTTGAGATTTCATGAGATTATGGTAACCAATAATTTTTCATGAAATTCTATTGAGATTCTTACGGGGGTAATGGCTCTTTTTTCACTAGATTTTGGTTAAATTTCTTTTATTTGATTTTCCAATTTTAGGACAATAAATAAAAAAGGGTTAAAGGGTCATCTTTTTGAGAAAAAGAATAAAAAACAGTAAAGAAAAAGATCAAAATCAGTAAATATATTTTAAAGAGACTTTTTTTATGGGATATATAAATTTTTTTAAAAAGAAATATTCTCGATTACGTCTAAAACCAATGCCTTATCATTTCTTATAATTTTTGAAAAAAATATAAAATTAAAATTTTTCCTTTTTTTTGCTTTAAAAAAGGTGAAATTTATTGAAATTTTAGAATTTATAATATTTGGTTTGAAATTTGTGCCATGCAAAGAACTAGTTAGCATTGGTCTATCAATTCAGAATTACAAGTATTTTTTTTACAATTCCATCATTTTTTATTTTTGATAAAAATTAAATTTCAAATTTTTTTAAAGCTTTACTAAATGGAGTACAAACTGTGCCAATTTTCTACTCAAACTGATCAAAACAAGTCCAATATACAAAGATGCATTCCGTGAATTAGGCCTATTAGAAATGCTAGTTTCATGCATGCAAAAATTTGCTGCATTACTCAAGGAAAAAAGCGTCGACAATCCAGACCTAAGTCACATAGATCAACAACAAAAAGACCTTGGCTTTTTAATCATGAATATATTAACTAGTCTAATATCGCAAAATAGTGAAAATTCTAAGCTTTTTCGTCAAATAGGCGGAGCTAGAGTAGCTCATAATATGGTACCTTATAAACTATGCCGTACTCAAGCTTTAAATATAGTCTCTACTTTATTACTTACAACAGCCGGTGAGGATGACATGTCGACTTTACTTGGTCTAATGCACACAGCTAAAATGGAAGATTTAGAATTAAAAAATTCTGTTTTAAAAAGTTTATTAAATACTTTAAGAGAAAGTCATAGAACAAGGACTGTGTTTAGAAAATCGGGTGGTTTTGTTTATGTAGTATCAGTTCTTATATCTATGGAGGGTAGTTTAAGTATACCAGCTAGACCGCCATGGGATACAGTCAAGAGACAAGAAATTTTTTCAATATTAAAAACAATTTTAAAAACTTTGACTGTGTCCATGCGATACGAGCCAGCAAATGCGAAATTTTTCGAGACCGAAGTCAGATGGAAGAGTTTATGTGCTGCTCTAAGACTTTTAGGATGTTTCGAAGCCGATAATAAACAATTTAAAGCCAAGTCAAAGGATGAGCAAAATTTTATAAAACGTAGTTTTGATGTTTTTGAAACTTATTTTTGTACACTAGACGAAACTTGTTTTCAAAATGTCGACTCGGCGGAAAATACGCCTCAATTATCGCCTAATTCTAATCTTGATCATTTAGATCAGAAATTAATTTATATTTGCTATATTATGAGACTTTTATACGATACAGCTATCGACTCATTTGACAGGTAAGTTGAATTTAAATGTTGTATTTTATTAGTTCATGTTGTCTAATCTCTTAATTTTTTTGTATCACAAGTTTACCCTTTAATATTTAAATAAACTAATTTCACTTAAAATTACAACGAAAAAAAAAAAGTTTCTAATAATTGACCCATCAAGGCACCATATGGTAAAAGAACGTAAGGAGCAATTTCAGATACTCTTTTTTAGTAATATTCGGAATTTTTTTCGAATTTTTTTTGACCCTTAAATGCTCTGTTTTTTAGAAAACTTGTCACATAAATTTTTATATGATCATTTGTTTACTGATCACTTAAATCTAATTATCGATTTTACAATTTTGTTTGAACTTAAATTAACTTTTTGAAAAATTGAAAAAAATTTCCAGCGAAAAAATATAAATGACCTAATTTTTTTATTGATTACAAAAAATTTAAATCGATCACCAAAACGCCTGATTGATCACTTATTTGGCATATTTTTAAATTAAATATTTTTATGACCACCTAATAGGTGATCAACAGTTGGGGGGTCAGTGATGATCACCAGGCCCGTGTTCAGTATTTAACCACTTAATCGCTACTTAAATTTACACTTCAAAATTAGAGATTAATTTTATTGAATGAGTAACCTAAAAAAAATTTAAGAGATTATTTAGAATTTGGTAACAGTATAGAATATCACTTCTTTGTTCTAAACATTGGCTTATTTTTTGATTACAAATGAATTTACAATCAATGAAAAGACGTTTTTATGGAAATTTTAGTTGACCACAAAATGATGTATTTTTTTTTTGCTTAATATTTGGTTTTCCATTATATGGAATAAAGCATCTTTACAACTTGAACTTCTCAATATTTGTTCTAAAATTTTGTGTTTACTGTAGATTTGACTAACTGATTCTAACTTAGGTGCCTCATTTAAAGATGTTATATGTGTTTATTTTTTCAATCCAATTTTACGTTTAAGTAAAAAATAGAAAAATCGACATGTTTTTTGAAAAATAAAAAACATGTCGATTTTTATAAATTTTTAAAAAATTTTTTTCGATTGTTTACTTTATACCAAATTTTACGTCTATCCTGTTTAAAAACGTAAAATCATGTATTTAACAGTTAAATTAAACCCTTGATTAACGATTATAAATAGTCGTAGTATGCCCGGGACAAATTGTGATGTTTACGACAATCTAACATTTTTGAGACTGAAAACTACGTTTAACTTTTCGTCCGTCGGAAAAAAAAAATTTGTTTGACTTTTCCTTTTATTCTTTTTTTTAAATTATTCCATTAAAGTTGTTAAAAAACATGTTTTAAAACAATTGAAATAAAAAATTTTTTTTTTTAAATAAAATTTACTAATCGATTATTGGGTTCTTCTTTTTTAGCTGTAAAATTAAGAATTTACTTTATAATTAAATCTTTACTCCTCTAGGATCATTAATAAAATTCTATCCAAAAAAACTATCATGAACTGATAAACCTGTCATTTTTTATAATATTAATGTTATTTTTTTCTTAATGTAATTTTTTATAGTGAAGAATTTTTAGTTGACTTTAGTGAGACTTTTGATGTTCGGTATCGTATTCTTTTTTAAATTTAAAAATTTAATTTTTTTTTTAAATATTTTTATTATATAAGACCATTTAATCGTCAAGCAAATCGTCAATCATCTGAATCCCATATAAAACACCCGGACCCAAAAGCTCAAATGACATCATCTACAATTATAAAACGCTCAAATAGTTTCCTTAAAAATTTGACTAATCCAATAGATGAACCATTTATAATACATCCAGGAGCTGTCTCTTCAATTCTCAATCTCCTACCAAGTGTTCCTACATCTAGTCATCAAATGGCCAATCGTCTTCAATACAACATGATTAACCTAATTAAAAATTTACTTAAATTCGAGCGTAATCAGCAAATAATGTCTAATATGTCGTTCATAGACGATCTTTTATTCACATGTAAACACGTTCTAAATGATGAAAATCATTTTTTAAACGCGTCTATACAACACATATTCGAACGCTTGGCATCACAGTGCATAAATTCTAAAAACTTAAAAGAATATTTAAGATTAGGGACGTTATTTGACTTGGAGGAGTGTCAAAATCCGGAAGAATCCGTGCTAGTACCTTTATCTAGAGTTAAATGTTTAATTTCAATGACTAGCCCGAGGGATAATCGATTACATC
>NTPY01000554.1:87498-115661 GCA_002922825.1 Brachionus calyciflorus
CTATCGTCTTCAATACAACATGATCAACCTAATTAAAAATTTACTTAAATTCGAGCGTAATCAACAAATTATGTCGAATATGTCGTTCATAGACGATCTTTTATTCACATGTAAACATGTTCTAAATGATGAAAATCATTTTTTAAACGCGTCTATACAACACATATTCGAACGCTTGGCATCACAGTGCATAAATTCTAAAAATTTAAAAGAATATTTAAGATTAGGAACGTTATTTGACTTGGAGGATTGTCAAAATCCGGAAGAATCAGTCCTTGTACCTTTATCTAGAGTTAAATGTTTAATTTCAATGACTAGCCCGAGGGATAATCGATTACATCAAGGTGTATCTTTTGTCGAATTTAACATGTTAGTCGAGGGTTTTGGTTGTTTATTTCTACCCTCTATATCACCTCAGTTATCAACTACTCCGAGTATAGTCGCTATGGGAATGGTCTCAGTTGGTAATGACTTATCCGTTAATGGCGGTGTTGGTACTGGTGAAAGAGTATTTCCGCCTCAATCTGGTCTTTCTTATTCAACTTGGATTTACATTGAAAAATTTCCTTCTAATTCAAAAACACCACATCCCATTCGCATTCTTACTCTAATTAAACATTTTAAAATTAAAGACACCCTCTCGTCATGTCTCACCATTTATCTAAGTCCTAAAAATCGCTCTCTTTTCATAAATACAGAGGAAACTCTTTTACAACAATTTAAATTCGATGAAAAAGTAAATGACTATTCAACTAAATTTAATTGTTCTGAGCTATTTCAAGAAGGACAATGGCTACATTTATGCATAGTCTTAAATCGAGCTGTCTTGAAAAATAGTAGTGTTTCACTTTATGTTAATTCCAACCTTATAGGTACACAACGATTGAATTATATTAATTCGACTATAATGCCCAATACGACGCCTAGTTCTTTATCAATACACGGTGTCATTGGTACACTACCTATATTTCGTAGTCTATCGCCAGTCACATGGAGGCAAGCTAGTTGTTATTTATTCGAAGATATAATCAGTCCTCAAAGTGTACAGTGTATTTTTAATATGGGACCGAATTATCTCGGCTCATTTCAATCACTAGAAATGGAAAATTTTAATAATAGTTTAATAATGGAGGATCGTATTATGTTCGGAATACATCCGAGTAAAATATTCGAGATGACTTTAGCGAAATTCCGAGGAGTCTATAATAAAAATGATAGTAAGTCTATCGGTAAACAATTAAATATACCTAGTAATGAAAATGTAACACCATTGAGGATCCTTTCGAATACAGCTGCTCAATTACAAGGTCCTTCTCGGACTGTTGGTGGTGTTGTCATCGGCTATATGGGCGTCAGAGTCTTTCAACCAATGCCTGTTTCAAAAAGTATTGAGAACATTGGTGGTGTCGGATTTCTACTAGCTTTAATCTCAATGTCAAATGATATTGAATTCATGTACGCCTCAGTCAAATGTCTCATATGTACTCTCAAATCCAATCGTGAAATTGACAAAGAAATGGATCGTGTACACGGCTATCAATTACTAGCCATGTTATTCAAGCGCAAAAAGAATCTAATCAATAGTCACATTTTAAATTTGACATTTTCCCTTGCCATTTCGGACGATGTCAAACAAAATAGTTTCATATCGAATCAAAAAGCCTTTGAGCATTTATTATGTGATCTAGACATATGGTACGAGTGTCCCAGTGACATAATCCGGTGTCTACATGACAAATTAAATGAATTACTCATCGATAATTTAAAGCTATTTCAAAGAGTTAAAATGTTGAAAAAAATTCTATTCGCTATTTTAAAAGAGAGCAATGAAAATGTGCTCAAATATGCTTTGAGTACAATTAAGCTATTAATTATAGAGGGTTTAAACTCGGAGGATTTAGTGACATATGGACATTTTTTGGCGTTTTTAATACCCGAAAGCGAAGAGAAAACAATTAATTATACTATACAATTAAGAGATAGTTTATTAGGTATTATAGACGATTTAATAAGTCAAAATACAACGACTAAAAGTTATAATTTTCAAGAAGAATTTTTCAAGTCTTTAGGCTTCGATTGGTTAATTTTGTTCATGTCACCAAATTGTTATAAAAACACTGTGATTAAATCGACTAAAATTTTATTTACTTTATTATTAAATCATCAGAATTTAAGCCGATTTGTATCGACTAGTCAAAATGGTGGTTGGTTATTGAATATAAGTAATGATGGTCAAGTAACTGAGGTCAATATGGACGCACAGGCAACACCCGGTTTTCAAATATTACAAGTTCTATTTGCCAAACAACCCGAACTTGTCGAATTGTATCATCTCCTATTTGCTTTGTTATTCGATGCACAAAAAATAAAGAGCTTAAATGAGAACACAAAATCGTTGGATTTGAATACGATATGTAATTTTGTATTCGATAAAGGCTTCGATTCGGAGCAGAGTTTATTTTGTAAAATAAATCCCGAGCTAGCGCTCGATGTCATTTTAATTTTGTTTCAAATGATACGAACTCTTATGAATTCGTTTAAATACGAGGCTAAGGTCAAAGACTATGCGATTATTTTATTACAAATATTTAGATTTATGTATCATAATTGTGATGACTTTTCACAATTGAGTCATAATCAAGATTTTTTAATTGGTCTAATATCGACTCTTTATCCTTTGGATGAAATGACACCTGATGAACTAGTCCTACCATCACCCGTCGAAATACAACCCTTTGCCGAGGCTATTTGTGACAAGACTAAAAATTACAAGAGTC
The DNA here is from genome assembly GCA_002922825.1 of Brachionus calyciflorus. Lineage (NCBI taxonomy): Eukaryota > Metazoa > Rotifera > Eurotatoria > Ploima > Brachionidae > Brachionus > Brachionus calyciflorus. The sequence continues at coordinate 90,276 of NTPY01000554.1, forward strand.
ATCTCTCAACACATCCGGCGAGAAAATTAGTCCTCGATTTCCTAAGAGACTTGACTTGTGATTCTCTTATGAATAAATCGAATTTAACCCTAATAGACATTGTTCTAATCTCCGTACCCGATCAACAAGTCAAAAGAAATCAAGAATTTCTAACAGAACTTTTAAAAACAATTCTAGACCATTTACTATCGACAGACATATTTAGTGAAACTTTAAATCAATCAGTACCAAGTCAAAATCAACTTGTAAATCTATTCAATTTAATCGATAGAATAATCGATAAATTATATGAGGGCTTGTATAGACGCGATCCGAGAGAACTTTTCGAAAATTTAATTAAACTTCAAATTAATTTGAAAAAAAAATTAAATTTTAATCAAGATCAATTGATCAATTCGATCAATCGTATTATTTTGTATCAATTGTCGCGGCCTTGTTTTAATCTAACTGAACAAGTTAATATTTTAGACGTGCTACACAAGATACAAAATAATAAAAACTTAATTTTTTCCCATAGTCTCAACTCGGATTTTTATTCGTGTTTGACTTATTGTTTATTATTGATTACCAATGATGGTGAGGACACGGAAGCGAGGGCTTTAGTAAACAATGCAGCACAGCGTGTTTGGCTTGATTTATTCCTAAGTAAAAAATCTCAATTGGAAGAGAGTCTTAAAATTAATTTAAGTTGTAAAAGTGCTAGTTTAGATGAGCTACGTTTTGTTCTAGAAGAACCATGCTCGCGTATATGGTTGAATTTTTTGGACAAAAAAACACCGGAAAAAATTCAAAATCAAATACAAGCTAAGCTATCACGTGTCACTGGTGGTATTTCTAGTCTGACAAGAGTAGTGTCTTTAAAAAAACCAAAAAAAGAAATAAATAGGTTGAATTTGAAAGAGTTAGAAGAGGCTACGTGTCAAATAGGCCTCAATTTAAAAGCTATGAAAGAATACATGGATTCAGAGATAAAAAAATTTACGAGATTAAACGATCAAAAAGACGGTTATTCCCATGAGGAATGGTTGAGAATCGAAAGGGATTTATTACGCGAGCGTGCTTTATGGGGCGAGAACACTAAAAATAAATTAAATAAATACAAATTGGACTTTACTGAGGGCCCTAATCGCCAACGTAAAAAACTCATCAATAACACTGACGAATTTTTCAAAAATTATCCTTACAGAATCGAATTGGAAAATTTAAAACCCAATCGTAAATATAAAATACCCCAATCGATCGATAGTAAACAATACTATTTATCATTTCGAGCTAAGAGTCTTTTAAATTTTAAACAAAATTTTAACGATTATTTGAATATAAAATTAGAGATTCAAACATATAAAAATGGTATGTCTCAATCGATTGATCAATCGACGATCGATGAGCCCAATTCATCGGGTGTTACTTTAGACCTATTGAAAAAGAGTTTAAAAGAGGATAATTTATTTGAGGATAATGAAGATTCTAATCAGAATTTAAGTAATCCGCCAACGAATTATAATGCGAGTATTAGTCGACTATTAGAGGATGGCGAAAAAATTAATCATATTTATAGATGTGCACGAGTGACTGGTTTGGACACTACGGAAGGGTTATTTTTGTTTGGTAAAGAGCATTTTTATGTTCTCGATGGTTATACTTTAATATCAACTAAAGATATTGTTGATATTGATTCATTAAAGAATACAACTTATGAACCATTGATTCCAAAGTGTTCAACGTCATCATCGAGTACATCATCTTGTTCGACATTTCCTTCAACAACTGAAAAAACATGCTCGAAATTTGCCTATGAGGACATTAGAGAAGTTCATAATAGGCGTTATTTATTACAAGAGATAGCCATGGAAATATTTTCAAATGATGGACGTAACTTTTTACTAGTATTCCCGAGAAAATGTCGACAAAAAATCTATGATCGTTTGATTGCATTGACACCGGATTTCGACTCGGCATCACAATCAATCGCTGGACAACGTCGTTCTGTTAATATTGAACAGAATACTGGTTTATTTAATGCGTTGATTGGAGAGAAATCAGTAGTGCAAAGATGGGAGCGTGGTGAGATTACTAATTTTCAATATTTGATGTTTTTAAATACTCTAGCTGGTCGTAGTTATAATGATTTAATGCAATATCCAGTGTTTCCATGGATATTGAGTGATTATGACTCGGATGAATTGGATTTGAATTATCAGGGGACTTTTAGAGATTTGTCTAAGCCTATGGGAGCTCAAACACCGGAGAGATTGAAACAATTTGAAAAGAGATTTGTTGAATGGGAAGATCCGAGTGGCGAGACACCGCCGTATCATTATGGAACACATTATTCAAGTGCTATGATTGTAGCGTCTTATTTGGTTCGTATGGAACCGTTTACTCAAATTTTTCTGCGACTTCAAGGTGGACATTTTGATCTAGCTGATCGTATGTTTCATAGTATTAAAGACGCTTGGTTATCAGCGTCTAAAAATAATATGGCTGATGTCAAAGAATTAATACCCGAGTTTTTCTATTTGCCTGAATTTCTATCCAATTCGAATAAGTTTGATTTGGGTAAGAAACAAAGTGGCGTAGAGTTAAATGATATTGTTCTACCACCATGGGCTAAAAATGATCCTAGAGAATTTGTTAGAGTACATCGAATGGCACTTGAATCTGATTATGTGTCGGCTCATTTAAACGAATGGATTGATTTAATATTTGGGTAAGATCTTTTTTAAATTTATCCTTTCAACGTTTACTACCCAAAAAAATTTAAGTGGACTGTCCAATTTAACCTTTTTTTTGTTGAAAAAGCCAAATCAGCTCAATATCTAAAGACAAAAAATTTCATTTGTGGAACGGACACTTTTTGAAAAATTTTCAAATTTTTGGTTAAAAATTTTTTTTTCAGAATCTTATTTTTTTTGAAAAAAATTTAAGCGAATAAAAATTCAAAATTCTTTTTTTGATTTAGGTATAAGCAACAAGGCCAAGCAGCAATAGAATCAAACAATGTATTTCATCATTTATTTTATGAAGGAGCAGTAAACATAGACGAAATAGACGATCCATTGAGACGTAATGCAATCATTGGCTTCATAAACAACTTTGGTCAAATTCCAAAACAGTTATTCAAGAAACCACATCCGGTCAAAAAATTAAACACTCAACTTATTTATGGTCTAATAGGAACTAGTTTAGGAACAACAATGGGTTCTTTGGCAAGTAATTTAAGCTCATCAACCGAACCGACTCAAGTGCCCATTCAAGAAAAGTCTCATCCAGTGTTTATACATTATTTAAAAAGCTTAAAACCCTCATTACAACCCGTGAAAGAGCTTAAATCACCAATTGGTCAAATAGTATGTATGGACAAGGGTTTATTAGTTGTTGAACAAAATAAATATTTAATACCGCCAAGTTATCAAAGATACATAGCTTGGGGCTATACGGATGAGAGTATTCGACTTGGTTATGTTGACTATGAAAAATCCTATATTACTTTTGAGAGTACACAAGATGGCGCTGTTTTTTGTTGTTGTTCGCCAGATTCAAAAATAATAATCACTGCTGGACAATCAACAGTTATAAATGTATGGGAAATGAGTAAAATCAAAACAAAAAAATTAATTTTAAAAACTAGATTGTATGGACATATGGATACAGTGACTTGTATGGCTGTATCGAATAATTATCATATGTTAGTAACCGGTTCAAGGGATCAATCGTGTATTATATGGGATATTAATAGATGGAGTTTTGTTAGACAATTACCCAATCACTATGGAGCTGTATCATCAATTTGTATTAATGAGCTTACAGGTAGATATTTTTAATTAGATTGAAAAAAATCAATTTTTTTAAATTTACAGTGTTGCTACGATATAGTGTTTTTACGAAAAATTACGTCAATTCGGGTAATTTTACGTAAATTTACCAAAGTGAAAAATTGTAAAATTACTAATGTGGGGATTCTAACTTTTTTTGGAAAAAAGATCGAACTTTTTAGAGTTCGAACTTTTGAATGAAATTAGAAAAAAAATTTTTTCCTTGAATTTTTTTTTAAATTTTATTCTGGAAATTTTTATCCTCAAAGATTTTTTTTTCCTCAAAATTTTCTCTATTTTTTTTTTGAATTTTTTTTTTCGGAATATTAAATGGTTTTTAAAAAATTTTTCAGAAAAAAAAAATTCAAAAAATTTTCGAACTGATCGAACTTTAAAAAAATTTCGAACCAGCAAATTCGAACCTATATAAAGTTCGAACTTTTGAGATCGAAGATTTCGAGCCCAGCTCGGAACACGATTTATGGAAAAAAAGGAAATTTTCAGAAATATTTCTCATTTTTTAAAAATTAAATTTAAATTTTTTACGTAAATTTACGTAAAATTTTAATAAAAAAAGATAAATTTAAGTAAAAAAATATTATGAAAAATAAATTCAAAATAATTTCCAAAATTTTTTTTTTTTTTTTTTACTAGAAAAAAGACTCCTTTTTTTAATAGTCAACATAATCTCCAAAATTACGACACATTTTTTTTTGGATAAAATTCATAGCAATTTTATTTAATTGTAAAAAAGTTCTTAAAAATTTTATTTGACTTTTAAGGTGACATTGCCACAGCATCAGGTACTTACTTGTACTTATGGAGCATAAATGGTGATTTATTAGCATCTGTTAATACAATCACATCCAATCGAAATCACGTTGTCTTATGCGTACACATGTCGCAAGTTAATGAATGGGATAATAATAATGTGATATTGACTGGGGGTACTGACGGTGTAGTTCGTATGTGGAGTCTTGGATATAGTCAAGTAAGCGAAGAGGAAGAGACGACATTCGAACAAAACGAAGAGAAAATAATTTTCAAAGCTCAATCAACTTTAGATTATTCCTCAATGACTCCATCTAGTGGTCAAGAAACTTCAATTCAAACAAGTAAAAATTCCGAGGCAAAATTTTTCCCAGAAAATTTTGACCCTTCAAAATCAGAGAGTCCAGAAAATCAAAAATCTGAAGAGAACAAAATAATCTTTAGCATTGAGGATAAACAAAGTGATTTGGATGATGATTTTGTCCTAATCGATTCAAAAGAGCTCACAGATAGAAGTGAAAATTCACTTCGACCAGGTCACAAATGGAAACGAGAACTCATATTTAGAAGTAAATTAACCATGCATACTTCATACGACCGTAAAGACAACAATGAACCGGCATCCGTAACATCAGTCGCTATATCCAAAGACAATAAAACAATTTATGTTGGTGACTCGAGAGGTCGAGTCTACAGTTGGACATGTATTGAAAATCCAGGTCGAAGTCGAGCTGATCATTGGATAAGAGATGATGTTGTTGAACAGTGTAAATTATGTCACATAAAATTTTCGTTTAGTGAACGTAAACACCATTGTAGAGATTGTGGTGGTGTTTTTTGTAGCAATTGTACCAAATATGAAATAGATTTACCGAGATTAAATATAAACAAACCAGTCCGTGTGTGCCAAACATGTTTTAATTCAAATGTTAAAACAGAGTTTAGTGCTACTCTGACTGGGAAATAAATAAAAAAACCTAGTCCGATATTTTTTTTTTATTTTTTTTAACCATTTTTTATCTTTAAATTCGATTCAATAAAAAAAAAGTCAAAAATGTTTTATTTATTTTATTTGTGTTTTATTTAGTGATTTATTTATTTTTTTAAAAAGAGAAAAAATTGATTTTTAGATTTTAAATAAATAAAAAAAAATTAATTAAATTTTTTTTTATTAATTATTTGATTGTGCAACATTAACACTTCTAACTTAGGTTGAATCCAAATAGTTTTATATTCCTGAGGAGTGATGTTACTTTGCCTAAATTGCGATACTCGATCAGTATCGCCATTACGTTTGCGAAAAAATAAATTACTCAGGTAATTTATCTTCAGACTCAAAAATAATATATAATTTTCAATTAATCTAATTTAGATGTAAGGAGTAACATGAATATTAAGGAACTTCAAACGTCTAATCAAGTTCCATAATAAAAAGGGAAAACATTAATTTCTTTTCAAGATTAGCCCTAAGTAAAAACAATTTCAATTAAATTTTTAAAAAGGTTTAAAATATTTAAAAAAAAAAGGTATTTTTAAAAAATTTTATTTTAAACTTGTAATGAACATGTTGACTATTGATAAGAAATTAATTAAATTTTGAATATAATTACAATAACATTTTGATTAACAAAAAGAAATTTAAGTTTTTTTTTTTTGAAATTTTTTAATTTTTTTAATTTATTATTTTTTCTGCCTCTATTTCGACTATTCTTTTTTCTACTTTTGCTTTGATCAAATTTCATCTTCATACCAAAAAGTGATGTTTTAAATTTATTCGTTCTTGTTTCTGCTTGGGGTGAGTAGAAACAATAATTGGAGCATTGAACTGGTATATATTGATTTGGTATATATTGTCTTCACATTGTATAACTACTATTGTTTTGGATACTTTTGTTGTGAATTGCTTGGAAAAATAGTTTTTGAATGAAAGATTTATTTCAATGTCACTCTTTATTTTATTCATACATTCTCAACAATAAAACCCTTTTATAAAAAAATTTTTTAAACACAACTTAAACTTGTGGTTAAATCAAAGAAAATTATTTTCCCTTAAAGGTAATTAAAAATAATTAGAAAATATTCTTAATTTCTTTTATTGGCTAGATAAAATTTCATTTTTTTAGCCTGGCTAGGTAAATGTTAATTAAAAATATTTAAAAAAATTGTATTTTCAAAAAATGATACAAGGCGGGCGGGTGAAACGGAGTTCGATTCGTGTTTAATTGAATATAACTAAATTAAGACCTTATAAAATAATTTTAACTCGCTTTATTAAAAAAAATAACTTGTTCATAAAATAAAATTTTTTTGGACAACAATTGAAATAAATTGGAGAGATTTTTTTTGTAATTTTTATTTAAATTTTTGCTTTTACGATTATCACATCTACTGACACCCGTAAATTGATTCATATCATTTTGATTTCTCTTACAGTACAAATTAAAACTAACTTGTACGCATTTTGTTCTTCAACTCTTCCTCGACTCTTCTTCAACTCTTCCTTTCCTCTTCCTCTGAAGAAAACATTTAATAAAAACTAATATTTTTTAACGTACTTTTTAAACGTATTTTTTTGAAACCTTTCCTTTCCTGAGAAAGGAAAGGTTTCAAAAAAATACGTTTACAATTGTTCTTAGACTTACATTATTTACGCTCATAATTAATTTTACTTGAATCACACTTTTTTACAAAAAAAAATATATGAAAATCAAAACTCAATTATTCGAAAAATTTTTTTTAAAAAATATTTGCCAATTGTTAAATTTTCAAAAAATGTCTGTAACTTTAACCAAATAAATATTTACCTTTTTTTTATTTCATTCATTTTTTTCTTAATTTTTTGACAAATAATTTAGATTTTTATTAATAAAAGATGTTTTTTTATTTAATGGAACTCTATCCTATTTGTTTAAAAATAACCCAACTTAAATATTATTCTATTTTAAACTTTGCAATATTTAACTTAAAACATAAAAATTTTATAACTATTTTTAAACAAATTCAAGAAAGTGTCTTTAAGTCCATGACCCCATTTATATTATTTTTTGTTATTTTATTTTACGGGAGAGATAGCTTAGTTTACCCGGGCGTCCAAGCATAAGGTTAAAAGCACTTTGGGGTTCCTATATTCCCGGGAATTCACGAGAATTCTTCAACAAAAAAAATCGTCAATTTACTTGAAAACTAGTAAATTCACGATTTTTTGTGTTGATTTTAAGAATTCTAGTGAATTCTAATAAATTCCCGAGAAAAATTTTATTCGAAAAAAATATTAGGGAAAAAAATCGCGAAACTTTCGGAAAATTTCAGAGTAAAAACGTAAATTTTTTCGAAATTTTAGCGAATATTAAATTTAAATTTTTTCGAAAGAAGAGGGAATTTCCGAAAAATTTGAACTAAATTTGAGAACTTAATCTTCTCCGAAAAAATTGAAAAAAATATTAAAAATGTTGTTATATTAGTTCCGGAAATACGGAACAGGTCCCTAAAACCCGGAACTTTTTTTTGTCAAAATTTGGAAAAATTTATGTTTTTTCTCTGAAATTCTCCGAAAATTTCGCGATTTTTTTCAAATAAAATTTTTTCAAAAATAAAATGGAAGGAAAAAAAGGAAAAAATGAAATTTTTTAGACTCAAAATAATAGTGTCTAATTCCCAAATATTTTAACTTCTAATATTCAATTTTGATAATTTAGTCAAATTTATTTTATTAATCGATTCGTAATTTCTAAATATTCATTTTGGAAAGTTCAAGTTATGAATTTAATTTTGGACTTTTTGATTATATAAGTTCATACAAATTCTGAAATTAAGTTTTTTATTTTTTTATAGTCTAATTAAGGTCTGGCTATTCATCCAAGATGGAAATTTGACAAAGTCTAATATTTATTAAAGTTTAAAAAATTAGCTTGACTTGGCTTCTGAACCGTTTAAGCAGGCTAAAGCCGTGTTAACTTAATTCAGAATTGTACTGTAACTAAAAAATCTGTATCTGAATTAAACGATAACTAAATATCAAACATTTTAAAACTTAAACATGGGAAATTTTCACGGGGAACAGTTTTTTTTTTTGAAATATAACTAAAAAAACTGAATTTTTGGGCCAAATATAACTTCCTTATTAATTTAAATGAAAATGAAGTTGTTCTTAAGTTATAACTTTTCGACCGATTTAAACGATAAAGGATAAAAAATTTTTTAAAGTTAAGGTACCGTCCAAGAGTGATTTTTCATGAAGAATTTAAATTTTGAATAATATTGGCGGTGTTCCTATATATTTGGCCTAACGCACCCGGGTGTTCCAATTTTAGTTTTTTTGGTTTAAAATGTTCAATAAAAAGAATATTTCAATTTTATTTTCAGAAAGAGTAGAAAAAAAGAAATTTTTTGATATATAGAAACATATAAAAAAGTCTTTTCTTCCTGTTGGCGCACCCGGGTGCGTGTTTTTCAGGTATCCTGAAAAGAATGATTTTTTAATTAAAAATAAAATTGTATTTATAGTCTAATTTTTAAGCTTAAATTTTTTTTTTAAATAAAAGCTGATTTAAATTATCACTTTAGTTTTTAATCGAATATTCATTCTCAACAATAAAACTCATTTCGAAACAGATTTTTAAACTAGTAATTAAATCAAAGAAAAAAAAAATTTCCCTTGAAGGTTTAAAAATATTTTGAAAAAGATTCTTTATTTTCTAATCCGTTGCAATAGTGTGAATCCTACATCTCAATTAGAAAGATAATTTGCAGAGTCTAAACTAATGCTAAAATAAAATAAAGTCCTGTTATACTTGATCTAAAGATTAAAGCACTCTTACTAGCATTATGCAAAGGCACAATAACTCTTTAGAAAAATTTTTTATTTTAAGATCAGATTTTAGAATTTTTTAAAGATTTTTTTATTTTTTTTGTTATTTTTTAATTTTTTTTTATCTACGTCTTTCTATGCTATTTTAACTTCTAAAATTGAAATTACCAATTTACAATATTGATTTTGAATATGATGTGTTGGAGCATAGATTGGCATGGGAAATATTGTGATGGTACATTTTGGCTTGGATATTGAAATTGACTCCACATTGTAAAATTACTACAGTCATCTCGCGATTATGTCACCCCATCGGTTCTTGGAAAAAAAGGGGATATAATCAAAATGGGACATTACAAAAAGTCAATTTTTTAAGAAAATTTATTTACAAAACGACTTCTAAGACCTTTCAATCTTCATTTTTCGATTGACGTCTTTCAATTCGTATAAATATTCTGTTCTTTTAATGCATAAAAAAAAGTCACTTACGTTTGAATAACGCAGTTTAATAAATGATATTAACTTTCAAAAAAAAATTTATATATAATTTTCAAAATAATTAATTTGAATGTTAAAAATTTTCAAAAAAAGTTGAAAATTAAAATTTTTGGTTTTTAAGTTACCCTTGAAATTTAGTCAATACTTAAAATGCTTGAATCAACTAAAAAATAATATAAAATGGCATACTTTAATTGTATACTTTGTCTTTAAGCGACTAAAAATCCCTCTTTTGAAAAGCAAAATCATACCTAAGAAAAATCAATTTGATTTATTGTAATGACTTTCCTGATAGAGGTTAGTGGAGTAGAAATCATGCAACAGTAGAAATTAAAAGTTACATTGTAAAAGCATTTTAATTTCATTTAATAGTGATATTAAATGAATTCTTAGATAAAATTTTTCTAATTCCTATTCGTCTGAAAAAAGGAGCTTTTTTTTAAGCAAGGTTCTATGGTAGGTGTCCAAAAAAGAGATTTAATAATCAGAAAGCTTTGATACTTTTTTTGAAAAATTATTTTGGAATTCGACCAAAGTTATTCGGTCGTCCATTTTGCCTATATTTACTGCTTATAACTAAATTAGAAGAAAACATCATGATTACATTCAACGTGTAGGTTTCGTCTTTCATCCAGTTCTTAGTGCTGAGTGTCTCAGAACACTATTGACCTAGGCGTCGAATGTAATCATGTATAATAATTCTGAAAATTTTTTTTTACACTTAAAGCGACATGTCGTTTTTTTTTTGAGATCCACATGTGATGTCAGTAATCGGACATTTACCTAATGTATTTCGACCTCAAATTTTTGTAGACTTTTTGACCTTAAGCTCCTTTATTTATTTACCTGTCTAATTTAAAAAAGAGTCAATTGACGATTAATAATCGTCGATTTTTCGAATAATTTTATACTTCTCCTTGCTTCGAGAGTCGAATTCGAAAAACTTTGAGCATGAATTCATTTTTAATTAATTCTTACGGTTTGCGATTATGGTAGTTTAAAGTTATTCTGATTTTTTTTAGAAAGTGAATCATAGCCTTAAAACATATTTTTGTCTTTATTTGCTAAAGTTTATGATCATTTCGGAAAAAATTGATCATATTTTTTACTAGAATTTTTTTACGAGTAAGATTAATGATCGTTGGTTAAGGTTTTTAACCAGTCCCGCTTGATTAAATGTTTAATAAGCTAAATAACCCTCTAATTGTGAAGTTATTTAAATAGAAAATTTCATCTTTATATTATAGACAAATTTTTTACAAAATCCCGGCTAAATTTATAAAGCGCTAAAAACAACAATTTAAATTAAATTAAACAATTAAGAGTTGATTCTATTTTTTTGTTTATTGATAAAATTTGAAATTAAAAAATAAGACAAAAATCAAAAAAATATTATTTTTGATAAAAAATTTTAAATGAGTCGATTACGTCCACCAAGTACAACTGGTAATACCAGAAGTCAATTTCTATCATCTCAAAATCCATTGTCTCAAAAAGGATCAACAAGCTCCAATCCCATTCCTATAAACAAAATAATTAAACAAGCTGATATACCAAGTTCTTTAATACCGCCTAATAAACCACAACGAGACGTCAAACTTTCTCAACCAACAAGTTCAAAAAACTTCAATCAATCCTTTGATAAATTAGAGGCTAATTCCAAAGCTAAAATAAGTAATTTAACCAAAAATTTTGAGAAGCAAATTCAAATTGGAGAAGAACGCAAAGAACTTGAATATTCTTGTCCTATTACAAAACCAATACCAGATGTTCTCGAGTTGATAAAGAGAAGATTGGACGCATTGAAAGTCCTACAAATGAAAAATGCCATTCTTGAAGCTCAATTCTATGAAGAATTGTATCTTTTAGAATGTAAATACAACAAGATGTACAAGCCTTTGAAAGAATTGAGAAGAGAGATTATTATTGGTTGTCATGAGCCGAATGATGAAGAATGTAAAATGTCTAAAATAAGCGAGTGTGGTGATGGTTTAGACGTAAGTAAGCCTTTAAAAGACGAATTAAATCGTGAAAGAGAAATAAGTAAAGATTTACTAGCGTTAAGTATTTCGAATTACGCTAGTAAAAAAGGAGACTTTGTCAAGGGTATACCAGAATTTTGGTTGAGTGTTTTGAAAAGAGTTGGTCTTACATCTCAAATGATTGAGGTCTATGATGAACCAATTCTTAAATATTTATACGAAATAGACGTTGATCTACAAGATAAAAAACCTTATAATTTTACTCTAAGATTTTATTTCTATCCGAATGAATTCTTTACTAATGAGGTTTTGACAAAGACTTATGAGTTTAAAATAGAATTGGATCAGAATGATCCGTTTGTGTTCGAAGCACCTGAGACTGTGTGTTCAAAAGGATGTAAAATAAATTGGAAAAAGGGTAAAAATGTGACTAAGAAATCGAATGTTTTGGACTCGAATGAAGATAGACAATTGTCATTTTTTAATTTTTTCGACACAAATGATTTTGAGAATAAAACACGTGATCGTTTGACATGTGATGAAGAAGCTGAACTGGCTATTGATTACGAGATTGGTTATACATTTAAAGAAAAAGTAATACCTAGGGCTATATTGTATTATATGGGTGAGATTAATGATGATGATGACGATGAAGAGGAACAAAGTGATTTTGATGATGACAATGAGCAAGATGATGATTATGAGATTAATTTAGCAGAAAGTAAGAGAAATCAAAATGATATGAATCAATGTACGGGTGTTAGTAGATGTGATAATCGCAAAAGCAAAAATTTAAATAAAAATTAAAAATATTTTTTTTTCGATTTAATTTCAATTGTTGTCCGATCAATAAAAAAATTTTATTTAATGAACAAATTATTTTTTTTAAATAAAGCGATTTTAAATTACAGTGGTGTTCTGATTTTTGTATTTTACGTAAATTTTCATTCTTCAAAATGGTTGATCTTATCTAAATAATGTTTTTATTTTGGAAAAATTAAAGAGAAAATGAACTTCCTTTTAAACTTAATTAGAAAAAATGAGAAAGATAAAAGAAAGACGATCTTTGTGGGTACTAGTTGTTATTCAATAGCCATTTGAATTAACAAAAAAAAGATACAGTGGTGTTCTGATTTTTGTATTTTACGTAAATTTTCATTCTTCAAAATGGTTGATCTTATCTAAATAATGTTTTTATTTTGGAAAAATTAAAGAGAAAATGAACTTCCTTTTAAACTTAATTAGAAAAAATGAGAAAGATAAAAGAAAGACGATCTTTGTGGGTACTAGTTGTTATTCAATAGCCATTTGAATTAACAAAAAAAAGATACAGTGGTGTTCTGATTTTTGTATTTTACGTAAATTTACGTAATTTTACGTAAAATCACGTAAATTTACCTTTTTTTACAAAAAATATTTACGTAAATTTACGTAAAAAAAATTTACGTAAAATTACGTAAATTTACGTAAAATACAAAAATCAGAACACCACTGTATCTTTTTTTTGTTAATTCAAATGGCTATTGAATAACAACTAGTACCCACAAAGATCGTCTTTCTTTTATCTTTCTCATTTTTTCTAATTAAGTTTAAAAGGAAGTTCATTTTCTCTTTAATTTTTCCAAAATAAAAACATTATTTAGATAAGATCAACCATTTTGAAGAATGAGAACTTTCTAGGCAATAAAAACTAGATTATTTTTGGTTTCGTTTTTGATTAAGTTTTTTTCAAACAAGAAAAAAAATGAAGATACTGCTATCAAACACTTAAGTATTCTCTTAAGTTTTTATCTTTTATTTTTACAATAATTTAGACATTTAGAAATATCAAGATAACAATCAAAGATAATCGTAATCGTTGCATAAAGAGATTAGAGAGATAAATTTTTTATTTTGTTCTGATAGTCAAATGTGTAAATTACACTACTTAGAACAATAAAAAGTTTGATATATTAAGTGTTTTTAGAAGCCAAATTTTCTTATAAAAACATACTGAAAAAATTTTTTATTTTTAAATGAATGTTAACATCAAATTACATCGATGTTAAAAAACATTTCTTTTTTTTTCAGCGTTAATTAATTGTTCGACTTTCGCTGTAGCTACACAACTGCTTTTGGATCTTTTTTTTAGTCGCTTTCCGGAAAAGCAATATCATCAACAAAATCCAGATCTGAAATTTTCTAATTAAGCTGGATTGATGTTTCTTAATTTTTTTACTTTTGCCTATAAGATAATCAAACATGTATCTGTAATTGCTCGGCCAAATAAGTTTTTTGTAAGATTTCTCCGGACAACTATTTGATTCATCAATTAGTGTATTATACCGATTTTTAAGCTCGATTTTAAAGAATTCTTTTGTTAAAGAATTTTCCACTTTTTCCTGATTGTCTATGAAGAAAGTGAAGTGGTCTCAATTTAGCAACTTTGCATGAACCAATCATTTTTTGACAATTGTCATTTGTAGCTTAATGATAAAAATGTGTTTCATACAATATTTGAACCAGATTCCTTCACTTCATGCGTCTGCTAACAATAACTCGATTCATAACTCTCATGAAGTATCGTTACTTTTGTGTTAGAAAGTAATGAAGCAGGCTGTAGCAATAGACGACGACGTGTATAATAAAAGGTTTTGCCGAAACACTTTGTGACGGTGAATTGCTTTAAGACGAAATGATCCTTGAAGTTACAGAATTCGATAAGTCATAGTTCGTAATATTACGTCGCTTTGCATCAAAGAGGCCGCTTATATAACACATGAGCCATGAGATTTAAAAAAAAACAAGCAGAAAATATTCTGAATTATTAAGTTAATTATACAACCAAATTTAGTTTGAGAGAATTTCCGGAAGCGTCATTTTATCAAGGTAGTTGATTCTAAATTTGAATTTTTTTTTTTTTGAAGTCAATTTATCTATATAGAAGCTTAGATACAATAATGATGCAATTTAAATACAGTACAAATTAAAACTAACTTGTATGCATTTTGTTCCTCGACTCTTCTTTTCCTCTTCCTCTGAAGAAAAGAATAAATAAAAACTAATATTTTATAACGTATTTTTTTGAAACCTTTCCTTTCTCAGGAAAGGAACTTGCACTTGAATTTTTTAATTATTTTCAAATTAATTTTTCTCATATGATCAAATCCAATGGATTTTCAATTGAATGAAATTAACGAAAAAAAATTGGAAGAAGGTGATTTATCCGAAGGCGACATTGTTGATTTAATAAGAGGAGTAGCTCAAAAACCAACTAAAACACGATGCCTTTGACCAAATTTATTATCCGAATTATTCCTTAAGAAATATACCCTATTTTTAAATTATAAAATTAAACTTTAGTATGAGAGGACGTTGATCTTTCTAATAAATAATTAGAAAATGTGAATATTTTATCACCAAAAAATGTGACATTGAGTATCATGTCGACTTAGTGATCATTATTTTCATCAAAAAGTTGTTAACTTATAATGTGAGCATATTTATTTGGGGAACATCTAAATTTAAGCTAAAAATTTGCCAATTTTAAATTAAATTTCAATATCTTTTATAATTTTCTAGGTTTTTTTACCATGGTACAAAATCTGGTTTGTACAATGGGACAAACATGATTTTTTCCGTCACAATTTACTTTGAAAAATTGACCACAACAACGTGTTTAAACGAAAGGACAAAATAAATTTTTCCAATTTCGTATCGGAACAAAAAACGAGGGAATACGGTGTTCGAGTTTTGAAAAAATTTGTTTATTCTTGTATGTTGCTGAAAAGAGAACGTTCGACTTTCAAGCAGCTGACTTTAGGTCATTATATAATTAAATTAATTTTTTCGCGAATTTTCTTTTATGAAATTTTTTTGAAAATTTGTTTAAAAATAAAATTTTAAAATTCCAAATTTTAAAAATATTCAAGTTTATTTTTAAAATATTAAGGAATTGGGGAAGGAGATATAAAAATTATTTTTGTTTTAAATTTAATTTTTTTTTGAAATTTATTAAAAGGAAATCTTAATAAAAAAAATGAATGAAAAATTTAGAGGTAAGCTTTTTTTTATTAAGAATCATATGGCAATTTTTTTTTTAATTAGAATTTTTATGTACAATTTTATTCAAAAAAGGCCAAAGAATGGAACTTATGTTCCCAATAAATTATGCAGAAAATGAACCCTGAATTAGTCCTTTTCTTAAATTCCGAATTTAAAACAGTTTATCTACTTTTATTTTAACTAAATTTTTCACTTGAATCAACGAATCATTTGGTTTAGAAAATTTTTTTGAAATTTTTGCTTTTTTTCTAATTTAGAAGACAAAAGGTTAACATTGCTGAATCATGTGTGTTTTCATAATTTATACTTGTCTTCGAAAATAGAAAACTAATATTCGATTTTTTTCATACCTTAAGTAAAAAGAAAATATGCCTAAATTAAAGTGGAATAAAAAAAGATAAACAGCTTTTAACTCCGAATTTAAGTAAAGGACAAGTTCAGGCCTCATTTTCAGCAAAATTAATTGGGAACAAAAGTTCCATCCTTTGCCTTTTTTTAATAAAACTGTACATAAAAAAAATCTAATTAAAAAAAAACTTGCCATATAATTAAAACTTTATTATAGGATTCGGTTAACTCTCTTTAATCTCTAAATGTGTGATTTAATTTTGGCTAAGATTCAGTCTTCTATTCATATTTAAATCTTATCTATCCAAAGCTTATTTAAAATCAAGACCAAGGTGGGTCGATTTTGAACCTAGGATTCTTTTTTCTAACCATCAAGTGCGGGTCTCTAAAACACCGACCGCACTTTATGCAAGGCTTTAAACTACTATGTCAAAATCCGACCACCAATTTTCGAACTCAAAATTTAACGAGCTTTCACGCAAAATTATTATCTAAGCAGGATTTACGGACCCGTACTTTCCGACTCGAAATAAAGCCAGACTAGTTCCGACCCCTTATTTTCTAGTATTAAGATTTTAGCATAGTAGTTTAAAGCATTAGTGACCCTCATTTTCTAAAAAATGAGTGTCCGTGTTTTAGTAACACCCTCAAGTGCAATCATAGTCGAAAATTCTGTTACCATGCAAAATTTTCACACAATTTAGAAAGAGTTAATTTGCAACTTTTTTGCAAGCCTATATTTCTGAGTGTCGCAAAATTTTGTAGCAATTTATAGAATAATAATAATTTAATCAATTTTTAGGGCCATTTCGACTTTATAATCACTTATATTGTGAACATTTTTTGTAAATTTTGTTCACAAATATTTATTTTTTCACCAAAAAATAATCTTAGATTATAGAAACTTCAAAATAAAAAATATTTTGTTGAAGGAAATGAGAAATCATAGGTAGACTCTTGCTAGATGAAAGATTCTTTCTTTTGAAGAATTTTATAAAAAATGAAGTAATTTTCTAATTTATATTTTAAAAAATTTTTGAATTGTAAAATTTAATTTTGTACAATTCATTTGCCAGTTAATTTTTAAACTTAAGTTGCGCAATTCATTTGAGAAAATTAGATATTAGAGAAATCTAATCTAAAAAAGGTTTTTTTTAACTTATCTAAATTCCTATAATTAAAATAAATTTTAGATTAGCGCTAATAAAACTTTCGTTTAATTTTTTTTCTTATAAATTTTGACTTATGTTCAATCGGATATATCTTGTGTAAGAAAAATTTTAAAAAAAAATTAATAACGAAAAACAATTTCTATTCTCAAAATAAATTTTTTGTTTATGAAGCAATATGCTCACATTATAAATGAACTTTTGAATGAAAAAAATGATAACAAAGACGACATGTTATTCAAATGAAAATTGACCCACTTTGGTCTTAAATGATCTCTCTGATCAATTTTTTTCCCATGTTTGGACGGAAAATTGTCTAAACTAATTGTTTTTTGGATTTTATTCAGATTCAGACGTCACACGCCAAGTGGCAAATACATTTCCATAACGATAAACTAAAAATTTCTAATTTAAATCTGTAAAAATTTTTGAAATGAAGCTGAAATTTTTCTCAATTAAATCTTTACTTTATAATTTAAAAGTCGATTTTTTCCCCCAAAAAATATTTTATTTGAAACTAGTAAATTCAAAAATGAAACTTGAAAGAAATTTTTTTTTTGAATAGGAAAAAAAGAAATGATGACGATTAAAAACAAAAATGTTAGCCTAAGATTATAGAAAAAAAATCCTTCACCCAAAAATCTTGAATAAAAAAATTTTTCAGTTGAAAAAAGCTTTAACTTCAAAATCTATTGTTATTAAAACTTTTTCAATTGAAAATTTTTTTTTATTTTTGGCTGAATAATTTTTTTTCTTTAATTTTAGACTTAAATTTTTGTTTTGGTCGTCATTCAAAATGTCAAATAAAGATTGGAAAAATCTTTTAATTGATTTTTTAAAAGAAAAAAGTGTTCAAGAGAAACTAAATAAAGGCGGAAAAAGTGTAACATTCAGAACACTTTTATTATCCGGTTTAGGTGGAGGAATTTTGGCAATTTATTCGCTTGAACCTGGTAAAGAAAAAGTAGATAAATTCGCTCCTTACCTGCTCCTCTCATATGGTGCTTTGACGGGGCAATATGCAATTCGTCATTATAAACGGGATGCACCTTTAAGGAAATTTTCAATATTCCAAGGAATATTGGGTGCTTTCAGTTCGTATATGGCTTATAAACAGCTCATTCACTTTTTTATTTTGCAAAAAAAAAAAGAATAAACAACAGTAACAGGTTTGTTTAATATTTTTTTTAATTAAATTAAAATTTTCTAATTAAAGAGCTTTACCCGTTTTGCATTTAAGATTTTGCCCAAGATTTATTTAATAATGGATCATTTTTACGATTTTTTGTTTTATCCCTTCAAACAATATTTTTAAATTAAGTTCCTCACAACAAAAAAAATGCTATCGGAATCAATATGGTTTTGTGGTAATCTTTACCGAAAGTTGTCATGATTTAAAATAAAATTAACTTAACTTTGTAAGCAATTCAGTAAATTTAAAATAAAAATATTTTTTTATTGACTTTTTTATTTTAAAAAAATCCTGAAAGAAACAAAGGTTGTTTGTTATCAAATATAAAAAACAAAAAAATAAAAATCAAGAATTTTTCCTTTTAAGCTTGTCGTGATCTACGAGCAGAATTTTGATTTTGTTTTAGTCGATGTTATATATGACACCCTTAATAGTTAGCTATTATTGATTTTTTATGATTTCTTTTGGAACATTAAATTTATTTAACGGTCAATTTTAAATTTAAATCAGACCAAGAGTTGTTAAAACTTGTCTAGATAGTGTAAAAAACAAGGATTCTTGGGTCTAGATGACAGAATTTAAATACCAAGTCTTCAAAGTAATAAAGAAAAAAAGTTTAGAGCATGTAAAAGAACTTCATTTAACTACTGTAATTTATTTAGTAAAACTTTTCTTTTCCTCAAAAGATCTACTAACTATAAAACCACTACTTACTCCTAATTAAAAATAGTGGAAAAAAGCTATTTTAAGCATAAATAAGTTTTTTTCTAGACAAGTACAGTACAAATTAAAACTTATTTGTATGATTCTTTTCCTTTCTCAGGAAAGGAAGCGTTTCAAAAAATACGTTATAAAATATTAGTTTTTATTTATTGTTTTCTTCAGAGGAAGAGGAAAGGACGATCGTGACAAAAAAAAAACAGAAAACAGAAAAACGAAAAAAAACGAAGAATTTGTTTTTAAAATTTTTTTTCCGTTTTTTGAAAAACAAAAAAAAAACGAATTAATTCCTAAAAATAAAAATGATTTTATTTTCATAAAACAAAAAAAAACGAATGTCAAGCTTTCGAAGCTATTGAATAAAAAAAACTCTTTTTTTTTGATAAACTTTTTCGATTCGTTTATTCATTATGATCTAATTAAAAAGACAGCTTGCACTAATTTAAAAGACACTGCTTCTGGAAAATTAAAAAACCCTCCAAAAATTTTGAAACAGAGATTTAGGCGCCTAAATTTACTTAATGTCTTTATCTTACTGTCTTAAATCAGAGGCAAAAAATATTTTGGATTATCCTCAAAACTTTATAATATCAGTTCTTGATCTATATTTCTTATTTCTTATTTGAATTGAATTGAAAAAATTATCTTAATTATAAAAAAAAAATAAAAAACCCAATATGAATACCGAAGCTGATAATCAGAATATTGAACCACAAAATATTTCAGTCAATCTCAAAATCGTACTCACAAGAAGACTTTGGAACGATTTGAACGTGAGGAAAGGAAGAGTTGAGGAAGAATCGTTATTACTCTTGTTTTTTGTATTAGTTTTAGATTCTTTTTGCTATTCAAAGTGATTTAGACTTTGACTTTTTTATTCGCTTTGTCTTAGCTTCTTTCGATTTTTCTTTAAACCTTTAATATATTTTTCTTTTTCAAGAGCCTTAGGAATCTTACGCGGTCTACCTCTTTTCTCCTTTTGAGGTTCTAGTTCCTAAATTATTTATGAAACGACTTCAAACTTTGTTTTGTGCGAAAACTTGATTTTTAGTTGTTATAACCAGATTTTTGGCTGTCAAGAAACTAGACCCAACAAAAAAAATTTTCAAGTTAAATTTATGAGGTGTTCTAGGCTCAATTAAAAGTACTAAACTAACGTATTTTTTGAAAATTGTCTTTTCATGAGAAAGGAAAACAATCATACAAGTTAGTTTATACTGTAGTTTAACTTTAACTACCAATGTCTCAAAATTGCAACACAAGATAAAAATACATGCATTTACATAATACAATAAATACAATTTTGAGACATTGGTAGTTAAAGGGATTTCTAATGCTTCCATTTTTGTTATAAAAATTAACATTTGATTATTGGTCAACTCTAGGAGTGGTACTCGACTGTTTTCGTATGATATCACAGTTTGATAATCTTCACTTCTTGATTGTTCTGAAATTAGACTTTTAACTAATTCGTGGATCGATAGTTTAGAATAAAAAGCAAAAATCGTAATTTTTATTTCAATTCTTATATTTAGTTTTTATGTAATAACGTCGCGCTTATAGTTGAACTATAGTATTTTTTATATTTTTTTATACTTTTTTAAATTCTTTTAATCTGATTTTTAAGGCAGCATCAAAAATCGGAAAAATAAAATATTTTTAAAAATATAATTTTTTTGATTTTTTCTTTTTTGATTATAGGACCGGCTTTAAATAAGAAAATCTAAATATTAACTCGGCGTTAGAGATTAAATCTCAATTATAAGTGCGTTGTTAAAACCCAAAATTACACATGAAGTGCGTCGAACTTGTAATACTTTTTTTATAACATGGCAGAGGTCTATGTAGGTGCATGCGCTTCACGTGTAAATTCGGGTTTTAATGCACGCCTTTTTGAGCAAGGGAATACGGTAATTTGTTTAGAAGCTTAAATGAACTCATCACAGAATAAATGATTCAAATATTAAAATATTTCTAACTATAAATTCTTTATCTCAAATAATACTTTTGATCATTATTTTTGAACTAAATTGTTAATTATATAAAAAGCGCTCTATAAAATATTCCAAATAAAATATGTTCGTAATTTCAACTAATTAAATCACATTATATGAATCAAGTGCCCTAGAAATTTACATCTTTAAATTATGAAATTGTTAAGGCCAAACTGAAGCACAAAATGCACTTGAATTTTTTAGTTATTTTCAATTTAATTTTTCTCATTTCATCAAATCCAATTAATCTTCAAATGAAAGAAATAAACGAAGAAAATTTAGAAGAAGGTGATTTATTCGAAGGCGATATTGTTGGTTTAATTAGAGGCGCTGCTCAAAAACCAACTAAAACAAGAGGCCTTTGGCCAAATGGAATTATTCCTTATGAAATAGACCCTATTTTTCGTAATTTTTAAGTTAAAAAACTATCTAAATCCTTTTATTAAATCTAATATTTAAGCTCCTGCTAGTCGGGATATAATTTTAGCTGGTCAAAAAATGATAGAAAATGCTACTAGAATAAATGGTAGTGATTGTATTAAATTCATTTCTCGCACTAATGAAGACACTTATATCCGAGTGATCAACGGAAGTGGTTGCTGGTCCTATGTAGGTAAAAAAATGACTAAAGGAGCTCAGGATTTATCATTGAGATCACCAGGTTGTATGAAAAATGCCATAGCAGCTCATGAATTTATGCATGCTATGGGTTTTTGGCATGAACAATCTCGACCAGACAGAGACAATTATATAAAAGTCATTTATGAAAATATAAAATTAGAAAAAATTGGAAATTTTAAAAAATATCAAATCGATAAAGTTGACTATTTAAATCAACTATACGATTATGATAGTGTTATGCATTATGAACCTAAAGCATTTACTTCAAATGGTCTACCGACTATTGTGCCTAAAGAAATAAATGCAAAAATAGGCCAGAGAACTCATTTAAGTCAAATTGATATTGCCGAAATTAGAGCTCTCTACAATTGTAAATAAAATATTTAAACCTAAAAAAATATTTTTTTTTTATAAAAAAAAAAATTCGCAGTGAGCAGGATTTGAACCTGCGCGGGAAAATCCCATCTGATCACTGTACTCCATTTTGTTTATTAAATGGATTAGAAATCTAATTCTAGTCAGACGCCTTAACCACTCGGCCATCACTGCTCTCTCTCTATACTTAAATTCCTTTGAAATTAATTTTAGTAATAAATAATTTTTTGTTAATTATAATTTCCCAATTATTTAGACTAGAAAGAAATTATGATTAATTTAGAAATAATTTTAAATTTTTACGATTTAAAAATAACTATAGTGAAAAATAAAAATTTTTGAGAATTAATATTAAAAAAATTGTATCTTTTAGAATGTAAATACAACAAGATGTACAAGCCTTTGAAAGAATTGAGAAGAGAGATTATTATTGGTTGTCATGAGCCAATTGATGAAGAATGTAAAATGTCTAAAATAAGCGAGTGTGGTGATGGTTTAGACGTAAGTAAGCCTTTAAAAGACGAATTAAATCGTGAAAGAGAAATAAGTAAAGATTTACTAGCGTTAAGTATTTCGAATTACGCTAGTAAAAAAGGAGATTTTGTCAAGGGTATACCAGAATTTTGGTTGAGTGTTTTAAAAAGAGTTGGTCTTACGTCTCAAATGATCGAGGTCTATGATGAACCAATTCTTAAATATTTATACGAAATAGACGTTGATCTACAAGATAAAAAACCTTATAATTTTACCCTAAGATTTTATTTTTATCCGAATGAATTCTTTACTAATGAGGTTTTGACAAAAACTTATGAATTTAAAATAGAATTGGACCAGAATGATCCGTTTGTGTTCGAAGCACCTGAGACTGTGTGTTCAAAAGGGTGTAAAATAAATTGGAAAAAGGGTAAAAATGTGACTAAGAAATCGAATGTTTTGGACTCGAATGAAGATAGACAATTGTCATTTTTTAATTTTTTCGACACAAATGATTTCGAGAATAAAACACGTGATCGTTTGACATGTGATGAAGAAGCTGAATTGGCTATTGATTATGAGATTGGTTATACATTTAAGGAAAAAGTAATACCTAGGGCTATATTGTATTATATGGGCGAGATTAATGATGATGATGACGATGAAGAGGAACAAAGTGATTTTGATGATGACAATGAGCAAGATGATGATTATGAGATAAATTTAGCAGAAAGTAAGAGGAATCAAAATAATATGAATCAATGTACGGGTGTCAATAGATGTGATAATCGTAAAAGCAAAAATTTAAATAAAAATTAAAAAAATTTCGATTTAATCTCAATTGTTGTCCAAGTCAGAAAAATTTTTTATTTTATGAAAAAAATATTTTTTTTTTAATAAAGTGAGTTAAAATTATCTTTTTTTTAAAAATTCAAATGGCTATTGAATAACTCCTAGTACACAAAAAGATTTTCAACTCTATTCAGAACTTAATTCTTTATAGTTTAATACATTTTTTCTAATTGTGTTTATAAGAAAAGTCATTTTCTCTTTAATTTTTCCAAAATAAAAACATTATTAAGATAAGATCAACCATTTTAAAGATAACAAAAACTAGAATATTTTTGGTTTCGTTTTAGATTAAGTTTTTTTTTCAAACAAGAAAAAAAAATGAAGATACTGCTATTAAACACTTAAGTTTTTATCTTTTATTTTTACAATAATTTAGACATTTAGAAATATCAAGATAACGATTAAAGATAATCGTAATCGTTTCATTAAGAGATTACAGAGATAAAATTTTTTTCATTTCTGATTTTCAAATGTGTAAATTACACTACTTAGAACAACAAAAAAGCTTGATATATTAAGTGTTTTTACAAGAAGATAAATTTTCTTATAAAAACATATTGAAAAAATTTTTTATTTTTAAATTAATGTTAATTAGGGATTATACAGGAGTGATTGCCTCATAGTAACCCGCGGGTAGCGATTTAATATTTAACACAAAATCACTCTTTGTCGTAGTCTTTTCCTAATAGACCTGTAATAACCTGTATTAAGTGTGACTAAATTGAAGAGGAACAAAGTTCTTGGAGGACATCTTGTGACTATTTGGGTTAATGAAAATAGCGTTAGGGTGTGACTTTTGGGGAAAAAAAATAATTCTCTAATAAATTTTAACTGTATAAGTTATTAAAAATTAAAAATCAATTAGCCACGTTTAATCACAGAAAATCACAGTTTTTAAATTTCTTTAGTCCTTTATTTGTCACACCTTATAATGCTATTTTTCATTAGTTCAAATTGTCACAAGTTGTCCTCAACGAAGAAAGGATATCTTATGCTTGTTTAGTCACACTTAATCCAATAGGTTCATTAGGAAACGAGTACGAAAAAGTGTGATTTTGAGTTACATCTTAAGTCGCTACCCGCTGGTTACTATGAAGCAATCAACCCTATAGTTAAATTTTAAGAATTTTTTTAAGTAAAAGAACCTTTGAGTATTCGTAAAAAAATGTTCAAAATAGAGCACCCAACAGTCAAGAAAAGAGGAGACGTGTAGCGCAAGAACAGAAAAAACAATTTTGTGAGTCAGTGGTTCGCTGTTCAAAAGCATGAGTTTAGATGATTAATCTTGAAACAAAATAAAATTAAAAAAAATAGAATTTTGATGTTCAAATCCATCACCCGGAACTTTTTTTCATATTAAAATTAACTTAACATTATCTTTTTTTCTGGTGAAATATTTTCATATTTGTGTGTAGCAAAGTTGTTTCAATTTATAGCTAAAAGAAAAGTAAAAAAGTTTTTGCCCGAGAGGAAAAACACTGTTTAAGCGGTGTTTAAACGTGAGCGTTTTATCGATGTTTTTTTGTGTTTCAGGCATTTTAATCTATTTCTAAAGCTTTTTTTTTCTCAAAAAATTTTTTAAGAATTTCCAAGTTTCTTTTTGGTGCTTTTAAGCGAGAGTTTGGAAGGTTGAATGAAACTAAAGTATGACGATACAAAATTTAAAGATACGATTATTATTTAAATTTTTTATTAATTTTTTATATTTCAAAAATTTCAACACA
>NTPY01000554.1:116066-154797 GCA_002922825.1 Brachionus calyciflorus
TTGACTAATTTTTTTCTTGTTGTTTTTTTTTTTGGTAAGTTTTGATTAAAAAATATAAATTTTTTTCGGATTGTGATTCTTTGTTTCTTAGAATTAAAGGCTTTCTGACTTGACTACTACATCTTCTGCTATATTGACTGGTTTAAGCTTAATTCTCACCGATATTTGATTGTTTATTTTACCCTTAACTGGTAAGTAGATCAAACACGGTGTGAAATTAGTGTTTTCGTCTTGTTCCGACTCGTCTTTTTCGATCATGAATGCTTGTAAATTTTGCGTATTGTCATACAGAGATTGGCATTGTTTGACCATGTCGTTCATGTCACATTCATCACTAGAAGTTCGAGATTTTTTAGATGCCGAACTTTCAATAGAAGAATGTCCAATTGAATTGCCTGAATTTTTACGCTTTCTTCCCGTATCCGCAACGGCACTCAATTTTTGTTTTTTAAATTTTTTACTTGGCGATTGATTCAAATTGAATAAATTATTCAATAAAATAGACCTAGCCAATGATGTATTTGATTGTTCTATGCTACCATACTTAGACAAATATTCAGTGAATTTAATTTTATGACTGTTTAGAACATGTTGTTTAAGTAAGGGTTTATTTTTGAATTCTTTCATGCACATGCGACATTTAAGATTATTGACTAAATTAAGTAGAGAATTGGTTAGTGGAAGACGATTTAGTTTTTTCATGACTAAATTTTTAGGTCGTATTTGAACTTCATTTTTTTCATTAGTTATTTCTTCTTCTTCTGTAATTGGTACTTGTTCTTCTTGTTGTAGTTCCTCTTCATCTTCTTGTTGTTCATTATTATGCTCAAGTGTTTCAACAATTTGTAAATTGTCCTCATTGTCGTCTTGTAGATCGTCGTCGTGTTCATCACTTTCAATTTGAGCATTTGGATAATTATTTTCTATTTCGTTAATGTGATTAAAAGTACGCTTTGGAAGTTTGATGTGATGTATTTTGTTCATATGATGTCGTAGGAAATTGTACGAATAGAATTTACGCTTGCATAAATTACAAAATGAATTTTGATTGTCGATAGCTTGGGATGGCGAGGCCGATGTCGATGGTGGTGATGGCAGAATTTCTTGATTGTTCGACTCCATTGAGATATTGCTTTCATCGCTACAATTTGAGTCGCGACGACCTTCAGACTCATGCATCACTTCACCAGCTTCATTTTCTTCATTAGCTGATAGCTCAGAATCATATATACCATGTACCTAAATTAACCATAACAACTTTTTAGCATTTTTTTTTACTACATAATTTTATAAAGCTTTATTTTTAAGCCAAATATTGATGCTGCTTAAACCGCTCAAGAGCAAGTCTAAGCAAAAAAATTTTTTAACTTTTTCTAGAGATGGCTTTTAAACATCTCCAGCAGGATTTGCCTAAACAAATACCATATCAAATATAAAAATTTTATCTTGTTTTATTCTTATGCTTGTTAAGTTCAGTTTCCAGAATACTTTTTTCAAAAATGATTTTTGAATTCAAGCGACAATCAAAAGGAAAATTTACTAGCGTATTTTTTGGGTGATGTTCCTTTGTGTCAGACAAGAGTTGGGACCTTGAATCAACTAATTAAAAAAAAATCTAGGAAAAGGTGTTCATTTTGCTCAAATTTCAATTTACTATTTTTTGCTCAAAAATTTAAAAATTTATAGACTCAATTACTTGCCAATGGGATTTTTAGAAAAGCCAATCCTTTTTTCTCTTGAATTTCATCAAAAGTTTTTTATTTTAATTACCGTAAACTCTTGCAAAGAGATGCACGCGCTAAAACCCAAGTACTCGGGTTGTAGTTCGTACATCTATTAGCAAGGATTTACGGTAATTAAAGGATTGATTCTTAATGACTAATTGTGTAAAATACTGCCTTTTTAATTTTTATTTTGAGCAAAAAAAAATAAAAGAAAATTGAGCTAAATTAACCCTTTTGCAAAAAATTATTTAAATTTTTTCATCGGATTTTTTTTTTGAATGGAAATACAGTAGTTTCCGGATATAATAAACTCATTCATAATAAATTATAAAAATAAAAATGAAAAATATTATTAGGGAAAAACTTTATTAACAATTCGCGACGTTTCGGTAAAACGAAGTTACCATTATCAAGCTGTTAATTTATCTAAAAGGAATTAAAAGGAAAAACAAGGAATTTGAAAATAAAAATAAAAATAATAGAAAAAAAAAAATTATAATATTTCAAATTTGAAACGTATGATTTTTAGTGCAAAAAATTGCAAAAATACCAAAAATACATATAATTGCAAAAATACCCCACTAAAAATCATACGTTTCAAATTTGAAATATTATAATTTTTTTTTTCTATTATTTTTATTTTTATTTTCAAATTCCTTGTTTTTCCTTTTAATTCCTTTTAGATAAATTAACAGCTTGATAATGGTAACTTCGTTTTACCGAAACGTCGCGAATTGTTAATAAAGTTTTTCCCTAATAATATTTTTCATTTTTATTTTTATAATTAATTTTAATCGATTATAATGTTAAAATTTATTCATTCATAATAAATTTTCAGATATTACTACATTTTCTTTTATGGCAAAAATATATTTAGACACGAATTTTTGATAATAAATTACCGTTTGTTATAAACAAAATTCCGTCTAAATTGGAATTTATTATAAACGGAAATTCCTTTAGTTTTTTAAATTCTTCAAAAAGCTAAATTATGCATGATAAATTTTATTGAAGCTCTGCAAAATCTGTGCAATTTTGACTTTAAGTGCTTTCTTTAAATAAAAATGCACAGTTTTTGCAGGGCTTCAATTAAAACTTATTGTATATTAATTGCATAATTTAGCATTTTGCACAACTTGAAAATCTATTCACATTCAAAAGTTAATCAATTTTTCCCATGAGCGATCGAGCAAGATTTTCAACTTGGCGTCACATGTTCTATGCATTTCTACATTCTAATTGAAACCCTAGATAATATCAAGTAGATTTTGAATTCAATTTAAATTTAGTTAAATCAAATTTTGGTTAATTTATTTGTGTGGTTTGGTTTGAATTAATTTAATTTCTTTTTTAGGATTTTTTTACTATTTTAAAACTGAACCTTCCTCTTAAAAATAAAGCTTTTTTTTAAATTGTCTAATTTTTACCTTTTGCTTATGAGTCCTAAGAAAATATTTATTACAAACTTGTTTTTGACATATGTCACATTGAACTCTATCAACAACTCTGGACGCATAAAACGTCTCATCCTCATGATTATTATCCTGGGCATTTTGTCCACTCTCAATAATCAAAGTCTTACCATGTGCCTTACTCATATGAGTCCTCAAAAAATACTTATTACAAAATGACTTATTACAATATTCACAAAAGGACTCATTGGACAAAACATTCGATTGAACATCACTCAACGGCTTAAGCTTATGCTTATTCATTTTATGCAAATTCAAAAAGTCAATAGACTTAAAGACCTTTGAACATATGTCACACTTAACCTCATCTACTACTTCAACTTTACTAGTCTCTACTTCTTTTACCTCAATAACAGTCTCTTCTTTTTCACATGGCTCGTCTTTAACAGACGAATCAGTCGATGCAGCCGGTGTATTATTATTAATTAATATAAATGGATTAATTAACATTGATAGAGTGGCTGCTGCTTGTACTGATTCAATCGAATGTGTCGATTTACTACTATTTTGATTAGCATCCAAACCATGCACATCAATCTTGTGCTTTTTCAAATAATATTTATTACAAAATTGTTTTTGACATAGTTCACATGATGTATTCGATACGGGTGAGTTGGTAGTCACCGGTTCGGAATTTTGTAATGCTAGACTTAAATATTGATTTATTTTTTGTGATTTTGTCTCTTCTTTTTCGACACGTACCGGCGGCTCGTCTATTAATTTAGACGTCGAATTTAGAAAATAATCAAAATTATTCGGTGAAAATTGAGAATTATTCGACGAATACTTTTGCGAAGCTACTTGACTTAGTGTCGAATGTGATAGACTTTGAGCATGATTTTCAATTAGTTCATTGGCTACGGCAGCTGCGTATAAAGCGGCCTGGGATGATGGTTGAGTTGTTTCACTAGATGTTTGATTGGCTAAATAGTCCTCTAATTGTACGCCGTGTTTATTCAATAAATGAGATTTAAGAAAATATTTATTACATACTTCTTTTTTGCATATAGTACAAAAAGTCTCTAATTTCTGAGGATTTAATTGAGTCTTTGGTTGAGTGCTTTGTTTGACTAGATGATTGAGAATTTCTTCAATGTGATCTTTGTACAAATGATTTTTTAATTGGTTTAAATCGTCAAAACAAGACGGACAAAAGCCACATTTTAAATTTTCTTTTTTTAAATTGTCACTTTTTGCCTGATCTAAAATACGACTTGGTTTAACTTGTTTACGTCGTGTGGCTGCCGATGTTTTACATGTGTCTATTTTATGATTAGATTGTATGGACGATACGGAACTAGTCACTTCGTCCTCTTCGTCGAATAACTCGTCTTCTTCTGTGTCAAACTCGTCGTCATTGGTGCTTATACTATTAGCTGGATTTATTTTAGTACTCGTGCATTTAGACTCGATTAGATAATTCATTTTTTTTTTAGAAACGAAAACATAAAATAATTTACACGAAACAAAAAAATTTAAAAAAAAGTTGATTTATAAAATTTTATTAATTTTTTTTTTTTTTTAAAAAATAAAATAATCATAAAAAATAAATGACTAAAATAATAAAAGAAAATTTAAATTAAATTTTTTTCAACATTTTTTTTTTTTTTTTGAAAAAAATTTAAAAAATAAAAAGGAGAGAGGCGGTTGTTGAGAGAGAGAGAGCGCGCGTGTGAGTGTGTGTATTTTTTTCTTCAAAATTAATTAATTCTCACGATTTGTCAGTTCATAATGTGTGAGTGTGTGTGTGTGTGTAGTAGTTAAGTTCAGGCATAATTTTTTTTTTTTTCTATCAAAATTAAAAATGCAATGGACGAGTGATCGTGATTTTTTTTTTCAAAAAAAAAAATTTTTTTTCTTTTAAATTTTTTATGAACTTAATTGAACTTAAATAAAAAAAAAAAAGAAAAAAAAAATCAATATTTTTTAAATTATTACAAATTTTTTGTTTTTTAAGACTCCTGCTAAAAAAAACTAGACTTAGTTTTAAGCCACTTATTTTCGGATAAATATATAAAAACTTGTTGAAAAATAACTGATTAAATGAAAACTTAAAAATCGATTTTTTTTTTCAAAAAAAATTTTTAAAACAATAATCTACTAAGACAATAGAGTCTTTTGTGTCTTTTCTATTTTGTTGTCAAACTGAATATTTAAAAAAAACACTCGCCATAAATAAAAATTAATTAAAAATTTAATGCAATCCACTTTTTAAAAAAAAGACTTCCAATTTCTTTAAACTTCTCTACAAGTAAAATATCTAATTAGGAATCAATCATCATTTTAACACTCGTTATAGTTACAACTATTTGTCTGATCAGTTACTTTAATTCTTACATATTACTTATGATTATAATTTTGGAATCAGGCGTGGTAATGATTCGAGTATTAGAATGGGCGACTCGGAAATTCGAAACAACCCATTTTATCCAATAGTCTAAACTCAATTTCTAACTAAAATTTATTTAGATCATGTAAAATACCGATCATCTCTAAAGAGAGTTAGTAATTCTCGTATGTATCAATTAAGTGCTACTTTATATTTACACACGAGAATTATATTTACATTGCTTCTACGATACTGTATTTTTACGAAATATTATATTAAATCCAGCTAAAAATTTGTAAATTTACAACTAATTACCTGATTTTACGTAAAATTTTGAAAAAATTCAAATTTTTGAAATTTTTCTAATTTCTCAAAAGTGAAATTTAAATTTTAGACGTGAATTTACGTAAAATTTAATTAAAAATAATAAATATCTTTGATTTTTTTACCGCATTCCTCCTTTTTGTTTTCGAAAATCTACAATATCTTATCACACTGTATAATATTAATGCACAATGAGGATTCGCGTAAAAAATTTTAAAATGACCAATAAAAAAAAAGGAAATCCTAAAATACACATTTTAGCTGATTTTGAGTGTTTTTTACAAAGTGTAAAATATAAAGTGCACTACCGGATAAACTAAACTATGAAAAAAAAAGTTTGAAACTTCAAATTTTAGTTACGACTCTCCTATGATAAAATTATCGCCTTATGATTAGATTATCGCCTAAAATATTTACAGTATACGTAAATTATGTTAAATTAACGATAGGATTCTGAACTACTATAAAATGAACTTTTTGAACTAAAGCGTAAAATTTTGACATTTTGTAAATTGCAATTCGTCATTCCAAATCGTTCAAATAGTGTCTAATTAATAGAAAACAATTACAACCGTTCTTTAAAATCTATCTTTATAGGAATCGTAATAAAAGAAAAAATTAACATGGGATTTGATTGGAGAATAATTGTAAAATTTCATCCTTGTAGAGGAAAATCGTTAAAAACGGAGTCGCTAAAAAGGGATTCCACTGTAATTGATAAACTTTTTCTGTAAATTGCTACAAAGTGTAACAATTTTTCTACACCCAAAAATATAGGTCTGCAAAATTCTCTAAAAATGCGAATTTTGCACGCTATTGAAAAAGGTTCTAAATGCAATCAGCAACTTTTTTGCAGAACTATATTTTAGGATGTTAGACTTTGTAGCAATTTACAGAATAAGTTTATCACTTACCTTTTTAAAAGTTATTTGAATTTGCATGAATTGAAATACAGTTCGACAAATACTTAATAAAATTAAATCGAACGATTATTTTTTACTTCCAAAAATTACGGATTAACGAGAGTTGACTGTATTTTACGTAAAATGGGGTAATTTAAATAATGTGATTTCGGTATTTATGGTAATTTATCCGTAATTACCCATAATCCATAATTTTTTAACGGGAGAAAATTTTAGTTCGAAACAAAATCAATTTTTTTTGAAAAAAAAGGGCGAATTTTAACTTTTTCTAAAGAGCTCATTTTCAGAAACAAAAATTTTTTCAAACAAGTTCTACCTTAGTTATTGAAAAAATAAAAAAAAAATCACTTTTTATAGATTACCTTATTTTATGCAAAATGTAGTAAAATATCGCTAATTTACCATAATTTACGTAAAATATGGTGAATTAATTGTATCTTAGCATAATAATAAATTAATTTTTAAAAATTTCAGACTAATTTTTATTAAAATTTAATAAACCAATAAATAATTTTTCTCTTATTTTTTTGACTGTTTTTTATCTCATGTTGATAAGTAGAAAATTACACAATTGTTGTTATGAATTTCAAAAGCCTTAAGTAAAAGTGTCAAAAATATTTTAGATGGATAATAGTCTTTATCAGACTGAAATTGTGCCAAAAATGACACAAAACTACACGGAAGATATTTTTGACTCAGAAATCTTTTTTGAAAGAAAAATTTTGCTTCGGTCAAATTTGACTTTTTTGAGTCCACCAAGTAGTATTTGGTTATTTTCGACCAAATTTGAGTCATAATAGTTAAATAATTTATCTTAAAGAAGATTCAAGTTTAAACAAAATAATTCTTAAAAATATTATCGATTATTTCGATTTTCAATAAGGTTCTGTTATATTATGGATTATATGATTTAAAAGAAAAAAAAATATGGAACAAAAATGTGTTAAAATAAATTCAAAATTACCTCATCTATTTTTAAGACCTAACAATAATAATCCTATTTCCATGAAAAAACGGCTTATTGAAATTCATTTTTTTTTAAATATTTTATTTTAGTAAGATTTTTTAAAGAAGTTCAATTGGTACCTTTCTTAAAGAAAACTTAAGAACATAAATAATAATCGAATCTTCTCTGTTTAGTGATCTTTTGTGACCAGTACTGAACATGACCAATAGAACCAAGAAGGACAAAGTTATTAAACAAAAAGACTAAACTGTAACATTTTTTTTTTACAAATTTGGTGACCAGTTACAAAACAGGATATGACCCTAATAAAATAGTTTGATTTTATGGATTAACCAAATGTTGATCAATTTGTTTGTTACTACCCTGGTCGTTCACATGTTCCAAAAATGAACTTTCATTTCTGAAAGGTCCTGAAAATTTATGAAAAGGTCTGAAAAGATTTGAAAAGGTCCGAAAGGATTTGAAAATATTTGAAAGGATTTGAACATTTATGAACGTTCAGATGAATTCGGATGAACAAGAACGTTCATGAACGTTCATGAAAGGATTCGAACGTTCATTTTTGGAACATGTGAATGACCAGGGTAGTACTTCTTTTAAATTAAAATTTTTAAAAAATAAATAGATTCTTTAAAAATTTTCAACTTTTAAAAAGAAAAATGTCACTATTAGCAAAAAAAAAAGAAGCGTGCTTCTAAAAATTTAATTATTTAATATATAACATTTTTCGCTTTTAATTTAACACAACAAAAAAATTGAAAAAAAGAAAAAAAGAACGCCAATTTAATAAAATACACGAAAACAAGCAAATTTTAATATCATGATTCACCGAAAAATTAGAAAAAAAAAATTTTTTTTTTAAATGTTTTATCCAAATTAGTAAAAAAAGAATTTAATTTTTAAGCATTTTTTTTTTTAAATAAATTTGAAATCAAATTTAAATTTAAAAATTATATTTAACTATTACCTTAGTTATTTTTTTTTAAAAAATAAATTTTTTCTAAGGTAAAATATTTTGTTTCTAATACCCAAAACCTCAACAACATAAAAAAAAAATATTATATATATAAAAAAATTGCTTATCCACAATATCAGAAGACTTTAAAAAAAAATTTTGTCAATAATTTTTGTATTAGATGGTCGAATTTTTTTCGTTTGATTCTCTCATTTTAAATTAATTTGAAAATAAAATATTTTTTTTAATTTATACAAAATTGAACACCCTTAACAAAATAAGATCAAATTTGAAATTTAAATTCATTTGATTCTTAACCTTTTTAATTAAGAATTAAATAAAATAAAAACTCTTGCTGAAATTTTTTGAAATAATAAAACTAATATAAACAGCTTGAATACACTAAATGCACCTTTTTAGAATGTCATAGAGACCCAAAGCAAAAAAATTCTTAATTGATAGAATTTAATAAGGTACAATTTTTTCTTTTATTAAATAAATAAAAGTCTACTGTTTCCAACATTATTATTTTTGATCTACAATTTTCTACGATTAAGGCCAGAGAATAAAAGTTGTGTTTTTAAAAATTATTGGTATAAATTGAACCATTTAGTAATTTTTTTTTAAATAAATACAGAATTCACCAAAGAAGTTTTTGGGTGGTAATACGCAAAAATGATTTGATCTTTTTAGACGCTTTTTTTAAACAAATTTTTCTTTTATGAGGTCAAAAAAATTTTTTAAAATTTTCATAAAACCCAAAATGTTAATTAAAATTGTTAAAAAATTTTTTTTTATCTCCTTAATATAAAAGCGTCTTAAAAAAACAGGCAATTTTCCAACTTAAATATTTACGGTTTATCTGGATGTTGAGGTCCTAAAGCCTTTAGTCCTTGCTAATGCATTTAAAAATTACTATATGGACAAAAATGACACGGCTCAACTTATTTTTATTTTTCTGAAAACATAAAAATATTTTTATCATAATCTCAGCTTTCTGTTGAAAACATTTTTACACTTATGCGTTAAATTTACCTCTAGTTCTACTGCTTAAAACTTTTTTAAATTCATCTTTTTTAAATTTTTTTCTATATTTTAATATTTTGAGTCGTTTTTGATCAAGTTTTAGAATAAACCAATTTAACTAGAAGCCTTGCATTAAAAAAAATGTTTAGAAAAATACAGTATTTTTAAAGGTATACCAAAAGAGCCTAGTTTGTAAAATGAGACCCAATAGACATTTTAATAAACATGCAATCAATAATCTAAATTCTTTCGTCGTCCCATAGTCTTTTAGGTATTTCTTAAATTTTAAATATTAGTCTAGAAGACTTCAATTATTGATTTTCTACAAATATTGTAAATTAAAAGCTTATAAAAAAAAAATTTTTTTTTTTTGAAAAATCTTTTATTTTATAAACTTTTAATTTATATATATTTTTTTAAAATGTCAGATTTATTAAAATCAACACAATAAAAAAAGCAGTAAGTTACAAAGAGCGATGTGTGTGTGTATTTGAAAATAATTTTAATTTTAAAGAAAATGAAATCAAATCGAAGTTTTTTCTTCTAAAAAATTTTTTTGTTCAATACTGACATAAAATCAATAGGAAATTTAGGCTTAAACTTAAACAATACTAAATAAAAATATATTAAAAAAAAAGAGCTAAATCTTTCTCTCTCTCTCTAACAATAATTTTTGTAAAATTCATCTTTTTTTTTTTTTAAATTTTCATATTTTTTTATAAAATATTTTTCCCTTTATTTAACTTGGCTTTATTCTCTCTTTTATAACCAACTAAAAAGTTTAAATTAAAAAATCGATAATTTTTTTTTGTTCATTATCATTTTTATGATTATTTTGGCTAATTATAATTTTCAAAAAAAAAAAAATTTTTTTAAATTATAAAAAAAAAATTTTTGTTGTTCGTTGCTGAATATTAAATTATTTGAACTTATCTCTTTTTTAAAAATAATTTCTGTAAAAAAAAAAAGCTTCCTTAATATTTATAATTACTTTATGCGTTTATTTATTTAAAGCTTCTAATCAATTTTGAACAAAATATTCGCCAATCAGATATAACGAGAAAATAGTGATTGGATTTCAAATTAAAAAAAAACGCTGATGACTTAGTTGAAATTTTAAATTTAAAAAAAAATCAACTAAAAAATAAAAAAAACGAAATCTTACTCTTTTTAAACACAATGACAAAAAAATTTTGATAAAAAAATTTTAAAAAATTTAAATGATGCTTTTGATGGCATTTTTATATAATCAACAACAAAATGAAATAAAAAAAAAATTTAAAATTTTTTTTTTTAAATTTCAAAGATAATTTTATTTTAAAAATTTTAATTGATAAGAAATTTTATTTCATTTTGTTGTTGATGCATATTTCAAATATTTATTATCTAATGTTTACGAGAGAGAGAGAGAGAAAAAAATTTAAAAATTTAAAAAAAATTAAACACATTTCTCATACACATACAATTCCAGCAGTTAAAATTAAATGAATTTTAAATATTAAGGTAATAATTACTTGCTTTGGTACTTGTCTTTAACTTTTTTATTTTTAACAAAATTTAAAAAAAAAAAAAATTTTATTATGTTGTGATCTCATTTGGTTTCTATGACCGCGCGTCACATGGATTTAATAATTTCGGCGAAAACTTTCAATACTTATATATTTTAATTTAGAAAAATAAAGAACGACCAAAAGAAAAAAAAGAAAAAACTAGTCCAAACACAAATCGAAAAATTTAACCTTTACAATTTTTAAATTTTAAATTTAAAAAAAAAAAAGTCAAAGCGCTTAGAAAATAAATTTTTTTATTGAATTCTTTTAGTCGATTTAGAAAATAAAAAAAAAGAAGAAAAGAACACACACACAACTCAACACAAAATATTTATATAGTTTATTTAATTTAGCATTTAGTTTTGAAATTACACAAATAAATTTTTTTTTTATTAAATTAAAATTTTATTTTAAACTTAAGCTTTAATTTAAATAAAAAAAATTTTTTTTTTCTCATAAATTCTCAAACATGCAAATGACCGATTTTTATAAAAAATTTTATTTTTTGAAAGTTTACTTATTATTTTTCTATAATTTTGTTTGCTAAACGTTTAGCTTAAATATATTTGATGATTAATATTTTTTAAAAATAAAAATAAGAAAATTTAAGAATTTGATCATTTTTGCACCCCTTTTTCATTCGTTGTGACCTTTTTAAAGTCTCTTTTTACAATCATATGCTTTACTGATAGTTCCAAAAATGAACCTTCGAATCTTTTTATAGGCGTACATGAATATCCTTGTTCATCCGAATTCAGCTGAACGTTCAGAAATGTTCAAATCCTTTCAAATATTTTCAAACTACATCAGGCACTACAAGAAGGACTCGACTCTTTGCTTTTTTAAGCCTTTCTTCCCATTTACGGAAGAACTTTTAATTCTTGGTAGACCCAAATGAAATGACAGTGGTTATAACTTATAAATTTAGATTAAATCAATATTGAAATGTAATAAATTGTATTTTTTTTATGAAACGTAGAAAAATAGTTATCAAAATAGTTTCTACTTGTTTTGAGTTATTTTTTTTGTTAAGAGTTGGACATTGAATGCAAATTGAAAATTTGTTATCCACTTAGTCACAAGAAATCCAAAGTTTTATTCACAAAAACAATTTGATTTAGCCCGAAAAATAAAAAACAAATTAACCGTTTGAAATTTGGTTGATTCTTTCTCATTTAATGCTCAATTCTTTGTTAGGCTAAAAAAAAGCTTTTGGAAAAACTGGTAAGCATCTGTCAACCAGATTCATATGTAAATATTATAAATAAAAATAATTTCAAAAATATTTGGCTTCTTTTTTGTTAAAATAAATCTTTCCATTAAATTCTCTTTTCCTAAGCTTAGAAAATTTTTTTCTTGGAAAAAAAAAGATGCGTCAGCCGGGAGTCGAACCCGGATCTGCTGCTTGGAAGGCAACAATGATAACC
This sequence comes from Brachionus calyciflorus, assembly GCA_002922825.1. Classification (NCBI taxonomy): domain Eukaryota; kingdom Metazoa; phylum Rotifera; class Eurotatoria; order Ploima; family Brachionidae; genus Brachionus; species Brachionus calyciflorus. The sequence continues at coordinate 128,764 of NTPY01000554.1, forward strand.
GCTACACCACTGACGCTGTCTATTAAACAAAGAGCAAATTTAAACTCTTAAAATGAAGGACAAAAGAAAAATTATCATGATTATTAAACTGAAACAGACTGCCAATCCTAATTACGTAAATAATTAAAAGGCAATTCATAAAAGGAATTTACTGTAAAAAAATAACTTATCGACTAAGTACTTGATTGATTTTAATATGGATAAGAATTATAAAGCTTAGCATAGAAATATCGATTACCAACGAAAATCTTTTAAATTAAAGCTATTTTATTTTTAAAAAATTAAAAATTTTTCACTTATTATCAAAGAAATTTTTTATTAAAAATTAAAAAAAGTCAACAAAAGTTAAACGAATTGTGATTGCGATAAATTATGTATCAAACTGATTTGATAAGAACAATATTGGCGGCTTCATGTTCACATTTGTAGGTTTTTTGCGACCAAGCAGTCTGTTTTGCACATCTTTAAATAAAATAAAAAATAAGAAAATTTATTAATCCAAAATAATCCATTATACTTACAAGCAAACTGATGATACTTTGTCACAAACTAAATATTTAGCTGAATCGCATCTATCGATTTTTTCCTCACTTGAACTTGAGCTATTGTCAGCTGACTCACATTTGTGCATATAATCCAACACTATTATGTAAAAAAAAATTCTAATCAACAAAAAAATAAATAAAATATCTATTGAAAATCACTCACCACAATAGCTTAAATCTTTTTTCCATGAAGATCCACCAATGCATCTAAAACACGTAAATATATATAAAAATATCATTTTGATTTTTTTTTCAAAAGTCTTACTGGCACTTATTGTTGATACATTTGAGTCCTTTATCCTTTGAACAATGTTTTGAAATGATACAACTTTCTTGATGAGAATTATACTTTGCAAATCTAGAAAAACGCTTCGATTCGATATAATTGAATGAAATGATTGTCAAAGCTAAAGCTTTTATTTTTTTAAAATAATTAATATTTTTTTTTTAAATTTGAAAATAAAAAATATTTTTTACCGAAAATGAATAAAAATTTCATTTTTTTTACAGATTGTTAATTTTTGTTTGATTAATTCTTAATTTTTTTATTGGCTTTTATAGGACTCGAATTTTACATAAAAGTTCATTTTCTCCTTAAAGTTAAGATCATTTAAAAAAAAACATTTAACATAAGGTCAAATAATAAGAGGACAATTTTTCTTTTGTCCTTCATTTTAAGAGTTTAAATTTAATCTTTGTTTAATAGACAGCGTCAGTGGTGTAGCGGTTATCATTGTTGCCTTCCAAGCAGCAGATCCGGGTTCGACTCCCGGCTGACGCATCTTTTTTTTTTAAAGAAAAATTGTCAGATAATTGAAATTGGTACTCTTAGATTTAATCAAAAAAAGTCGTCTTTAGAATAACTGAAGTCCCGTAAATATTTTTAATCCAAGATGTCATTTAAAGTCTAAAAACATGGCATTAGTGCTTCAGAAAAAAATTGCATTTTAGGCCGAAAATCGATTTAATTTAGTTTATAGTTTATTTATAAATATAAAATAGCACTTGATACAAATTGATACATACGAGAATTACCAGGTCTTCTATCACTGAATTTTTTTATATTGAAGGGTACTAAAAAAATAGAGTTATAAGTTTAAGGATCCTTGAAGCTTCTAATAATAAAATTCGGTATTTTTCAGTCTTCAAAATAAAACATTGTTTTTATAGAATTATTCAATAATTATACCTGAAAAAGGTACACCCCTATGTGTGTATTTTACTTAAACACAACTATTATCATATAAAATTTCAAGAAGAACTCTTGTTAGACCAAATTTTCGAGACATTTTCAGACTTTTTTCTTAAAATTAAAAAGAAGTATATAAGTGCAGGGGGCGTATCTATGTATTTTTTGGCGTAGAATGTATTAGGCTAAATTTAGAGATACCCTAGGGCTTTTTAGTTTAAAAAGTGATTTTTTAGCGAATTGCAGATTTTAAGAAAATAAATAAAACCAAAAGCTATCTACTATTAAAAAGTTGAATTTTTTGAATTGATTGACAATGTAATAGTGAAGAAACCCTTACTTTATTAAAAAACCCTTTACTTAAGCAACAAAAAGTCTTTGAAATTGTTTATCCTTTATCATTACTCCTTTTACCGGAATTAAATATTACCCCAACACTCAGTTAACTCCTTTTACTGGAATTAAATATAACCAAAGCACTTTCCTCCCAGCTTCTTTTTTGAATAAAAAAAAAACTTTATTTTGGTTTATAATCAAAATTATATTAAAGTTTAATTCAGTTTTAGAATTAATTTAATCGCAAAAAAATTTCGGCGTTTTTGTTCTGCTTTTAGTGAGTCAACGTGAGGGTCTTATCGCAAAAAAAATCTTTTTTTATAGTAAGACCGGGTATGTGTTTTAGTAAAATATTAGGAGTGTGCCTTTTTCAGGTATCTGTTGTAATTAATAAAATTTTTAAAAAAATAATTTTTTTTTGTTCGGTTTGTTTAATTGAATTTAAATATGGTAAATATGTTAAATTTTGAATAAAAAATATTTTCTTAAAATTTTTTTAATTTATAAAAGTCAAGTTTTCCTTAGAAAAATGACTTCAAACCAGCATCTTCCTGAAGTCACCTAATTATGTGGCTCTGGAGTCACATAACTCGGTAATTTGAATAAAATAGATTTTGAACGTTTCTAAATCAAATGAAAATTTTGATCTAATTTCTTATTCGAATAAAATTAATTTATTTTTTCCAAATAATGATATTCAAGAAGTTTATTCGTATTTAGAAACGAAGATATTTGATTTGACCTGAAGATAATATTAATGACTCATTTTTAAATATATATAATCAGAAGCGTCAGTGGTGTAGCGGTTATCATTGTTGCCTTCCAAGCAGCAGATCCGGGTTCGACTCCCGGCTGACGCACTTTTTTTTTTTTAAAAACCCTAAACGAAAATCTAAAAATTATTGTTCTTTTCTTATTAAAAAAAACGAAACTTTATGAATAATATTTTAAAAAATTTTATTGAAAAATAATTTAATCAAATTTTTTCAAGTCTTTTAAAAGTGGATCATCCAAAGGCCAATATTTAGGTATAACCACATCAATCTCGTGCTCATTTTTATCATTATCAACCAAGACTATACCATTTTTATCAACATTGGCGAGTCTTAACATACCTATACCAAATTCATCGATTAAATTTTTTAACTTACCAACAGTTTGACCTGTTTGCTTATTCAAAATTAAATTATCTTTGCTAAATTTTGATTCATCGATTTTTTGTTTAAGCTTAAATGGCATTATTCGTTTACGAACAACACCAGTATAATGAGTTTTTGCAACCAATTCTTGTCCCAAATAGCACCCTTTGTCAAAAGAGACTCCATTTAAAAATTCTATATTATACTCTAATGGTATAGAACTACCTTGAGTATAATCTTCAACATTTTCAGTAACACCATTTTGATACAAAATTTTTCTATAATTTCTAAGATCAGAATTACTTTCAATATTTTGTTGAGTAATTAATCTATAGCCTAAGCCATCATATCTAGGATCTTTAACATTCAATAAAGCACTTTCAAATCCAACGTCTTTATCATCACCAAAAATTGAATATAGTTTTAAATTTTGCTCCAAACTTAAATCAACTTTTTTTTTAATTTTAAAAAGTTTAAAATATTTTAAAGCTTGTTCGACATATTTCGAGTCTAATTCCATTAAATAGTGTTTCTGGTGATCGTTAGGGTGTAAATGAATTAAAGTATCGTACATAATACGACCACGATTATTTAGAATAAAAGCAAATTGACTTGGTTTTTCATTGTTTAGCGTGTAAATGTTGTTTGTTGTTAAATTTTGAATAAATTTCGCTGCATCTTCGCCTTTTATATTAATTAGTGTACGATAATTCGATAAGCTAACCACTGAAAAGCTTTTTTTAGATGCATATTGATTACTAAATTGCTTTAGAATTAAAAGAAAACTTGACTTTGAGTTTGAAAACATCATCTAGTTTGTTGCTGAATATTATGTATCCTTAATGTACCAATACGTTTTTATTTATTCCAAAAAAATGAATTATTTATAAAAAAAAATTCGATCAAATTTTTTTATTTTGAGTGAAAAATTTCATAAAAATCTTTAAAAAAAAAAGATTTTTCTAAAATTAAAATAAAAGCTATCATAAGTTAGATAACTAAAAGTTAGCTTGTTTTTATAATTAAGTTTTTTTTAAACAAAATTTTAAGTCTAGAAGATTATTTGAAAAAAGTCTTTTCCTATTGAAAATACACAACCTTTTTACCGCAAATATTTGTTTTCTAACATGACACTAAAATTTGCTATACATAGGACTTCAGTTCAAAATTTTCTAGACTCTTTTTATTCTTTCGGAAAGTTTTTAAAAATGTATTAGTTTATACTGATTTTTTTTCATGATGTTGAAGAAGAGTCGCTGTTCTTGAACCATTTTCTGGTCGTTTTCTAGCAGAGCAATATTATCTGTAATTTTCAAATTAACAATCTTAAAATGACGGATTAGTTATCTAATCTTTCAAATGAAACCCTAGACATGATATGTTTTTTTGGTCAATTTTAAATCTTTTATAAGATTTAATAAGTTTAAAATGAATAAACTAGAAAAAAGAACAAATATTTTGAATATCTAAATTTTTTCATGCATTATAAGCAGAGACGACGGAAAAATGCAAAAAAAAATGCAAGGTTTTTTGACATAAAACGCAATAAAAAATGCAAAAAATTTAATTAGAAAAAAAATTTTTATTGAGAATTTTACGTAATTTTCAAGGTGCACAAAATCATAAACCTTAGTTAAGATTTGGCTGTTTTTGAGCCTTATTAACTATCTATTCCGATAAAAATACTCCGAAAATATCTTCGCTAGATATTACTGTACTGCTCCCGAATTAACGTCGTACGCGTACCGTAACGTACCCGTAGCCTACCGTACCGCACTCATAGCGTACCGTACTCGTACCCGTACTCAGACCGTACCGTAATAGGAAAAAAAAATTTTTTTGCATTTTTCCGTCGTCTCTGAACATAATTCTATGAATTTATTCTGGATTTAAAATTAAATTAAACCGGTTTGGGAATCGGGTTTTAAAACCGAATTATCATTTTTGTTTTTTTTGAGCATAGTTTTTGAAATTATAATTTCATTTTATGTCGAAAGATAGAGAATTTTATTCTCTACAAATTGATATATTTTCCGAGTATTCATGAAGGTGTTTTAGGTCGGAAATTTTGGCAAAACCGGTTGCCCTTCACTACTCATATTTACCTATGATTTTATCGATTTTAAACATGAAATTTAATATTTTAAATTTTTCGAAAATATTTTGCTTTTATTGGAATTATAACTCAAAATTTTTTTAATTTTTCTAATGGTAAAAAAAAGAAGATGTAAATAATTAACCATTTTATTTTAATAATTATTTTAATCTAATAATTATTATCTTTTTTTTTTAAATTACCAAACAAAAAGAAAAATAACCGAGAAAAATAAATCTTGAAAAAAAAAACAAATTTATTTCTAATTTTGTTTGTATTTATTTTTTTGTTTAAATTAAAAATAGTTTGAATTTATTTAATTTATTTATTTCCGTATAAGACTTCTCTCATTCTATTCAAGGCCGAACCAGCTTTGAACCATTCGATTTGTCCTTCGTTCATTGTGTGCAATAATTCAATTTTATCAACTGAACCATCTTGATGCTTAATATGACACTCAACAGGCTTTTAAAAACACAACAAAAATTAATTTATTAATTCTTCTTTTTTTTTTTAAATTAAACTTACTTTTCCTGGTGTTAAATCTTTAAGTCCAACAAGTGAAACTCTATCTGTTGGTTGTATTTTGTTATAATCATTTGGATCTGAAAATCTCAATGGTAAAACACCTTGTTTTTTCAAATTGGTCTCGTGAATACGAGCAAAACTTTTAACTATAATAGCACGACCACCCAAGTGTCTTGGCTCCAAAGCAGCATGTTCTCTAGAACTACCCTCACCATAATTTTCATCACCGACAGCAACCCATCCTAAACCTTTTGATTTATAATATCTAGCTACATCAGGTACTTTACCATATTCGCCAGTCAATTGATTTTTCAAGTTATTAGCCTCGCCATTCTCATCATTGATAGCTCCAATAAACATATTATTCGAAATGTTATCCAAATGACCTCTGTATTTCAACCATGGACCAGCTGCTGAAATATGATCAGTGGTACATTTACCTCTAATTTTAATCAATACTGGCAAATCGACTAAGTCTTGTCCATTCCATTTGTCAAATGGTTCTAATAATTGTAAACGATTTGATTTTGGATCAACATCGACTTTAACTTGTGAACCACTAGTTGGTGGTGCTTGATAAGTATCAACACCAGCATCGAAACCTCTTTGTGGTAAAGTATCACCATGTGGTGGTTGTAATTTAAATTTTTCTCCATTGCTACCAGTTAGCTCATCAGTCAATGGATTAAATCTTAAATCACCAGCTAAGGCTAAAGCAGTGACTAATTCAGGTGATGTGACAAAAGCATGTGTTTGTGGATTGGCATCATTACGAGCTGTAAAATTACGATTATAAGATGTGACAATAGTATTTTTTTCACCTTTTTTAACATCTTGTCTATCCCATTGACCAATACATGGACCACATGCATTAGCCAAAACAACACCACCGAAATCTTCAAAAATTTTCGAAATACCATCACGTTCAATTGTGGCTCTAATTTGCTCTGAACCAGGTGTAATTGTAAATTTAGATTTGGATTTTAGACCGTGATCTAGAGCTTGTTTAGCCAAACTGGCAGCTCGTGTCATGTCCTCGTAACTTGAATTTGTACAACTGCCAATTAAACCGACTTTAATTTCTGTTGGCCAGCCATTCTTGACAGCCTCTTCACCGACTTTATCAATTGGATTAGCTAAATCTGGAGTGAATGGACCGTTGACATGTGGTTTTAAATCATTCAAATTAATTTCAATGACTTTATCGTATTCGGCACCAGAGTCAGCGCGTAAAAAGTCCGAATAATCGGTGGCTAATTCGGCAATTCCACGACGTCCTGTTGAAACTAAGTAATCAGCCATTCTTTTATTGAATGGGAAGACTGATGTTGTGGCACCAATTTCAGCGCCCATATTACAAATAGTACCCATACCGGTACATGAAATTGAATCGACACCTGGACCGAAATATTCAACTATGGCACCAGTACCACCTTTTACGGTTAAGATACCAGCTAATTTTAGAATTACGTCTTTAGACGATGTCCATCCGCTTAAACTGCCAGTCAAACGAACTCCAATTACTTTTGGGCATTTTAATTCCCATGGTAAACCAGCCATTACATCGACAGCATCAGCACCACCGACACCAATACATAAACCACCAAGACCACCACCATTTGGAGTATGCGAGTCAGTACCAATTAATAAAACACCTGGGAAAGCATAATTTTCCAAGATAATTTGATGGATGATACCACTACCTGGCTTCCAGAAACCGACGCCGTATTTAGCACCGGCAGTTGAGAGAAAATTGTATACTTCACGATTGATGTCAACAGCACGAGCTAAATCTTTTTCACCGCCAATTTGAGCTTCGATCAAGTGATCACAATGAATTGTAGATGGCACTTGAACTTTTGGTATACCCGATGATATAAATTGTAACATAGCCATTTGAGCTGTAGCATCTTGCATAGCTACACGATCTGGTCTTAATTTTAAGTATGAGTTTCCTCGTACAATTTCCTTTTAAAAAATAATATTTCATTAAAATTTTTTTTTTGATCAATTTTGAACCCAACATCAAATTTATGCTTTGGTAAGTCATACTCATCAAATTAAATTTAATGTTGGGACACATTTATTGTGTCTTCTTGAGAGCCAAAAAAATAAAATACGAATTGAGACTTTTTACTTAAATTAATCAAAGTGTCTAAATTCATATTTGATCTTTTGTTGGATCCAAAAGCTTGAAACTTAATCCTCATAATTTTTATAATTTTTTCAATATTTTGTTGAAAAATCACTAAATTATAAAAAAATATTTTTGAAAATTTTTCAATTTTTAAATATTTTTCGGAACAAAAACAAACATCAAAAATTGCTTTTTTTAATGTCTCTAAAATTTTGAAAAATGTTCGCAAGCTATACACGCTAAAAGCAGACTATTTCTTTAACTAAAGCGCACATGATCTTGCTATTTCATCCAGGTACTTTTTAGTTTTCACTAAAAAATTAATGGAAAAGAAAACTAATTTAGGGTTTTTTTTATTCTAAATTATTTTTTCAATGGACAATTTTTTAAATTAGATTTAAAAAATGTCAAAAACCCAATGTTTATAATAATTAAAAATGGAAAAAAAATTTTAAAAAAGACTTACTTGGGTCTCAGGTTGATCAATGTGAGAGTATAAAATTTTTTCTGAAAGTGTCAAAGGACGATTAAGTCTACTTCTAACGACACTTAAATTCGAGTTTAATTTTTCATATGGTACATATTGATCTGGTTCAAATTTGCTCAAGGCGACCTTAACAACAACAACAAAAAATTAAAAATCTCATAAAAAATTTAAATCTCAAAAAATTTTTTAATTTTTACTTGTCTTGATTTGGCAGCATAGATTGGACTAGTAGTGTGTAAACACCTTTTAAATGTTGTATTTAATGCTGTGTAACGCATTTTTAAATTAAATACTCTTGTAAATAAAAAAATATATTTAAAAAATTATCAAAAGCGTCAAATATTTATATTATATTGGCAAAAAGTAATGTAGAATAAAAAGAGGTAATTTGTTCTTTATTGGAAAATAAAAATGAAAATTAATTCTCTAGTTATCTACTATTCGAAAAGTTAGAGAGAAAGAGAAACAACAACAAAAAAAAGAGAGTTTTAAACAATCTAGAACTGACGCTATTTTTTGGAATAATAAAAAATTTATGTTTGCGCATGCTTGGGTGCAATATTTTTGCACATTGAATTCGATAATTATGCTATAAGTCTGTTTTTGAGACGTAACTCTAGATTTTATCCATAATTTGGTTTCATATTTAACTTTACCTTATCCTTTAAATAAACAGCTAATTTAGCTCACATGGTTTAGAAACTTAAAATTAGATAAGAGTTAAATAATTGCTTACTACAATTTAATTTAAAATTAATTTTTATAAATTCAAGATTAAATTTTATGCCTTCAAAATTATTATTTGTAAATTAAAACAATTTTTGGATCAATTTTCAAAATGTAATTGGGGGTTTAAAAGCGGAAATTTTTTACTTCTTAGTTTTATGATCTTCAGATATTTTCAAAAGCAAATAATTGCCAAAAGAATTCAAGGCTACATGTTTTATTATAGTTTTGATACTTTTTATTTCTTCAGAGTTGACTCGCATTTTAATCTGTTTTTTCAGTCGCTTAGAAAAACATCTGAGATTTTTAAATCTTTTTTGAAAATATGCCTCAAAAAGTTAATTTCATTTTAAAAACCTTAATTCTTCGATAGAAAATTGTATCCTTGAAAAATGTGTACAATTCTAATGAGCAGAAGGATCAAAAACTCTAGTAGCAAATGGAAATGTTGGCAAAATAAAGTTTTATTACTATTACTATTTCTATTTTTATAAAAATTTAGTTTGCAAAAATTTTTTTATTTAAAATATTTTTTTCAATTTTGATTCAATCTTCAAATTTTTAACATATATTTGCGAAAAATTCAAATTGAAAATTGAAATAGTAATAGTAATTAAACTTTATATTGGCAAAATGGTTCACCTTATTCGAACCGAACCCTACTCTTCTTCAACTCTTACTCTGAAGAAAACAAACAATAAAAACTAATGTTTTATAACGTATTTTTTTTTGAAACTTTCCTGAGAAAGAAAGAGCCGAGGAAGAGGAAATGAAAAAAATCGTACAAGTTAGTTTTAACTTGTACTGTATTTATTTTTTCCAATAAAAAGTCAAATTTTAAAATTTTATCAGCAAATCAACAAGAAAGCAAGGAATTTGCATATTTTGATGTAATGAATATGTTAGATTTTGTGAAAGCTACAGTTATTTTTTTTATATGTTATAACGGGTGCTCAATAAAGCTTGTCCGACGTTTTAAATAAATAAAAAAATATGATAGGATTGTTCAAATTCAAAAAAATTTTATCCATATTTAGAGTGGCATGTCTAGTTTAAAAAAAATATCTGAAAAGCATTTTTACTGTTGGATAGACACGAATGACCATGAACCCCTACAAACTCTAAAAATGTCCTCCCTCATTTCACCTTTTAAATTTTTTTTTTTTATATGCCATTAGATAGATAATTTTATGAGGATTATAATGATATCCATAATAGGTAAGTGCGACTTTTCGTTTTTGGGTTTAGGAGATATATCTTTTGATTAGAATGAGCTGCTTTAGGCAAATTTTTTTCATTTTGTAGGTTTATAATCACTAATTAAAAAAATAGGTATAATTGACCAAAATATTTTTCTCATGAACTATCTAGTGGGATAATTATATGAAAGGTTTCTAATGTTTAGTCGAAATTATTGAGCACCCGTTGGATTATGTAAATTATTTAGTAAGATTGATAAAAAGTTTAAACTGATGTAAATAAATGCCGTAAAAGTCAAGGGTGCGCTTTTCTAATAAACTAAAAATTTTCAAAAAATAAGATTTTAAATTTCTTTTCAAATTCATTTAAGTTGTTGTATTCAAGCTCATTTTTGTCTAAAAAATTTACATTTTTTAATAAATAGGCAAAAGAATAGGTAATTTATTTGATAAATTAGATAAATTTTAACAATAAGGAGAATTTTTCGTAGTGTCTAAATATTGTTTTCCTTGTGGATACAATTTATGTGCTTTATAGCCCATTAGAGAGCAACCAGTTGAAAGTGATGCACAACTATTTAGCGAACATCTACCTTGTTTAAAAGCATCTAAATTAAAATAAAATTTTAACCAATTTCATTTTACGAATAAATTAAAATTTCTTTATTAAAAAATTACCATAACCAGTACATGATACAGCAGCATAGTTACATGTTCTTACACTTTCAGCATAAAGATAATGTACTCTTGAATGACTACACGACAAAAAACTAATCACCTCACCTTTTGGCTCCATTCTAAGCTCAATAATTTCATTTTGAGTTACATTGGAATTCATTCTAGTTAGACAACCCGGTTGATTACCACCGCCATTTGGATAAAAGTCAATATGTCCAATTGGATCTTGAATACCAAGAGATGAATCTGTGTGAATAATATCGACAAAATCAGCATCTGATTTATCCAATCTAGAATCAGCAGGTTTGCCTTTGAACAATGGTCCAGCTGGATCCATGCCACTAATTCTTCCCAAGCGTTTTAACTTGCTAGTAAACCCACAAACATGAGAGCCCAAACTATGACCAATACAATGCACTTTGGACAATGTTAATTTAGCTTCACCAATAAAAGCTGCCATTTTTTGACCGACAATTCTAGTGTTTGAAGCAGCTGCAAAATAGTCAGGACCTTGAGCACCACTTTTCCAATCAATAATAATTACATTAACATCATGACTATTTAAAATAGCATCTTTAATATGAAGTAAACCATTAGAATCGCTTGAAAAGCCATGTACTATGAACTTGGTATCTTTCCAATGGCTAAAACCAGCACTAGCTAAAGTGCTTGGTGTTACAATTATTTTTTGACTGGGACGAGCTTTAGTATATAATTCGAAATTTGGCCAGCATGTGGCTAGACAAATTAAATTTAGGAGAATTAAAAAAGTTTTTCTGAACATTTTATTTTAAAATTAATTCAGTTGAAATTAAAGGTTATATATAATTTTATAGAAAAAAAAAGTGTCGATGTGAATTTTTATTTAGATAAGTCTATGGGAAATAAGGTGTTTGTTAATTTTATTTTTTTTTTTATTAATACACCTTAAAGTCAATCACTTTTTTTATTTATATTCAAAATTAAAACCCATTAAATACTGTTGATAAGAATTTGAGTTTAAAAGCTGATAAATAAGTGCAATTTTTGTTTTAAAAGAGTAGGAGTTATTGCTGTAAAAGAATTTACAATTTCTGAAATTTAAAATTAAAAATCGGAGTTGAGGGTTCATCTTTAGAGGATAAAACGCTATTTAGACTCAAATGAATCCTTAAATGATTTTTGAAAATTTTAATTTTTTAGGTAAATTTTAAGCTAAAATTTGAACAAAGCTTTGGTACAAATACTCAACCTTCTAGATTGAATAACAAATCGATTAAAAAAGAAAAGTCTGTGTTTGAACATTCAACCATTGGTAGCCCAAAAAACTTTTTATTTTTTTAGTCCTCTTTGGGCTCTGTACAGTAAATTTCAATTCGTCATTTCAATTCATTCAAATTGCTATAACTTTTGAATGGATAGTGATAAACTTATTCTGTAAATTGCTACAAAGTGTAACAATTTTGCTACATCCGTAAAACAAAGGTCTGCAAAAACTCTGTATCTTTGCAAAATTTGCACCCCATTGGAAAATGTTTTACATGAAATCTGCAACATTTTTGCAGACCTATATTTTTTAGTGTAGCAAAATTGTTACACTTTGTAGCAATTTACAGAATAAGTTTATCACTTTCCTTTGAAAAGATATTTGAATTTGCATGAATTGAAATGACGAAATGAAATTTACTGTACAGAGCCCCTCTTTGGCAAACAGAAAATACATTCATAAATTGCTAAAAACTTAAGTAAAATTTCGAAAAAACTCTCAGAAAATTTGAATAAAAATCAATCAAAGTAAGGGTAGACTATAGAACCTCCCCCCAAGCTGATATATAGTTTTAGTCGATTTGGCTTGGGGGGAGGTTCTATAGTACTTCCCAAAGTAATACAGTACATCTCTGAAATAAGTTGACAACTTTTATTAGAGGGTCTTAAGACGTCTTAAGCAACTCTTAAGCAGTTTTTGCTTAAGCAAAAGCATCGTCTTAGGAGCCTCTTAAGCATAGCTTTTTGACTGCTTAAAATCTCTTAAGACGGTCTTAAGCAGACTGTCAACTTATTTCAGAAATGTACTGTAGCTAATTTACGTTTATTAATTTTTGAGCTTAAAAAAATATCAAATTGAAAATTAATTGTATAAAAAATTTAGTATTCAATTTTAGTTCGTTTAGTATTGTAAAACTTATTGAAAGTTTAATAATAAAATAATATTTTTAGACTAATGTTAGATGGAAAAATTTGTGTGTGAAACAATTAATTATGGTCTGTGGGTTATTCTTTTGGTAGTTGGTAGTCTCTGGTAAACTTTATTGGCATTATCTTCTGTTAGAAAATATTTGTTTTACTTAAAACTTTTTTGAAAATTTTGATGTTAGTTTGTCGTTCTTGATAAACGGTGATAGTTGGCTGCTCTTGGCAAAATTTGTAGTTTGTAAACTTCTCTTTCTCCTTTCCAATATTAACGGACATCTGATTGTCTCATCGAAATAACTTTAAAACATAAATGTGAGATGTTGCAACATTCCCAAATTTCATATATGTCACATGTCTGCTCAATTCCCTGCTGGCAGACAGGTCTGAAATAGGAACCTCGACAGACATGCGACATAAGTCTTTTCCAGGCTATTACATGCATGTAGCAGACAAATAAGTTTGACAGTCAACTGTCACAGTTCAAGTTGAACTAAATACCGAAATACGTAGAATTCGCCGAGTCTGAATAATCAGTGTTGCGCAATTAACAAGATAAATTTATCAAACCGTAAGCTCTCTCTATTTGTATACAGTAATTTTTACGATTATTTAAATAAAAGGTTTCTATTAAAACTTTTATTACCGTAAACACTCGATAGATATACCATGGTACAAATCTGAAATTTTAGATTTGAACCCACGATTTTATTATTGCAATCAAGTCTTTGGTCATTTGGCTACAAAAAAAGGGATGGTACAATTTTGAAAATGTATCGGTACAATCATCGAGTGTTTACGGTATGCTTTATTGGATAAGGCGAGTTGAAATTGATAAGCTAGAAAAATTTTAACTTTAGATTTGAGTTTAAATTTAGAAAAAGCCTTGTTAAAAGTCGTTAATTTCTGGGTCCAAATAGAGACCGTTTACGGTATTGACAAAAAAAAGTAAAACTTTTATTAAACAACCACGAAGAATATAAAACAATTTAAAAAAACAAAATTAAAAAAAATACGCTTCTAAAATTTTAAACTAATTCAGAAAAGGTTCAAATATTTGAATTGTCCCATTATTAGAATGGCAGATGATATCAAGTAGCTGACACATTAAAGCGTATACATTTACATTTTCAAATGAATTCATCTTTCCTTTTTTAAAACTTGGTCCTTGAGCTAATATAAAAAACTTATCAAAATTTACCCAAAATTCAATATAATTACGTTGTTTAGTTACCTATAAAAATTGCTCTCATAGATGTCAAATTAGCCAAATATCCATGACCACCATAGTCTACAAATGACAAATTTTGCTCTATTAATCTAAAGCCTTCATTTGAAAAAACAATTATGGGACCTAAAAAATAAATCAAAAACGTAAATTTACATTTACATAAAAATCGAATTTTTAAACAGAGTTTTTGTGTGATTTATTTTTATGATTTTTACCTATTCTGTCATTACTTTTGTAATTAAGCTCTTTTGGAATTTTAGACTTTAAAAAAACTTTAACATTAGGAATATTTAACATGTGTTCAAAAAGCTCATGAAGTTTATCATCTGATTTTGGATAAATGTTTGAGACCACGTGAAAAAAGCTCTTGTTAAAATCAATAAGATTTGAATTAACGTATATATTTATGTCTATAAATTGGTTATTTGTCAATTGACTCATACCATGATCACTTACTACTATTAAATTTAATCTTTTTAAGATATCTATTTTCTCTAATTGTTTTAATAAATAACCTAACACGGAGTCCAAGTAATTAATTTTAGCCATATATTCATTGCTATCTGGTCCGTAAATATGACCAGTAGCATCTGGTTCATCAAAATATATACAAGCAAAATCTAAATCGTATTTCTTGTACCAGTCTATCAATAAATCTATACGTTTAAAAACGTCATAACTCGAATTGTATCTAAGAAAAATATCTTTTTATTTTTATTTTTAAAGCTATTTAAGGACAACTGGCTTAATTAATTTATAAAATAATACTTGGTTGTAAAGGCAAAATGTAATCTCCTATCCAAAATGAAGACCCTGTTTTTAAACCCTTAAATTAATAATTACACATAAAAATCTAATTTTTTTAAATTTAATTCCTACTTGTTTTTTGGCAGTATACCAAATTGGTTCAGGTATTTTCCACTGTTTAACATCATCCGTAGCCGAAAATATAACTTTTTCATTTAATTTAGGATCATAGACTACATTATTAGTGAGTCCTTATAACAAAAAATTTTTACAATTTCTTCTAAATTCCTAATAATTTCCTACCGTGTGATTCAGGGTAAAGACCTGTGACTAAAGTAATATGATTAGAATATGTAAATGTAGGATTCGAAGGTGTCATATATTCAGACTTAAGTCCATTATTTACAATTCGACTAAAATTCGAATCGGGATTCAGGCTTAAAAATTGTTCAAATTTTTCTGATTGTAATCCATCAAAAGAAATTAAAAGAACACTTTGACGTTCAGTGAATGAAAAATTAACTAACAATATCAAAGTCAATAACCCTAAGCTTTTTTTTCTCATCATTTTTATTTTTTAAGAGAATAAATAAATTTTAAGAAATTTTTTGAATTATGTCATATGAATCATATTTTTGACGATCAAAAAAAAATGGAAAAAAAATTTTTTTTATTTAAAAAAAAATAAAATTTTAATAAACCCCCGAAAAAATAGCCCATAGCTTAATAGGCTTTTTTAATTTTACATAACTAAAACAATTTCCTAAATAGAATAAATAAAAATCATCACATTCAAATTTTTTATATTTAAATAATTTCTTGAGCAATTTAACTCTGACTAAATCAATACCGGACTTGTAAGCTTTGAGACCAGGCTCTAAACCTAGAGTAAAATGAGCTCTATCTGCATTATTTAAACATTCAAAAACATCTTGTTTTAAACTTGTTAAATCAGTTTGGTCTAACACTTCCATTTTTTCCTCTTGATCTAAATCATTATTCCATAAAGTTGAATTTTTTTTAAGTCTAACATCCCCTACTAATGTTCTATCACTAATAGAAAAACCACTTAATTCAAGACTAAAAGCTTTACCAATATTTTCATTCACTTCTAAATTAAAGCAATAATCTCTACTGTCTTTATTTGAGTCAATATTTTGGCCTATGAATTTCGATGTACAGTGTAATTGAAGCTCATTCCTAAATTCAAATAATTCCCTAGGGTCTAAACTTTTTTTTAAGACTAAAAAATCATTGCTTAAATTTTGCGATAAATTGACACATTTCTCAAAAGTCTCCCGTGCTAAATTACACAAATACTTCGAGTCTATTTCATTTAGAAACCATGCATAATAACGCGGAAATATAAGTTGAAAATCGTCGAGCTTTTTTTTAATTGTTGCTTTTGAAACGTTATGTTTACACATGGCTTAAGAAAAAAAAAAGAAATAAAAATTAAATAGACAGAGGCTTAATATTTTTTTTTAAAGATTTTTTTTAAATCCTACTAAAAAGTTTATCCACGTCAAATTTATGACTTGATCTTGGCTCTATTAAAACGAGAATATAATTAAACTCTTTAGCTATTTGTATGTAAGGTTCTATGTCGGAATAAGTCAAGTGTGTGTCATCGGCCATGATGCAAGTTTTACCTAGACTAAAAAAAAAATTTATTTTTTTTCATTCATTATATTTTATGTAATTAATTACTTGCAGGCACTTCGAACTCTATTTTGAGTAAAAAGATTACATTCATTTACTTTATCCCTTTGGTATTTATAAACACCATATTCATTCGTAAAGAAATCATCACCCTCACATACAACTGTATTTTCTTTGCCGTAAATTTCAATTATTTCACGAGCTAGTGTTGATTTACCCGAACCCGGTAGACCTCTGTTTACAAACAATACCTAAAATAAGAGTTATTCTTTGAATTGAATAATCTTTTGGTCAAATCAGATCACCTTGGATTTTTTGACAAATTCAATCGTATCAAAATCGCTTAGAAAAGAATGTTTTTTACTCAATTTAGAATTTAATTCTAACAATTCATCGAAATGTTTATCGTCAATTTGCATTCTTTTTTTTTCTAATTTAATTTGGTATAATTTATTGCAAATTAAGAAAGTTTAATATTTTTTGAAAGCAAATTTTTTTTATCAAAGTTAAATTTTCATTATGTTATGCAATGGTAAATACATTACTTCTCTTACTAGAGAACAAAAAAAAGAACCTGAGATTTTAAGATAAACAAGCGGAATTAATCAAAACAACAACAACAAAAAAGACTACTGTAACGTGAGCAAGTTTTAGTAGTTTTTCTTTGTAAATTTCGGTTAAAAAGCTTGACGTTTTTTTTTATTAATTTTTTTTTCTAAGGATTTAAAATTCAAAAAAGTTTTTTTTTTAAATTGTTAATTTAAGGCTTCATAAATAAAGTGAATTCAATTTGAAAACGATTTTATTAAATTTCTAATATAAATATAAAGAGAATTACTCTCTTAAAGTTCTGAATCAAACGATATTTATTTTCAGTTATATGAAAGAAAAACAAAAAGGGGACCCTATTTAAATATACAGCCGTAATTATTAATATAAATAAAATATTAAGTTAAGAGGATTAGTGAGTGAGATAGAGATGGACATTTATAATCCTAGAGACCAATACAATCGAGTAATCTCTCGCAATAAACAAACACAGAAAAGCCAAGTTACGTGATCTTAAAAAAAAATAAAGCATTAATTTAGTTTCATTTTTATATTCACTTGTTTTAAAACAAAATGCTTGATTGATTTAATAGAGAAAGAGAGAGAGAAAGGGATAAAAACGAGAATGAGAGTACTACTAATTAGTTTTTCTAGTCATTAATTGGGCCAATTTACTCTTATTTTTTTTGTTTTGTTTAAATTTAGGTTATATTAAAGAATCATAAGAAAATATTTTAAAAACTTTTTTATTTTTAAGTTATTTTTATCCAAGTGGTTTGAATTTAGAAGAAAAAAAAATGATAAATAAACATTGAAATTTAATTTTAAAAAAAAAGTTAATAACTTTTTATAAAGTTTTTTTTTAGGAGTCTTTCTTAGTTATTTCCTTTAGATTGTTCAAAAAACGAGATATTCATTTTGGAATACCAAATATGAATTTTGATTTTTTAACAGTAGCACGGAATTTGTAACACTTTTATTACACTCAAAAAAAGTTATGCTAAAACTCAATTCCAAAAAAGATTCGATTGAAATTATTAGAATTTTAAAAAGATTAATTCAAGTATGTTCAAGTGTTTTTGTCTATTTAATGGCCTTTATATTTATTTTTGTGTCAAATCGAATTCAATTTTTTCAGTTTTTGAAAAATATTTTTTAAGATAAATTGGTCAAGGATTTCCATAGTTGCGTACATGTGACTAGTGATTGTCATAAAATGAGCGATTATTTTTACGAGACTATTTTTTCAAAGTGTTTTGATTAAAAATCCTAGTCAAAATTAGATTTGCACCAGATTAAGTTAAGTTGAGCTACGCCGTTTGATTGACCACTAAAACGGTTACGATTTAACAAAATTAGGTAACTTAAAATAAACGGTTAAATTACTTATTTGACTCGATAAACCAAAAATTAGCCAGGAACTTTGAACTGTCCCCAACGTAAGTTAGTAAATTTAAACATTAATATTATATTTTATAAAAGGAATTTAAACTTAGAGACAGTTACTTATTCCTAAATATTTGAACAGTAAAACTACCATTTTTTTTGTATTTGCATTTATTTTTGATTGAGCAATATTCGATCATTAATAATGTATAATGTATAATTTATTTCTAAGTAGAGGCTTTTAATCTTTTAAAACTCGGCCGTACTTAAGACAAGCACCAAACTCTTCATATTTAAACTTATTGATAACCTTAAAAATATCAGGTTTTACTACACTCAAATGCATATTTGATTTTAAGTTAAATCCTTCTAAAATATTATTAATTTTTTAAGGTTAATTTTAACGTTACAAAAGCACTTTTTTAAACGCAAGTTTTTTTTTTTTCTAAAATGTAACGCATTACATTTTTCCTTTTTTTGAAAACGTTACTAAAGTGGTCAAGACGGATAAAATTATCCATAATTTAATTTTTGATTAAGTTTTACCAATAAAAGCGTCTTCCTAAGTTGTCCACTTATACCCGAATGAAAGTTTTAATCAAGATATACTAGCATATCAAATAATTTTTTTTTTTCGAAAAAAGAACTTCAAAAAAAGGATAAACTATTTAGTTCCTAATACAAAATCAATTGGAAAATCATTCGAAATTAAGAATAAATTAAAAGATAAAAAAAAATAATTAGAATTATTCTTAATTTCGAATAAATACGGTAATATTTGGTACTTTTTTACCAAAATAAAATTCTAATTTTTATCCTTAGTTAATCATAAAAAAGCAGACAATCAAGAGCGCGCCATTTTAATTATTATAATTTAATCGTTTTCGCTTAAGCAAAATCTGAAACAAAATAAAACAAAATTTATAATGTATTTGCTCTCTTTCTCTTTCGCGTAGTTTTTTAATTTTTACTCTATTATTATTATTATTATTAATAATATCTTTAAAATAAAAAAATATCAAATTTTATAAAAACAAAACAAAATATGATAAAGCTTTCTCTCTTTGTTTCTATATTATTATTTTATATAAATTTAAAAATAAGTAATTATCATTCACATAGATAACTCTGGTGGATATCTCATCATATATCATATCTAAAAAAAATATACGTGTGGTTGGTGGGGGTTTAGGTTTTTATTAAAGTTGAACTAGTTTCAACAAATTATGATTTTTTAATTTAAAAGTTTTTTTTTAAATTATAATTATTTTCTCTTTTTTTTTTATTGTTTTTTTTTTTGCTTTACCAGGTTTTTTGATTAGGGATTTAAAAAAAAATAATAAAAAAAAAATTTAAATTGTGTTTTTTTTTGTTTTATAATTTCACTTGGTCGAGATTTAAGTTAGATAAGATTGTCAAAGTCAATCACAACAACAACAACAACAACAAAAAAGGGGGATTAAAAGAACTACTTGATTCTATTCTCGAAATGTCAATCGATGTACGTGATTTATTTATCACTAGATTATGAAATCTAGACAACAAGAATAAGTAAAAAATTTTCTTTTAAAAATTAAAGTTATTCCGAAAGAGTCATAAAAGTTTATTTTTGCTTTTAAATTATGTAATAATCAATTTAGATGCTTTGATTTTAGAATTTTTTTTTTCTATTAAAATAATTGAATGATCTACTAGTCAATTTTATGCTCTTTATTTTTTTGTAGAGTATATCAATAAATGAATAAAAATAGAAAGTTTTTATCATTATTGTGAAAAATTCAATATTTTTTTTGTTCACTAATCTAGTTATATAACTTGTTTTAAAAAAGTTTTATTCACTTAACTTTGATTACGCAAGATTTAATAGTAACGGTAAAAGAGACAATTACCTTAAATGTTGTTTTATTGTTGTTTGTTAATAGAAATTAACAAAATCGAGTAAATGTTCTGTTTAATAATAACGATTGTAGCATTTAAAGTAATATTGATTATCTCTAGGATTGTTTTTATAAAGTTTTTTTTTGATTTAAATTAGACGAATAGTCAAAATATAAATAAGAAACAAGAAAAATAATAAACTTTTTTGATTATTTTTAAATATTAATCGGAGCGATCAATTCCTAAATTTTGGTTTAATAAAAATTTTTAAATGAGTGATAGGTTATTTTTTTTGTTGTTGTTGGGTCAAATTATTATTGAGTTTAATTACGTACAAAAATAATTTCTATTCAATCAAGCTAAAACAACATTAAGAGATAGTACCAGACGGATTTTCATAGTATTGTATTTTTGCAAATTAACAATTTTTAAATTGTAGTTTTTGGAACATGTAGAATTTCTTAAGTCGAATGATGTTCTTAAGACTTATTTTCTACTTTGATACGATGAATTCATTATATTTTACGTAAAAAACTTAATTCTTGGTAAAATATGGCTATCGTATTCACTCGATAGTAGTAACGGTATAAAATCGTACTCCCCTCATCTTTTAAAGCCAAAAGGTCTATGAATGTACAAATATGAAACCCTAGTTTTGTACGATGGTATAACTATCGAGTGTTTACGGTATTTTTAGAATTTAACCATAAAATTACTTAAAATTTGGAGCAAGGCAAAACAAAACTCTAAGAATTTTTTCAGAGAAAAAAACAATATCCAAATTACGAGATAAATAAGAACAAACAAAAATTCTTTTTTAGTATTAAAAGCTGGTCAACTTTACTAAAGACATAGAATAAAGATAGTGAAGGAAAAGATGCTGAAGAGAATTTAATTTTAAGTAGTTCAATTACTCGAGCTATTTTTTGTTAGATGTGATTTAATTAGGAAATGTTATCAAAAAACATGTCTATTTATTAGTGAAATCAACAAGAAAACATTAGTTATTTACCCGAAAATTTAAACAGGGGAAAATGTATCCGTCACTAAAAACACACACAAATGTACCTTTTGTATAAACTTCAATATTTAAATACAATATACAGGTTTAAATTAATAAGTGGTTAGAAATTTTAAGCTGTGTGTAACAGTGATTTAACTCTAGGTTGTAGTTTTTCAATGTGTGTATTAAGAGGACCCTTTTTTTCTCACAACAATGAACTAATGAAAAAATGAAATTATTATCTAATCGGGGAAAAACTACTCTACAGTCTAACCTCGATAATCCGACCATTCTGGGAGAAGGAAAAGAGGTCGGATTATCAAAAATTCCGGACAACTGATAATCCGGAATTAAAAATTAATTGAAAATTGTCGGTTAAACAAAAAAATTATAATGAGTTTTTAGATAGCTACCTTTAAAAAGTACTAATTTAAATTGTCTGACAATAGAGCTTTAAATAAGTTAAAATCATTTAAAATTTTTATTAATGTAAAAGCGTTTGAATTTTCTAAATGATATAAAAAACATCATAATTGGTTACTTTTGTAAATATATTAGCTAAAAATAATCCAAATTTTGATTTGTAATTATTTCTTAATACAAAATATTTAAAAATTATGTACATAAATGATAATAAGGTTACAAAACGCAAGGTCAAAATTTGAAAATATATAATTTACAATTCATTTAGTAAAAATTAAATGATAATAATAATTTCTGTTTAAATAATCATATAAAATAATAAGGAAATTATAACAAAAATGAAAATTTTCTGTCGTATTATTGAGTTTTTTCGACAAGGAAATTCCGTTAAAGCGAGGTTTTTTAATATACGAAAGCTTTGTTTTGTTAAGGGAAAATGATTTTATGTCGGATTTCCGAAATTTCCGGATAATCGAGGTCCGTTATATCGAGGTTAGACTGTATTTAGTATTAGTTAAAACTGCACTGTGGGGGAAATCCTGAAAAACCCTCAAGTGGAGCCATAAAAGGCTATATCAATCGCTTCAATTTCTTTTATAATTGATTAGTTAACACATTCTGTTTGTTAATTAAAACATTTTTATAAGATCACTACATAACTTTCTTGTTTAAGTTTTGATAATCTATCAGTGAATTTTGACGTTTAAAATTATTAAAAGTTTGATGAATATCATTAATTTCTGAATTGATGTTACTGAATGAAATTAATTTTTAACCGAGATTGTTCTTATTCACTGGGTTCGACGGAATCTAAGAAAACAGTCCCCACTTATATAGCAGCGTATATTTGGAGATTGGTTTCTTTCAGGTCGATTGAAATTACAACGGTCTTTTTTACCTTTTTTATCTAAAATTCTTTCGTACTCTGAAATTTCTTTTTCTTCTATTTCTTTCATTCTGCTCGCAAACAACCGAGTAAAGCAACTTTATTTAGTATGATGTACTTTTATCATTTTTCTCTCAACTTGGACCATCGTTTAGGTACGCATGAGTTGAAATTTTTTTCTTGTGGCTTCTATCCTAATTGTTGTTGTTTCTACTATCTCTGGGTCATCGAAATTATATCTATTATCTTTGACCTCATTCAATTCATTTTTTAATAGTTCGAGTGTGTCGGTAAGCTTCTTAATTTTTGAAGACAATCAAATAGCTTTATCTTTTGAATTTACCCAAGTTTTTAGTAAAAGAAATTTCGCTTTCATTGACTTTCTGGTGGACTATTTGGTGACGTCTTATTGCTCTTTCATTTTCCTTAAAATAATTAAAGTATGCTTGAAGCTTTGATTCAAAATTTATTACTCAATTTTATAAAAGGGATATTTTTTAACAATATGTTTTTTGAGATATTATATTTTAATTTTTGAACAAATATCCGCTTCTAAGTATTTAGAAATACAAAATGATACGTTGTGGAATAAAAAATTTTGTTTAAATACTACTTTATTGAATAAATATTTGATTCGAAAAAGTTTGAACAATCCTTTTTAATTTTAGATAAAATTAAGTATTCAAATATAGGAGAATAACAATTATTTAATTGTATTCATAAATGATAATAAAATGAACTCATTGTTACACAATCAAGTTCATTCATCCTATCAAAAAGACATGAATGAAATGTCAATAAGCGAATTACAAGAGATTGCGTATCGTCAACAACAACAAATCGAAATAAATAATCAATTATTACAAGCCAAAGAAAAGCGGCTTAAATCGTTAAAACAAGAAGAGGAAAAAAATCTAAAACTTTCCCAATTGACTCAATTAAATCAACAACAACAACAAAATAATATACCATTGAATAAAATAGACGCTAACTCTTTGAACAAAATAGAAAATCTAAAACAAAATGTCCTCGGTCAAGAGTTGAAAATATTCAAATTGAAACAATTAAGAAATCAAATACTAGAGTATAAATTGTCTAATTCGAACATGTATTCCGAATTAGATCTAATTAAAAATTTATTCGAACAAAAAGAAAGAGAATTGTATCAGTCCATAAATAAAGTAGCTGAATTGACTAAACAAATTGAGCAATTAAGACGACTTAAACAAACTAATAACTCAAAATCAAATTTAAATAATGTAAATGTCACCGAATTGGACCGACTTAAGCAAGAGCTACAAATAAGAAACAAATTAAATGAACAACAGGCCAAAAAAATAATTCAACAACATGAATTATTTAATAAGAAACAAACTGAGGTCCTTCATTTGGACAAAAGAATTGATGAACTTAAACAAAAAATAGCAAATAAACGTCACAAATTAAATCCGCCACAAATAGAACAAGATGTTAAGTCATCACCATCGAAACAAACTGCTAAATTTGCCACCAAACAAGAAATAGCTAATACTTATATGAACAAAGACGCTTTTCAAAAATATCAAGCTCTCAAAATAAACAATCAAATGAGAGATGAAGAATCCGAATCGTCTGCCAGTTTACCCTCATCAAGCTCCTCAGTCATTTCACTATCACCACAACAAAATAAAATGGAACAACAAAGCTCACCGAATCCACAAGAGATCTCAGATCTACCATCACATTTAAAACAAGAATTCGACAAAATGAAATATTTACCAGACGTTGTTAAAACTATTAAAAAACGTCATTCTATTAGTGAAATTGAATCATCGAATACACAAGCACCTCAAGCCTATCAGAAATTATTAGAAAAACATCATAATAATTTAGGTAAAATACCAGAGAATAATACAATTAGTGAGACAACGCCAACAGTATTGACTAGTTTTAAACCAGATGTATTCTCAAATGACAATACGTTTAATAGTGGATCTAGTAATGGGTCTATTAGATTAAGTACATTTCAACCTGAGGTTAAAAAAGAGGAAAAAAAAGAAGTTGAAAATGAGGTTAAAATTGTTAAAACGACAAAATCGATTATTAAATTGACACAACAGTCAACAAATACAGATAGACGAGTTAATTTTGATCCTCATGCGTTACTTTTGGACGCAGCGGTCGAGGGAGAATTGGACTTGGTTAAAAAATGTGCTAGACAAGTTAAGGATATTAGTGAGCCTAATGATGAGGGCATAACTGCTTTGCATAATTCAGTGTGTGCTGGACATTTTGAAATAGTTCGTTATCTAGTCGAGACTGGTTGTGATATTAATTATGCTGATAATGACGGATGGACTCCTTTACATTGTGCAGCTAGTTGTAATAATTTACAAATGATTAAATTTTTAATAGAAAATGGAGCCAGTGTGTTCGCCACTACAATTAGTGACAATGAAACAGCAATTAAAAAATGTGAAGAAGATGAAGATGGCTATCAAGCTTGTCATGATTATTTACTAAGTGTACAGAATGGTATGGGTAGTATGGAGTGTAATAATGGTTTAGTACATGCGTTATATTCCTATGAGCCGATTGAACATGATGAACTTAAGTTCGATGTAAATGATAAGTTAATTGTGTTGAATAAGAATGAAGAAGATGGTGATGCCAATGATGGTTGGTGGACATGTAAATTAGTAGCCGATCAAACTAAGAGTGGACTCGTTCCCAAAAATTATCTTGGTGTAAGAAAATTCAAAGCAAAAAATTTTCTAATTAATTAAAATAAATAATTTTTGTTTTATTAGATTTATCCAAGAATTCAAGAAAATGTGTACAAGGATCATGAGGAATCAACTATTTGTTAAAAAAAAGAAATAAATAATGTGTGTTTAGTTACTTTTTGTGTGTGCGTGTGTATTTTTATCATAGGTGGAAGTATAAGCAGAGAGATTTTATATAATTTCGGAAAACGAAAAATATTTTATTTTGTTAAACTTTTCACGTATTTTTTTTTTTTGGAATTATTTTTTATTTAAAGTTTTATTAAATATTTTTCA